>OU696532.1:69049450-69376995 GCA_916048285.2 Bellardia pandia
ATTATATAGAGAATGACTATCGATAACTTGTTTTTCTGAATGCAAAAGTTATCGATAACTAGTCTGTCGCTACAGAAAGTTGTAATGACATATTTATTGCGCTTTTTTAAATAGAGTACCGAGAATGCTCGAATTATTCGAATTTTTCATGTCGATTTGAATGCAAGTAATAATAAAGCAAACCGACTTTGTTCACGAATTATATCACAATCTTAAGCAAGAATTTTCCTCACCATAATTATAAACCAGGCTACCTTTCTCACCATTTGATACGTGTGAGTTATAATATAGAGTTTTGTTTTAATTACTGCATTAATTCTACTCTGTTTTTGGAGTTATTGGATTTGTGCTGATATTTGTAACTTCAAACAAGTAAGAGATTATATATTTGGCTGTGCCGAATCTTATATACCCACCGCTTAATATCAGTAGTGTGATCTATGCATTCTTGACAGAACATTTTTGACACATTTTGTATCGATAACGAAATTTATACGAGTTCTTTTATTTATTTTTGGCTCCCTTATATGGGACCTATTACATATTATGGGACGATCGTTATAAAATATTTTACTGTATTTGAATCCTATGGTGAATATCATATCTCAATAACGATATATTTTACAGTTTTTTAGGGTATTCCAGTTAATGTCGAAAATGGACCTTATATGGTAACTGTGTTCAATTATGGACTGACCTTCACAAAATCAAATAGGAAACTGTTTTCTTAGATATGACTTTCAGTTCGATATCGATATTTACTTATTTATAAATATTAATGTTTTTCGGAAGCTATATTTGGCACATGTATCTTTTTCATTTATCTATTAATTTTATTAAATTATTTATTATTATTATTTTTATTTAGTATTATAAGTAATAAATAGAAAAAAAAAAATAAAATAGTGCATATGGTACAAATTTAAACACTTTCTTCTTTGAGTTGGAAATTTTTTTTATAGATACCCCACTCGCATCCCATTAAATGACCACAAAGCTCTTAAAGGAAATGGTCTAAAGTTTCTTTTGAGGAAAAATAAAAAAAAAAGGTGAAAAGTTACACTCGTTTTAAAAAAAAACCCTGTATGACCAAAATTGACCAACATTTCCAACTTTGACCCCCTCTAACTCCGGCACTTCTGGACTGATAGAGCTAAAAATCTATCTGGCCTACTATCTAATAGTACTAACCTGGGTGCAAATTTCATCCAAATCGATTTTTAACATTGGGTCACTTGACGTGAAATTCACCAAAAATGTATGTATGTGTGCATTACATGTTTCGAATTTTAAATTAATAGTGATCTTTATAAAAGATTTTTGAGCATTTAAGTCATATTCGAAAGTTGAGTTTATGTTGGAGCTATGGTCAAACATAGACCGATTTATACAAAATATCGCTTTGTGATTTATTTTTACTTTAAATTAATATTTCCTGAATTTTATACGGATACTACTTTACTAATAAAGGAAATTTCATGGCTGTTATTTTGCTTTTGGCGGTATATACAAATATTGGTCTAGCACGCACATTGAGAACGAACAAAATTAACTTAACAATGTTAGTATATAAATAAAATTTAACGGAAATATGTTGTCTACATACACATTTTATGACAATTGTTACTTGTTTTCAAATATATTTAATATACAGGGTTAGTGACCAAGTGTTGTCATGTTGGAATATTATGCTTTCATGTCTGGCCGAAATAGTTGTAATCCGTACAGGTTATTTGTGATGGTGTTGCTAGATTTCAGTAGCTCATAATAGAAAGCACCAGCTTGGTCCCACGAAATAGAGAGCATTATCTACCTTACGCCATGAATATTTGGTTTTGGTGTCTATTCGACTGGTTGGCTGGGCTACATAAACTACATATATATTCCTCTTATACTTATTGAGGTTGCTTTTATAAGTTTGTCATTCCGTGTGAAATTTCCACAATATAATTTTCCGACCCTATAAAGTATATATATTCTGGATCCTTATAGATAGCGAAGTCGATTAAGCCATGTCCGTCTGTCTGTCTGTCTGTCTGGATGTTGAAATCAGTTTTTTGAAGTCCCAAGATATATTCGGGATCCAAACCTTCAATAATTCTGTCAGAAGTGCTTTCGAGAAGTTTGCTATTTAAAATCAGCAAAATCGGTTTAGGTCAACCAGAGTTATAAACCAATATGTGAGACCACCTCCATAAAAATTTGATATTTTTCGTCCATTTTATTGCAATATTTTAAAATATATTGCAGATAATACCATGAAATTTTGTATACGTTGTTTGTACTGTAAAAGAAGAAAGTGTGCGGAAAATAGTAAGAATCGGTCTATGATTTCTCATAGCCCCCATACAAATATATATATTCCCGAAATATGGCTTAATGATAAATAAATGCCTATAAAATTGGAATATCAAGACAAAATTCAGCAAAAATAGGTTTTATATAAAGAGAAATAACAAACCGCAATTTTTTTAGTTCGGTCCATATTTGACCATAGACCCCATATAAAGTCCACTTACAAAATTCACTTAAATACAAACGGCTAAAATTTGACATAAATACTCTTTATAGGCAAATAAATTATTGTACCAAATTTTATGGTGGTCGGCCCAGAAATGGTCATAGCTCCCATACAAGGACCACATCTAAAAAATACATTTTTCCCTATATATATTGTATAAATATCGTTACCGACTCAAAACTTTGTACAGATCATTTACATATATACAAAAATCATCCAAATCATTTTGTGAATTTCGGTCTATTTTTAACCGTATGCCCCATATAAAGCCCTCTTCCGAAAATCACTTTAATACTCATAAATCTCTTTAAATAAGGGTACCAGACCAAAATTTTACACGGATCATTTACATACATGCCTAAATCTAACTGCTGGATTTTGAGAATATCGGTCCATATTTGACTATATCCCCCACATAAGGTCCACTACCGAAATCCACGTTAATACTAATATATATCTTAAATATACCGTTATTATGTTGAAATTCTACGTGAAATATCCTCATATGCATGAAAATAACTGTTCCAAAATTTAAGAAGATCGGCCCATAATTTGTCATACCTGCCATATAGAACCATTTCCAAAAAACAAATAAATTCGGGTCAAAAAATATTCTTTTCGGATTTAACCCATATTCGGTCCATATTTTATAATCATGATATATATCGTTGGAAAGGTATTTTTAATACCTTTTATTTAATGTATTACAAATTATCAGACACCCAGTAGTTCCAGAGATATAGGCCTATATATTTTCAACTTTAAGGGCCCGCCCACTCGAAAATAGGCGTGACCGCCAACAAATTTTTTTTTGCTGGTATCTCCTCTAAAAGCCCTATTTGATTTTGTTTTTTTTTTTTTTTTTTTTTTTTTTGAGCAAAATCACTAAAATCGAATTGTACCCCTTTTTATACTCTGTTTGTTAAGTTACACTCAAGATTATTATGAACATCAAGAATTGGTAATTAAATCAATTAAAATGGTAAAAATTAGACAACAGTTCATAATATTTAACATAAGTTATGTTGGTCGTGAAATTGTCTTTCAAACAATATATCAAATACTAATAAAATTTGCACTAAGACTGAATAGAAAACACAGAATAAGGATATACTAGTCTAGTGCAGTTTCTGTATTTCTTATTACGCCTAGGTGAAGGGTAGTTAAGATTCGGCACAGCCGAATATAGCACTCTTACTTGTTATCGTTAAATTCGAATTTTGGATATGCAACACATTTTTAAATTTTAAAACGTTTGTCGAGGCAATAAAGGTGAAAGGATTAAAATTAATTTTGGATTGCTAAACTCGAATGCACTATTCCTATATAAAAAGCTGTAATTGATTTAGTCTTTGCATGATTGTTTTCTTTGTTGGTGAAATAAATCAAGGTGATATAATCATGTTCAAAATTAAAGGAAAAATGGTTAAAAAAAATTAGTATAAATTTATAGTATAAATTTTGCAATACTATACTATGAAAATTTCTATCATCATGGAATGTTAGATCATTAGCTTAATACTAAATAGAAATAAAAGAATGCATTCAATATTATGATGGAAACTGCCACCATTATGCACATTTAAAACCTCGAAAGATGAAAAATTTTGTTACTTAAGCAAATAGTTGTCATTTTAAATCCGGTTAAAGTAACAGACAAAGCTCGTTGTCGCAGTAATATGAATCTCTGTCAATGTTGTCCACAATGATACCAAAAAGTGATCTGGTGAAATCTCTCCTTAAAAGAACCATAAAATTGGGATTGTTTACTCAGCAATTTTTAATTAAAAAAAAAACCAAAATTGAAGAGTGAATATGATAATGAGAGAAATTTTTGATATTAGAAATGAATTACAAAAGTTGCTTGCAAAAAATATTAAATAATGCATGTCATTTAAATATGTAAAAGCCCTACACAACACCTAATAATATCTTTAATGATATGGAATAAAATATTAAATAAAAATTATTTGTTTCGGAGGGTGAGAAAGGATTGTTTATGGAATCGGAATACAAGATTTTGCTAACAATTTTGTCTACAAACAATGTAAATGATGTTTTTCGTAGGCTTTATATATTGGTAAAAAAAATTAAATCAAGATTATCTTTACTATAAATACGTTAATAAAAACCTTTATCGATCTATAGTATACTGTTGCTTTTAAATTAATATAGAAATTAAAGGCGAAATGACATATTACTTTTGTCAATCTTAGATTTCAATATAATGTTAATATATTTTTATTTATAAATGGTTTACAGTCGTAATTCATCTCTGGGTGAAGAAAGAACTCGCGCGTCATAGCCATTATATCTTAAGGGTAATCAGGCCGTCCTTGTTTCGCTGCCTCGAGAGTCTTGCGACTCACGTTGCATTGGTGAATGTTTGGCGTCGTGTAACTGTACCGCATTACAGTTTCTCGAAGTTGCATTGACCACATGCTATATTCTTTATGGTTTTATAACCTAAACATTTGTCGTGGTGGAGTACCAAACAAAACTCATTTTTGATATTGGTAAAGACCCTTAAAACTCAGGAGTGGAGTTCGGGAAGTCCGGTTTCCCATACGAAGGTATAGGTCGGTGGATCTTCCTTGACGAGACTCCTTTAGGCGTAAACCGGATATTGGTGATGGTGTTATGATATATATCAATGCCAAGTGTAATGTAATGTATCGTTTCTTAACATAAAATAATTATGTTTATTGTTTTTATGTTTAGAGGTAGCAATTTCCTTAACAAAAAAAATGCTTGGTCTAAACCCAGAAAACCATAAGGGAATTAAGGCCAACGTTTACGCCAAGTTTTACTTTACAATTTTCAATCATATGATATCCGGTAAATAAAAGCTTTAGAAATACGGACGATGGGAGCCATTGAAACGCTAGCTAGCAGTCGGGTGCGGGGTTCGTGTCCCATTTCCTTGTCTTTTCAATTTTATTACATGCTCTTTATTATAGACTCCCTAAAATTAAATATATAATCGATGATATTTTGGTGGATAAAATAACTAGATCTACTGAAAATTTTTACAACCAAAGCCCCTAATCTAGTTATAGGTGGAATTCTACACAAAAGTATAGCTGATTATTCTAAATTATTGCCTAATTTTATGCTATCCAGGTGTTAGTGGATGCAAATGCCTCTAAACCCTCACCATTCTTCGTTCTAGTGGCATATCAGGTTTCTAGAACCCCAAAAATCAAATCTCACCTGCCTATTCTCACATTACCACTGATTTAGAAGACCAAATTTTTGAACTTTACTCATTCATAATACAATTCTTTATTTTATGATATGTTATACTATTCATTTATTTTTTTTTTTTTTTAAATTTACAAATTCATACTTCAAAATTCATATTCAAGTTGACTTAAGTTTAATATAAACAAATACTTAATAAAAAAACTAAAGATTTCACCAATATTTCAATTCATAATATTACCATGAATAAATCTAAAAAACAACTGTAAACATTTTTTGAAAAATAGATAAAATTTAATCTTGGTTTATCAAGTTATTTATAAGTTTAATTTTAAGAATTAATTTAAAGGAACTAAAATACTATGCGGGTTGACCCATAGTGAATTTTTTTGGGTTTCTTATGTTAAAAAATTAGCAAATAAAGCAAAACAAAATTTATTAAAGTTTATTGAACCTTGGTTGGAACAGCTGATCGATTCATGTGGGTTTGTGTGAATGTATACTTTAGGTTGCATGCCAAAAGTAGGTCACGACATGTTTGACTCTCTTTTGTTAATATGACAAATAAAGAAATAGGTTACAACCGATTTAATAGAAGTTGGAAAACATAATGTTACAGCATGTTCGTTCGATCTTTATTAAGTTTTGTTTTAGTTTATTTGTTATATGTGAATGCAAGAAAATAAAAACAAAGTAACAAAAAAGATAAATTTTATTAATTACTCACCAATCAATCGTAGATTCTGCAGAAGGCCTTCTCCATGATCACGACGAGAGCTATACACATTTTAGGGGAAATGTCATTAATTTATTGATGTTTTAAATTTTCTTGCATGATGTTTGGTCTTTGTGTTAATTGTATTTGTTTATAAAAAAAATTTTTTTTTAAATTTGTTGTCCTTAAACTCTAACTTTATATCAATTTTTTAACTAGCCAAATTTTTATATTTAGTTATTTATTCATTACAACGCCAAAATTAACTATTTGTAATTTTGCTTTTAATTTTACTTATAAGTTATATCTGTGCTAGTAGCAATAACCAAAGTTTCTTCTTTTTTTAATTTAGATTTATATTTTAACAATTTTAAAAAAACTTTTATTTCTTTTTATCTTTAAAATTGTTCTCCATTTTTACGATTTAAATTTTAGCAATGGAAATAACAAAATTTATAGGGTGCAGACGTTTCAATTTTTTTTTGTTTCATAAACTTTAGTTTTCTTTCATCTTATGACAATTAACTTATATTTTCCGTATTTTCAAACAAATTTTAGCAAGATTTACTAAGTCATTTGAATCACTGTTTATTTTTAGTTGTTTTACTTTTGGGTAATTTTAAGATTTGGGAAACACTGTTTTGTTTATTTTTACATTTTTTTCAGGTTGTTTTACTTAAGGTATGATTGGAACACACACTAAAGAGTACTATTTAATTGGTTAGAACTGAGTATTTGGTTGAATTTAATAAAGTTGGAGTTGAATAGAGTAGAGAGAAAAGTTGGATGTTATTTCATCGGGGTTGTTTTGTTGTTGATGTGGTTGTTGTATGTTGAAAAGTATTTGCTTTTCTTTAAGCCTAAAATAAGTGCGCAATCATCGGCAGCAGATCGGTCTGGTGACGTAGGTATATAAGAGGAATCCCCTGGAAGAGGATTCTCTTATCAGGCTTGGGTATGGGGAGTTTCTTTAATTTTTTGAGTGCTTTTGAAAGGAAATTTTTGTTTAGGAAATAGAAATAAAGTGTGTTAGGTTGCAAATTTTTTTTCTGTATATATTCTGTAATTTACTTACATTTTTTCTTTTTGAATCCAAAAATTAAAATACATAAAAAATTGGTTGACTCAAACTAAAGTTGAGTTTCCAAAAAATCGTTTTCTGTGTTAATTTTTAGGCAAAAAAATTTCCTTATAAATATTGTCAGTCTGACAAAGGATGACTTTGAAAATTGTAGATATCTTCCGCTAATAAAATTGTTTGATGTTTTCACGTCAATGAATCTCAGGAAAAGGATGCTTTTAAGTATTTTTCTGTCAAAGAAACTTTTGGTTGACAAAATTTAGAACAACTTGACAATTTGATGACAAATTGACAGGTAATTTTATGTTGCCACATAAATAATGAATCATTTATCCAAGACTCAAATCCATTCATGTTTAACATTTATTCCGTCCTGAGATAGATTTGTTTTAAGCCAACATTTAATCACATATTTCTTTTAAATAAATTTCTATTTATAGGTCCTTCTGTCTTTTAATTTATACTTTAAATAAATAACTAAATTCACCTGGTTTTATTATATATATTTATTTATATTGATAGGTGTTTTTTTTTTTTTTTTTTTAATTTTCCTCATTAATTCTCCATATAACAACAAAAAAATTCCAACCCTGACAACATTTAGCTCAGACAAAACTCTTATACTCTCAAAATATTTGTCTTATGCATTAATTCCAATAAAATAGAACAAGACAAAACAAACCAAAATAATGTTCCACAACCATATGATCGTAAAGATCAATTCAATCAAGAAAACAACTAATTCAAGAAACAATGTGCACAGAAATAATAAAATATTGCGTAAAAATTAAAAAATATAAATAATAAATACACAAGTTTTTATTATCGAGTGCCAATATATACGTTATGTATTTTACATTGTTACATAAATTACATACACCACAAATCTGAAAGTAGCAAATTTTAGGTGGTATTTTAATGACTTGAGATATCGTCATCTCGCCTAGTACACGTAAGAGGTTTTGTTTTATATGGGGACATAAACGTCCATTACAAAACTAGATATTTTTGAAGTCATACGTAACAAAAATAACTTGAACGTAGTTTATGGCCGAATATCTTTGCCGTGGTACGTGCCAATAAGTTTTCCTTGTAGGTCTTCTAGTACATAATAGTGATTTCCTAACTTTTCTCGAATTTTAGCTTTTACAAATGATGGAGATAGTTTGGCATTAAAATTCTTTTCCATATTGCTCTGGGCAAAATTACGCCGAAAAACTTCCTGATTTACAGTAAATGGTTGTGTTCTAGCTCGCAAATTATACTGTTTCTGATTTTTATCATAGGCCTCTTATATATATTTGCGTAAGTTTTTCCTAATGAGCTGAAGATTGTCCTCACGTGATATTTTAGCTGTAGGTTCATCCAATAATTGTAATTTGCGAAGAATCTCATAAGAAGAAGCGTGCGTGATCATGTCGAAACCGTAAAGTGCATGATAAGGTGAATTATTTATGCTTTGATGATAAGAGTTACGCAGAGCACAACTGATAGCACTTAGCTGCTCATCCCAAAGTCGATGGTCATTTTTTAAGTAAGCTCTAATTCCAGCAATTAGTGAGCGGTTAACCCTTTCAGACGCATTGGATTGGGGAGAATAGTATGCAGTATATATATGTTTAATGCCATATTTAGTAAAGAAAGCATTTAAATCATTGGCTTTAAACTGGCTTCCATTATCGCTGACTATGACTTCAGGAACTCCGTAAGTATGGAAAATGTTTTGCTCTAGATAATTTTTTATATTAATGGATGTAAATTTCCTTAAAGGACATAACCAATGATATTTAGTTAGGTGGTCAAGTACTATTAATAATCCTATATATCCAGACTTACTTCTCGGGTAGGGTCCTAATAAGTCGATATACAACCGCTGGAAAGGTCTCACTGATATTACCTGGTTACCCATTGGTGGTTTCATAATGAAATTGGGTGCTTTTGTTGACTTACATATGTCACAGTTTCTGACATAGTTACGAACATCTCTAACCATTCCGGGCCAATAAAAATTTCGTCTTAACAGATCTAAGGTCTTTACCATACCTCCATGTGAAGCAATAGGAACATCATGTGCTCTTTTAATGACATCTTCGCGAAGTCTGTAGGGTATCCATAACTTCCACGAGGTGTTTTCTTGTTCTTCTTCACCAGAGTAGTGTTCTGTACGAATATACACGTATTTGTTTTCTATCCTTATATCAGGATATTTGCTTTGATACTCAATTATTTTCGCTTTTAAATCTTTATAGTCATTATCTTCAAAATATGGTGAATTTAGATCAACTTCCGGTTCAATAATTTCTAAAGAATCTATGTTAGCTACAGGTATTCTAGATAAAACATCGGGTACTATATGGTCTTTACCTTTTCTGTGGCTTATACTAAATTTATATGGTTGTAACTTGAAAACCCATCGTGCAAGTCTGCCACTTAAATCGGGTTGCTTCATTAACCATAGAAGACTTGAATGGTCAGTTACAACCTCGAATTCTTGCATTTCCAAGTAGCATCTAAACTTCTTAATGGCTTCCATAGCTGCCAAGCATTCTCGCTCTGTGACGGAGTAATTACGCTGCGCTGCATTAAGCTTTTTACTCATGTATGCAATGGGCTTTTCTTCTCCTTGAGCATCCAACTGCACCAGAACTGCGCCAATGCCATAATCACTCGCATCACAGTGCAGGAAAAACTTTTTAGAGAAGTCTGGATTCGTTAATACCGGAGTGGTGGTTAAAAGATTTTTAACTTTCTCAAATGCCGTTTGAGCTTCAGTTGTCCACGTAAATTTTTTCTTTGTCGACAAAACATCTGTTATAGGACACACCTCGGTTGAAAAATTTTTAATAAATCTGCGATACCATCCCGCCAATCCAAGGAATCCTCTCACTTGTTTCAAGTTTTTAGGAACAGGCCAATTAACAATCGCACTGATTTTTTCGGGATCTGTAGTTATGCCTCCGTCTCCAATCACATAGCCTAAATAATTAACTTTGGTTACACAAAATTTACTTTTTGCCACATTTAATGTAAGATTTGCCTTTTTAAATTGGGATGCTAACCTCACTAAAATCTCTAGGTGTGATTCAAAATCCTCGGAAACAATAACAAGGTCATCTAGGTAACCAAAAACACAATTTCTTAAGTCTGGGGGTATGAGCTCATCAACTAACCTACACATGGTTTGTGGCGCATTGCAAAGCCCGAAAGGCATTACCACGAACTGGTATAACGGTCTTCCTGGAACGGTAAATGCCGTCAAAGGTTTGCACTTTTCATCCAAACCTATTTGCCAGTACGCATCTTTAAGGTCCAGTTTCGAGATTAAATTGGCTTTGGGCAATCTAGCAAAAATGCCACCTATATTAGGTAAAGGATATGCATCTTTTTTAGTTACATTGTTTAATTTCCTGGCATCGAGACATAATCGTACTTTGTTCGGTTTTACCACCAATCTCATAGGTGAGCTCCATGGGGACGATGAGGGTTCAATCACACCAAGAGCAAGCATTCTGTCTATCTCAGCAAACATAAGCTTTTCCACTGCTGGAGACACTGGATAAAATCTTTGCTTAATGGGAGTGGCATTACCTACATCTATCTTATGCTCGATTAGTTTTGTCTTTCCTAAACCATGTTTATCAAAATTGGGAAATAAACTTATTATTGAATCTAACTGTTTGTGTTGTTCACTACTTAAGGGATAGAAATTATCATCTGTGGTATTACTTATTTTGGCAAAATCTGTAAGAACATCAGATATACTATTTAGTTCTAAAGGACTATTTATTGAATCCTTTAAGCAAATGACGTTAGCAGATACAATAAAATCTGGGCATAAATTAAACAATCTCCAAAAGTCCAATCCTAAAATAAGGCGCTGTGAAATACTAGGAATTATAAATAATTTTAAAGTTTTTGTATTGTTTTTATACGAAATATCGGCATCTAGCCAACCTAAAACAGACTGTAATTTACCATCAGCAGTTTTAACGTATGATTTGCATTTGTTATAGTTTGAATATTTTGAAAAATCATGCTGAGCTAAATCTGCACCAATACAGCTAATATTAGCACCTGTATCTAACAAACCAAATTCTATAAAATCTAAAAAACATACTTTAGCATAATATCTCATGTCCGTTTTATTAGATACAATAGCTGAAATTAAAAATTTCCTGCAAAATTTTCTAAGTTTGTAAAATTTTCTTAATCTTAATGTAGATCTTTTGGTTTTCTTTATCACAGGAACAGAAATTGACGAAATATTAAAAATTTGATCTCTTTTCTCTAAATAAAGTTGCCATCGTTTATGATAAGGTACACGGGGAGAGAGAACTATAGTGTTATGTTCAACAGAAATTTTACGTTTATCGTTGTCTCTACGCTGAAGAATATTAATTTTTCCAAATTCATTATTAAGGTCATTGTCAAGGTCAGTTTCAGTAGTTTTGCTTGGGTCATTTTCGATTATATTTTCGGGTATTATATGTTTAGGTACAATTATTTGCTCTCTTTGAGAGATGGTGTTTTGAAGTTTTTTGAAAACGATTGTTTTCTTGAAGCACATCTTACGCAATTTGGTTTATAGACCTGTTTCTCACCACAGCCATAGCAAAATATAGTTCTTTCTTTTAAACAGTCTTGCCAATGGTGACCAAATTCTTCACAATTCCAACATTTGCCATTGAATTCAATATTTTGTATTGCATTCACAGCTATTTCGACATTATTTTCGTCTGAATATTGAGGATTTTCATCGATATCATCAATTGACAGTTCAGCTATGCGACGTGGAAAGTTTGAGTTAGGCGTTCTGGTGACAATATTCTTACGAACATGTTCTTCAGCCAAAAAATTTTCTCGCATTTGCACAAGCTTTCTCAAATGTGGAATTGAATGTACTGGGACATACAAACGGTCTTGTCTTACGTCAGGTCTTAAATTTCTAGCCAAAATTTCGATTAACTCGAATTCTGACATCGGAGTAGGAAGTTTATCCGTAATGGTGGAAACTGCTTCAAAGAAGGAATCGAATGTTTCGCCAGGTTTTTGTTTCCTGTTTCGTATTTCTTCTCTGATGTCAAAAGAAGATTTAAATTCTCGATACTGGCATCGAATTGCTTCACAAAAATCATTCCATTCCACACTCTGAACTCTCTTGTGATAACGCCAGTACCATTCCTTAGCTTTTCCGGTCAATAAAATATGTAAATTTCGACAAATAAGGGAAAAATCATTATTAAAATAATCTTTCGTCAATGTTCTTATACGGTATAAAAATTCTTCGATATTTAATCCATTAGAAGTTCCATCGAATTTTACGTTCCAATTTTGTATTATCAAAGATATTTTATCAGCGTTTAAAGTGCTATGGTATGAATGACCTGCCGAATTAGAACGCAAAGGGGAATTCAAAACATTGACATTTGGTTGATCAAATATATGATTATTAGAATTACTCGGACTAGGAGGTCTATTTCTATTCTGAGTATCATCATTATTTGTATTATTAGGCATAAAATTCATATTTGTCAAAATACGAGTCAAGTTTTGTTCTATTAAACGATTGATTTCCTGGTAATCTATACCGTTGTTATTGCTACTTGCCGAGTTATTATTTTGAGGCGAAGAAATATTGATTTGTGAATTGTTCTCAAATGCAGTAGTAGGTTCTTCAATAGAATATAAATTTGGATTAGTATCAGAAGTGTCTTGTCCTACGTTTCTACTAGCACTTCTTGTTTGGTAGTGCCGTGCCATTGCACCTCGAGGCTTTGAACCAGTGGTTCTGAGTAAAGTACCTTTTGGTTGTACTACCAATTTTCTCAATTCAGACAACTGACAGTTACGTTTACAAATTGGACATTCTGAAGAGGTAGCTAAATGTGTCTCTATACATAATCCATGAAAAGCATGACTACACTGATTGAGTATCAAACATTCCTGACCTTCATCCATAGATTTCTTACAAATTTGACAAACAGAAGGTTCTATAAAAATAGGTGCCGTTGGTAACGGTGGGGGAATGGATGTTGGGGGAGAATTTGGATCTGTTGACATTATGATCATAAGTAAAGAAAATAAGCAAACGCAAAAATATTATTAAAGAAAATAAGAAAAAAATTTAGAAAATGGGTTTACTTCAATTAAAGCTATTTGAAAATTAATCAAAAGAAATTATGTTATACTTATTTATAATTTGATCTGTACTAAAACTAATCCCTACTACTAAAATTCATGTATTTAAAAGGCTTAATGTTTCTAATCAATAAGGAAAAATATCAGAGATATAATTGAAAAATTTTTGGAATTAAATTTGGAAAATATTTATTGAATTCAAATATATTCCAGTTATATAACAAGATGAAGTTAAAAAATTACTAGTTAAACTAATGACTATATTCAATCTTTGCTCAAGAAACAAATAAATCGTGAAAATTAAATATCAAAGTTAGATTCGGTTTCCAAATCAAAATATTACTTATCATGGTCTTCTAAAAGTTTAAATGTGAGACTAGGTAAGATTAATACTCTTAGGCAAAAATTAAAAAACTCAACTATATGGAAAACAAAACTGGTCTATTGAGCTTAACATCATATCCAATGTAATTATGACATTGATACCATTAGCAAGCTATAAATTTTTCGACTGACTTATCATTTTAACATCCGGTCATAAATTGCAAGCAGCAAATTTATGAATTCCAAGAATAAAATGTGCTAAAATCGGATCTTCAAAATCATAACCACATTAGGCAACTATTAAACTTCATAAAACTAAAACTTTAGTCTATTAAATTAACCAAAATATTGAAAGAACTATTTTATACTAACGGTTAGCATATTCGAACCTTAAAACCTCAAATAGCTAAATTCCAGGAAAGTTTCCACAGTTATTCTTTATAAAGTTTAATCTTTATAGAAAATTTTTTTTAGAATTATGTATTTATTGAAATTTACTATATTAAAAAAACTAGAGCCAGAAAGAACGAGCTATTCCTTCGGGCCCCACGTTGGGCGCCATTTTGTAATGTAATGTATCGTTTCTTAACATAAAATAATTATGTTTATTGTTTTTATGTTTAGAGGTAGCAATTTCCTTAACAAAAAAAATGCTTGGTCTAAACCCAGAAAACCATAAGGGAATTAAGGCCAACGTTTACGCCAAGTTTTACTTTACAATTTTCAATCATATGATTTCCGGTAAATAAAAGCTTTAGAAATACGGACGATGGGAGCCATTGAAACGCTAGCTAGCAGTCGGGTGCGGGGTTCGTGTCCCATTTCCTTGTCTTTTCAATTTTATTACATGCTCTTTATTATAGACTCCCTAAAATTAAATATATAATCGATGATATTTTGGTGGATAAAATAACTAGATCTACTGAAAATTTTTACAACCAAAGCCCCTAATCTAGTTATAGGTGGAATTCTACACAAAAGTATAGCTGATTATTCTAAATTATTGCCTAATTTTATGCTATCCAGGTGTTAGTGGATGCAAATGCCTCTAAACCCTCACCATTCTTCGTTCTAGTGGCATATCAGGTTTCTAGAACCCCAAAAATCAAATCTCACCTGCCTATTCTCACATTACCACTGATTTAGAAGACCAAATTTTTGAACTTTACTCATTCATAATACAATTCTTTATTTTATGATATGTTATACTATTCATTTATTTTTTTTTTTTTTTTTAAATTTACAAATTCATACTTCAAAATTCATATTCAAGTTGACTTAAGTTTAATATAAACAAATACTTAATAAAAAAACTAAAGATTTCACCAATATTTCAATTCATAATATTACCATGAATAAATCTAAAAAACAACTGTAAACATTTTTTGAAAAATAGATAAAATTTAATCTTGGTTTATCAAGTTATTTATAAGTTTAATTTTAAGAATTAATTTAAAGGAACTAAAATACTATGCGGGTTGACCCATAGTGAATTTTTTTGGGTTTCTTATGTTAAAAAATTAGCAAATAAAGCAAAACAAAATTTATTAAAGTTTATTGAACCTTGGTTGGAACAGCTGATCGATTCATGTGGGTTTGTGTGAATGTATACTTTAGGTTGCATGCCAAAAGTAGGTCACGACATGTTTGACTCTCTTTTGTTAATATGACAAATAAAGAAATAGGTTACAACCGATTTAATAGAAGTTGGAAAACATAATGTTACAGCATGTTCGTTCGATCTTTATTAAGTTTTGTTTTAGTTTATTTGTTATATGTGAATGCAAGAAAATAAAAACAAAGTAACAAAAAAGATAAATTTTATTAATTACTCACCAATCAATCGTAGATTCTGCAGAAGGCCTTCTCCATGATCACGACGAGAGCTATACACATTTTAGGGGAAATGTCATTAATTTATTGATGTTTTAAATTTTCTTGCATGATGTTTGGTCTTTGTGTTAATTGCATTTGTTTATAAAAAAAATTTTTTTTTAAATTTGTTGTCCTTAAACTCTAACTTTATATCAATTTTTTAACTAGCCAAATTTTTATATTTAGTTATTTATTCATTACAACGCCAAAATTAACTATTTGTAATTTTGCTTTTAATTTTACTTATAAGTTATATCTGTGCTAGTAGCAATAACCAAAGTTTCTTCTTTTTTTAATTTAGATTTATATTTTAACAATTTTAAAAAAACTTTTATTTCTTTTTATCTTTAAAATTGTTCTCCATTTTTACGATTTAAATTTTAGCAATGGAAATAACAAAATTTATAGGGTGCAGACGTTTCAATTTTTTTTTGTTTCATAAACTTTAGTTTTCTTTCATCTTATGACAATTAACTTATATTTTCCGTATTTTCAAACAAATTTTAGCAAGATTTACTAAGTCATTTGAATCACTGTTTATTTTTAGTTGTTTTACTTTTGGGTAATTTTAAGATTTGGGAAACACTGTTTTGTTTATTTTTACATTTTTTTCAGGTTGTTTTACTTAAGGTATGATTGGAACACACACTAAAGAGTACTATTTAATTGGTTAGAACTGAGTATTTGGTTGAATTTAATAAAGTTGGAGTTGAATAGAGTAGAGAGAAAAGTTGGATGTTATTTCATCGGGGTTGTTTTGTTGTTGATGTGGTTGTTGTATGTTGAAAAGTATTTGCTTTTCTTTAAGCCTAAAATAAGTGCGCAATCATCGGCAGCAGATCGGTCTGGTGACGTAGGTATATAAGAGGAATCCCCTGGAAGAGGATTCTCTTATCAGGCTTGGGTATGGGGATTTTCTTTAATTTTTTGAGTGCTTTTGAAAGGAAATTTTTGTTTAGGAAATAGAAATAAAGTGTGTTAGGTGGCAAATTTTTTTTTCTGTATATATTCTGTAATTTACTTACATTTTTTCTTTTTGAATCCAAAAATTAAAATACATAAAAAATTGGTTGACTCAAACTAAAGTTGAGTTTCCAAAAAATCGTTTTCTGTGTTAATTTTTAGGCAAAAAAATTTCCTTATAAATATTGTCAGTCTGACAAAGGATGACTTTGAAAATTGTAGATATCTTCCGCTAATAAAATTGTTTGATGTTTTCACGTCAATGAATCTCAGGAAAAGGATGCTTTTAAGTATTTTTCTGTCAAAGAAACTTTTGGTTGACAAAATTTAGAACAACTTGACAATTTGATGACAAATTGACAGGTAATTTTATGTTGCCACATAAATAATGAATCATTTATCCAAGACTCAAATCCATTCATGTTTAACATTTATTCCGTCCTGAGATAGATTTGTTTTAAGCCAACATTTAATCACATATTTCTTTTAAATAAATTTCTATTTATAGGTCCTTCTGTCTTTTAATTTATACTTTAAATAAATAACTAAATTCACCTGGTTTTATTATATATATTTATTTATATTGATAGGTGTTTTTTTTTTTTTTTTTAATTTTCCTCATTAATTCTCCATATAACAACAAAAAAATTCCAACCCTGACAACATTTAGCTCAGACAAAACTCTTATACTCTCAAAATATTTGTCTTATGCATTAATTCCAATAAAATAGAACAAGACAAAACAAACCAAAATAATGTTCCACAACCATATGATCGTAAAGATCAATTCAATCAAGAAAACCACTAATTTAAGAAACAATGTGCACAGAAATAATAAAATATTGCGTAAAAATTAAAAAATATAAATAATAAATACACAAGTTTTTATTATCGAGTGCCAATATATACGTTATGTATTTTACATTGTTACATAAATTACATACACCACAAATCTGAAAGTAGCAAATTTTAGGTGGTATTTTAATGACTTGAGATATCGTCATCTCGCCTAGTACACGTAAGAGGTTTTGTTTTATATGGGGACATAAACGTCCATTACACAAGTAAACCCTCCTACCAGGTAACTTAAATAAATACAAATACAAATTAATGGTTTATAAACTTTTCATTAATTTAAAACTTTTGTTTTCAAACATATTACTCGTGCGGTTCGGAAACTTCTTAGCCTAGCACAGAAAGAGAATAATTAGTTTTTCAAAAACATTTTTATTTGTCAATGTAATATCAATACATTTAGTCTAACGCTTATCTAGCAATTCTATCCCTTGATTAGAATAGTTTTCCTCAAAGACTTAAAAATATAGGTTTATAACTGTAATCATCATTTGAGGTACAACGCTTGCCAGCTAGGAGTTTTTTTTAGATTTGGAAACAGGTAAAAGTCACTGGGAGCTAAATCAGGAGAATAAGGTACTTTAATTCGTTGACTTCAGCCATTGTTAAAAACTCTTGTCCGCTGGTGTGTTGTCTTGATGAAAAATTACTTTTTTGTGTTGTAAGCCAGTACGTTTTTCTCGCACTTTTACATTTAATTGATCCAAAATGTTGCAATAGTACTTTGAGTTTATGGTTTTAACCTTTTGTAGTTAGTCAATAAATAAAATACTTTTGAAGTCCCAAAAAACCGAGGAAATAACCTTTGATTGAATTATTAGGGCGCTTCCTTCAGCGTCAGTCCATTGCTTCAATTGTTCTTTTGTGTCTGGAGCATAGTGGTCATCAACAGTTATGAAACGGCGTTTAAATTCCATTTTATTTTTCTTAAAACGATCCAAACAAGCTTGAGAAATTTTAATTCTTATGCGTTTTTGGTCGAATGTTAACAAATGGTGCATCCATCTTGCAGAAAGCTTTTCCATCTGCAGTTCTTCATGTAAAATTAAATGGACTCGATCATTTGAGATGCCCATGATATTAGCTTTCACGCACTTTTATTCGTCGATCATTTAATACCATTCCATGCACTTTGGCTACAATTTCTGTTGTTGTTGTTACTATTTGTAGACATTTACACCGTGGTTCATCCTTAATGCTTGTACGACCCCGTTTAAATTCAGCAACACAATTTTTTACTGTTGCACATGAAGGAACACCTTTGCCTAACACATTAACCATATCATTATGAATTTCTTGTCTCGAGAAACCTTTTCCATTTAAATATTTAATGACACAACGAATTTATAATTTTTTCCATTGTAAACAAACGCGAATGCATCTTTTCTGAACACCTGTTTCTATATAAAGGAGTTGTCAGATCGAAAAGAAATTTAACATGTGTTCGCATCACAGATGGAGCAATCACACTTAACTTTTTTTCTGTTTATACCGCGCTTTCTATTCTAGGCTAAGAAGTTTCCGAACCGCCCTCGTATATTTCACAGAAGTAACTTTTTGAAATATATTGGTATTATTTATAAATCAATTTGTTTTACTATGAAACAAAAATCTAGATCCCGGGATTCATTTATGAAATACCGAATCCCGCGATTTGAAAAACCAGTTGGCATCCCTAAAAGGAACATAATATTTTACGTATGTGTAATGTTTATTTGCCTTAGCGATCTAAGGATTAAGTATACGTTGCCGTATTAAGAAATAGCATTTAGAAAGTAAAACATTTTATATGTTTTCAATACGATATATTTTACTTAATTTTGTTTTTAACCAAGTCAAAGAACATTTAATATATTATTCATTAAAACAGCCCTATTTTGAAAACCCTTTGTGCTTAGCCTCGCAATACAGTAAAAACATATTCACTGACAGATAGTTACATAAAAGGCACCACATCAAATTTTACAACCATTCTTTAGTTTAGTTTAAGTTTTTATTTTTACGATCTCTTACACTAATTAAGTCATTTGGTGTATTTATCTATACTGTATGTGACCAATTGTACTAGCGATGCGTTTGGCATAAATTATAGATTGTAAGAAAATGAGCAACTATTAAACTAATGTCCTCCTCTCTATACTTTTGATACTTTCAATAAACTTTTTTACTACAGTGTAATTGTGGCAAATAAGTTGAAAGTTTTTGCTTACATTTTATACCGTCATAGATTTAACTATGACAAATTATTTGATGTCAATGAATATTTGTAAGCAGAGTGCAGTATACATACATATATATTTTTTTAGAACATATACTTAAATATTTGAAGGAGTGGTATGAATTTGTTTTGAAGAATATTTCAAGGCAGCCAATGTAAATGTGACATACTTTTAAAACTGGCAATCAAAATTGTAGTTAACGTTATCCCAGGGATTAAATTGACACGTTTAGAATTATAGTTTTCCGGTGGGGGTGAATGGGGGTGGGGGGTAAGTTAGGTACGTTAAGAAGATAATGCTAGATGAAATTTGAATGACATTTTGCTTTTTAAATTGCCAATAAATTTGAGTACAAGTTAAATTGCTGTATCATTTTTGAACTACTGTTTTTACAGTTTAATACTGGCATTAAGTAGCGGATGTATAAATTATAAAATTCGAGTTAGTAATAAATTATACGATTGGGTACAAATTTATTTGCCTTCTGATGATAAGTTGTGAAATAGCTCTGTATTAAGGTTACTGTTACCTTTAGACTTGCAAATATTTTAGTACTTATAATCATAACTTTAAGTAAGAATTACAAATTAGCTAAAAATATTTATAGTTTAAGATGAAGATGAAAATGAATATCACAGATAAAAAATACTTTAAAAAAATCAATGGCAAACTTTTCAATCAAGACGGATTTATCGGCGTAAAATTTAAAAACTTTAAATTTTTTGTCTCCCGTATTAATCATGTTGTAAAGCTAAGACATGAAGAAAAGAAAAAAATAAACTTTTTTCAAGTGTCTACACTCATACTAGATAATATATTGGAATTTATTTTCTTTTATTTTTGTTTTCAGCACTTCTTCATTGGCCTCTTAGAAATAAAACGAATAAAATAATGTTTCTTGCAGTAATGAGTAAAAGTTAATTACTTTTAAAGAAATTTAAAAAACGCAAGGGCTATGGCTTACAATTAATAAAAAATAAGACAGAAATATAGAAAATTTTTATATATAAAGGAAACTTTTTTTCTGTCTAATTATTTTAGTATTTAGTATATTAGGTAGGGTCGATGGTTGGTATAATTATTTTTCTAAATTAGAAATATTGATTTTGTGTAGCAGTGTATATCTCATTGATTCTGATTAAAAGTTGTATGATTAAAGTATGAGAGATTTGAATATTGACTTAAATTGCAAAACCCTCTTTACAATCTAACAGCAGGCACAAAAACCGTTCTAAAATCTTTTGTTTTAAATATTTTAATAGAAAAAATAATAAATATGCAATATGAAGCTATGATATAATGTGGACCGATACCTACCATTTTCAACAGGACTTGTTCTTCTATAACAATAATACTTACTTCTTTTTGTTACATAAGTAACACTTCAAATATAACTGGATTTTTAAATCGTTATTATTGCCCGAAAGAACACTCTTTGACATTTACTTAAAAACAAATCATTCAAATTTAGGCCGCTACAGCCTACAAAACCTCTTTTAATCCTTTTAAGAACCTAATGAGGAATGTGAAAAGAAAGGCTTAGGGACTTCTGTAGTGGCGTTGTAGGCTCATCCGAGACAAATAGACTTCGTAAATACTAGCAACTTCACCGGTTGTACTAAGCTACATTCAGAAACCCTGGGGTAGCTGGATCTTGAGTAGTAAGAAAAACCTTGTTCTACTTGACACTCACTTCCCAGGCTGTGGTCCAGTAAATAATTTGGACTTGGAAATATACAGTAATAATAACGCTTCTCATATGAACTCTGTCCCTATAAAAGAACATTTATACCTTCACTATGGACCAAATGTAAGTTTGTCTAATTCCCAAAGGTGGTAGACCGACGCATACTAAACCTAAGGACTATATACCAATTAGTTTACGATCTTTCTTGATAAGAACTCTGGAAAAGGTCATTGACATATACCCCAGATCGACTCTTGCAACTAAGTTAATCTCATTGAATCAGCATGCCTACAACAAGGATAAATCTGCTGAAACTGCTCTGCATTCACTAGTGATCTCCATTTTGAGGAGTCGCTAACATATAAGGAGTATTCCCTGGCTGGCTTTCTGGATATAGAAGGGGCCTTTAATAACGTCAGACCATCAGCTATTCTCTCTGAGCTGGAGAGATTGGGTGTTAATCAAAGTATATGCCAGTGTATATAAAAATTAATTGGTAATAGGTTAATTTGTGCCACGATTGAAAGCGCTACTCAATGTAGAGTAGCTAATTGTGGTACGCCACAAGGAGAATTTCTATCTCCTCTATTGTGGAACTTGGCTGTGAATTCGCTGCTGATTGAAATGAACAGTAGGATAATAGGGGCAGTTGCGTATGCGGACGATGCTGCGGTGTTAATATCCGGTAAATATCTCGATAAAATATTAAGATGTATAAGCGTGATTCACTTAAAACGAAACTAGTACTCTTCACAAGGAGGTATAAAATTGATGCATTTATTCCACCGAAATTGCATGGTAACTACTTGGTCATTATTCTTGATAAAAAAAACTTTTCTGGACTCTGAACACACAGAACAGGTTTAATAAGGCCTATGTGGCCTTATTGAAACCATTTGGGGAATTAACCCCAAAGGTATCAATTGGATCGTCAATTCTGTTATAAATCCCATTATTTTCTATAGAGTAATGATATGGTGGCATGCACTTAAGAATTCCGCACATAGAAATGCCGTTGAACATGCATTTAGGAACTGCGCCATTCTGATTGCAGGTGCGGTAAGGACAACGCTATCAAAAACACTATTTGCTATGTTGAACTACCAGTTGATTTGATGGCAACTCAATTGGCTCTCAACTCAGCTATGAGAATAAAGGCTGATAACTCATGGTTTCAAAGAGACTATGGTCAGTCTGCTAGAACGAGGCACTATGAGGATGCTCACAGCAACGTCGATTATTACACTCTGAAACCATTTTTTGATATGCGATTTTCCATATGTAGCCCGGGAAGGAACTTATGGTTTAATGGACTCTTTCCCCCAATGGTTTAATAAGGATTTTTACTGATGTTTCCAGGAGGAGAAATAGAGTTATTGATGGATTCTTCGTTGAATAATTTGAAATCAAATCTTGTTTTAGGCCTCCGAATTTCTGCTCTATTCTTGAAGCAGAGATCTCTGGCATAAAGCGGGCATTAACTGAAGCGATAGAGGAATATTCTAGGAAAACGCTATTATGGGTCCCTGGACATAGTTCAGTACAGGACAACTATATTGCTGATGAATTACCCAGGAAGGGTGCAATGATACCGATGAGGCGATTTACCCTTTTATTAGCATCACTATTACGAGTCTGAAAATATCTGTTGAAAACGAAATGTTTAGATTGCTTAGGAAAAGTAGTCGAATGAAGCCACTCTATTGCGAGGTCCATATGGCCCGTGTTTATTGTGGAAAAGACGAATTCATTGCTTAGCTCTCATCGTAATCTAATGGGGCTTATTGTCTCTTTAATTATAGGTTACTGTACTTTTGGAGAAAACATCAGAAGACTAGGTCTATAGTACAATGATTACTGTAGAAGCTATCATAACCAGAAGGAAAAAGAAACAATCACTCATCTTCTATCAAGGATGAATCCAAAATACACTTTCGCCAAGAACTCTGGATGGTTTGATAGGGAAACAACAAGTGACGAGTGATCGACAGGTTATCTACCAAATAGATAACACAATGGGATCAACATGATGGTCCCAAGTGATCTGTTTTATAAGAATGGCTACCCGTGGAAACTAACCTATGCTGCTACTAACTGTTGGTTGTCGGAAGATCTAATTTTCGACCAGCCTTTAAAGCATTGGACAATCAATGGTCCAGAACTTAAAATAAGCTGGTCACCTTAAAATATTTCCAATAAAGACAAAGTTTATTTCACACTTTTCTCACAGAACTTAATAAATAAAATGATGACGGATAGACTGATTCGGGTCTTCCTCTATGCTACACTCTACAGCAGTAATGAATTCTTTTTTACGCACTGTACTGGATGCGTGTTATTATTTAGAGTATACGTGGTGCAAAAAGGTTCAATATTTAATCGAATGGACGTTTATTTCGAAGAGAGCCATGATTTTCAAAATAAATTTGTACAATTTGAAAGCGTTGTTCAGGCGTCAGTCTATTCATATTGAAATGTCAAAACAAAATAAACATAAATCACTTTATATCTAAAAAAAACACCCTTTACAATTGCATAATTTGGAAAGATTTTATTTATATATATATGTATATGTATGTAACTATATATACTTTGTATAACTTTATGTTTTATTTGTTTTGTTTTATTTCTGAAAAATGTATAAATAATACACTTGAATGAGTAAATATTATTAATATTATTCCAAAATATGCAAATAATGTAAATCCTTTTCATATGAGCTACTTTTAGTTTTATCAGAAATTAATTTTAAATAATCGTTTCAAATAAAGTTGTTGACATTTTGCAAAATTTTAGGAAAAATATGATAAGATGAAATCATAGTTATTGACCTCATTTTAATCCAATTAACTAATATTTGTCTAGACAAAACTGTTGGTCATCGGCATCAATTTTTATTCTTGTTATAACTAAAAGTAACTGGAAGTGTGTGTATGTATGTAATTTTGTATGCGTGCGTATATTTGTATAGGGGTTTATGCATATGTGTAACTGGGTTTATTTAAGTTTGAAATGGTACTTTAGTTTTTATAATCTTTAAATAAAATCTTGAAATATTTTCAAGACCAAAACTTTTTGTAAATCTTTCAACAGATTTAAAGTAACCAGCATTAAGGGATAAATGAAGTGTAGAAAAAAGTATTAGAAAAGGAAAAGGCAATAGTGTATGTAAAAGATGAAGCATAAAACTACTTTATTTAAGTTTTTAATAAACTCAATGACTTTTTTCAAGATGTTTTGTTTTATTATTTTTGTGCACAAAATGTTTGTCCTTCAACGCTTTCTCAACTATAAGGAATTTAAAGAACTGTACTCTTGTGTCGTTATTTATAATAAGGATAAAGGATTATTAAACAGCTTTTTTGTGTTTTGTTTTGTCTTTAGTTTCAAGGTTTTTTCTTTAAAGTTTTTCTTGTTTTTTTTTGGTATTTTGCTACAGTTTTTCAGCAATAGTTTATTATTTTATTTTGTTGTAATCATGCTTTTGTTACTGTAGAATTTTTTTAAATTTGAAATAATACATGTTTCCATTTTTAATATCAACGAGTAGCAGAAAGAGCAAAAGGATAAAAACTAAAACCAGCATAATAGCAATAAAATATATGGCTGTAACTGTAATAGTTTTGTTTTACTTATTTTTGCCCGACTCTTGTACTTGCATTAAGCTGCAGAACCTAAATTTTAATACAGGATTCATATTGTGTTTTATTTTATATTTTTTCATTTGCCGTTTTTTTTTTTGCTTCGTTCATTCACTCTTTCATTGTGCTGCTTTTTCTTACGTTTTGCTAAAGCAATACACTTAAAAAACATGAAAATCAAATGTAATAAATTTTTTGAAATGCGTTGACTTTATATGTTGAACAAAAAGGAAAATGGTGAAAAAAGAGACACTAATATAAAACAAAGGAAACAAGTATCTAGAATCCTTTTTTGCTTTGCTACAAAATATATGTGAATTTTATACAAACGAGCATATGTGCAAGTGTGGTGTGTGTGTGTGCAAGTGTGGTGTGTGTGTGTGCAAGTGCAATATACAAAGAAACAAGATAAACGGTTATTCACTTGCAACTACACACATTTACATGGCAGCGCGCAAAATTGTTAGGGGTTGACTTTGTTGGCCTTCTAAAGGTACCGTTTACTAATGATAGAAGATGGCATACTCATTCCACCTTGACTACTCTCAGAAGATGTTCTACAATGTATTTGCTTCTCCATTGCAAAATAGGGTGTCAAAAACCTTCATATTAAAACTATATCAAAATGGGTTTGCAATTACTCTTTAGCCCCGCTGTTAGATTGAAAAAAGTATGCGAATCCTGTATTAAGAGCCCATTTAATCCAAATTATTTACATATAAATTTAATCCTTTTTTCGCATGCAATATGATTAAATTTTTAATTACTAGCTATGTACATTCTTATTTAATTTATTTAGTAACATATTGTATGTAAAATTTGTAGATGACAGTGAAAGAAACGAAGATAATTATGGATTATTTGATGCAAATTTTGCTTGCCCCATTTTCCGTGCAATAATGTCTGAAGGTACTTTTTACATGATTGCAAGCGCGCTTCGCTTTGATAATGCGGGTTCGGATGGCTTTATACCAGTCTCGGGCACACACTTACTCACTCATATGTGCTAGTGTTGGAAGCAGCAGAAAACAAACGACCGCAAATAATTGTACACTCAAATAATTTTATTATATTAAATTTTTTTGACTTACAATGCGATGACAAATCAAGCATTGTGCATCGCCATCCATGTTTTCTATAAAAAAATAATTTTCTCATTCTTCATTAAACATTTTGGTTTGAGTGTACTCAAAAAAATGTGCAGACAGCGAAACAGGTTTAGTATACATGTGTCAACGTCGCGCAGAAAGAATTTTGTTCCTATACACGCGTGTATAGCAAGCTCCCGAGACTGCTTTATACTATTCTAATGTATTTTTTACTGATATTCTTGAATTAATCCTTAACTAATGGTACTTTGTAAATTCTTATTTATTCTGTATTATATATCATGATCCTAAAAATTTGCGATTAATCTCTCTATATAAAATCGGCAATGGAATTGCTGATCGTTTAGCGTAATTGGATTTAATATGTACAAATTGGTTTTCAGATGGTTTTAAGCAGGATTGACTACATAGCCAATGCTTAACTTCGATTTGTCACCGATTAGGCAAAGTGAATTTTTTTCGCACTTTTCCTCTACCATTATATTTATCATTCGTGTTGCTTTCCAAAGATAAAAGTTGGTATGTTTAGTATTCGGCAAACTCTCAATAAAGATTCTGTTTAAACTAAATGGTTCTTTCAGTTAAAATTTAAAAATTTATGTGACTGGGTTTTATAAATTTATTTTTGTATTGTTTCTGCATGTGCTTGTATCTCCAACGTGAGCCTTTTAATAGGGCCACTTTACTGCATCATTTGACTGCGGGATGAGAAAATGAATATTTAAATAAAATAAATAAATAAAAGTGCGTAAATGTGTGTGTAAACACAGATGTAGTTGCAAATATACTTAAGCATACTTTGTTTTATAGCTGTAGTGGAAGACATTTATTTTCTTCATATTGGCATAAAACAACCACAAATATTTATTTTAGTCATCCCAAATAGAATTACTTTTGTTTGCTAATGCAAACACAATTCGTGTCGTCTAGTTGAAGGTTTTAGCAGGGTTATTCAAATAATATTAAATGGCAGTGAACTAGCAGTTGTATACCTATCAATGTATTTAATATTTTTTCCATTTTATTTAACTCGCACAGTTGTTTGTGTTAATTTTCTTTGACTTTATATCAGAATCTACCACTAGTATTACTGAGCTAACGAAGTTTTTCGGGTATTTATTTATTCTCTTCGTGAATTCTTTAACCAGGATTACCCAAAGCAGAACACTCTACTACCACAATTATTCTTTTAATTTACCAAAATCAAAAGTACATATAATCTTTATTACATTTATCTTTTAACTTAAATATCGCACTGAATTCGTTGATTTGTTATTATAATTATTACCTTTATAATAAGAGTTCAATTTTGTTTTATTTTCCTGTTATGCATGTGTGAGAGAAATTTAAAATTTTAAGAGAACTAAATTTGGTTTTTGCTACACTGAGAATTGTTGATAACAAGCTACATTTTGAAATTAATGAATGTTTTTTATACAGCATATTAAAAAGAAATATTTAACGTGGGAAGTTAAATGGGAAACGCTTTTTTATTTTCGTTGAACACATTTAAAGAAGCACAATGTCTTGTATGTAATCAGGGGCCAAATTACCGCATTCGATATCGAGTAAAATTGATCGTAATTTTCTTATTTGAGATTATGGCATTTGATATCGAGCAAGAAATTTAGTACATTTTATCATAATTCATATAATAATATCGAAATCATTTTTCGATACGATAGCTCATTCGATCACAAATGCGGTAATTTGGCTCCAGGTACTAAAAAATATGTTTGCATCTTTAAAAATAGGAAAAGTTATGATTTCTTTCAGTGCAATATTCTCATTTTAATTGTGTTTCTCTTTCTGGTGGACTCTGCTTTATATAAACAATACTCTATCAGAAATATATATATTTGATCCTGTTTATCTGTAATATTGCTTATTTATCTTTCGTTTTGTTTAACATACTTTTTCATAAATTTTTGCTTTATCACACTACCACGAAAGACATGGAAGTATATGAACTTTGTCATTTCATTTGTAACACATTGTGGGTCATTATAAGATTTTAAAACGATCTAGCCATGACCGTCCGTCTGTCGATAGAATTTCGAAAAAAGGATATAGAACAATGAAAGTTTTACCAAATATTCCTTGATCCACCAAAATATTTGGTATTGCAAAAGGCAAAATCGGTCCAGTAGGATCCGAGTTATAGACCAAAGCTTCAATAATTTTTCAGGTATATTTTGCTATTTTCTTGAAATAGATTTTCTTCAAATAGATAAAGATAATATCATGAAACTATGCACACTTTATTTTTTTATAGAGGGATAAGTCATGCTGAAAATGGTAGGAAGCGGACCACGATCTGTCATAGCCCATATATTGGAATATGACTTAATGGTATATTAATATCTATAGAAAGCCGTATCAACACAAACTTCATATTTTGACATAGCCCCATATAAAGTCAACTTCAAAAAATCAATAGTTTTAGCAATGAATATTTATGAAAAATTCTTTATTAAGGCTCTATCATGTTTTAGCTGTTTTTAAATAACGGATGGGCAGATATTTCGTTCTAAAATTTTTGTTTAATCCAATTTTTCACAATTCAATACCTAATACTTCTAATCAACTAAGAATATTTGGAGACATTTTCCTTAACACGTTCACCACTCAGCGTCACATATGTGTCACATATGTCGCATATATGTGTCACATTTTTGTTGAAATCTTTTTACATATAATTTCGGGCCAGTTTGCTAAAAGTAATTTTCTTGTACGTTTGAGTTTTTGTTACTGTTTAAAATGTATAGAAAGCCCTGAGGTTTGTGAATAGACTAGGCAGTTATCTAAAAATTCAGCTTTTAATTCTGGTATTACCCGAAATGTTACAAGTTAAATTTTATATGAGATCTAAGTTTGAAATGTGTTTGCGAATGTATTTCACTTCATAGAAGGATTGTATTTTATAGAGTAAAGTCCAATAATGTTGACGCCAGCTCATCTCAATTAATGTAATGAATGTCACAAATATATGACAACATAGTTTCTACTAGGAAAAATATTTGAAAAACTCGCGTCACATATATGTGACATATATTTTTTTGTTCTTGGGTTTATACAGAAAACGCAAAAAATTGTTGAGTGGCGAACGTATTAAGGTCTTCAGCAAGCAGACGGACATAAGCAGATTATAGTGTATTTTAAGATATAAACATTTTGGAATATATACTTTTGTGGGACCAATATTAAGATGAGTATTATTTTGGTTGAATTTCGGTTCAATAGCGATATTTACAAGAGTTTTATAGGATACATAGTTAGTTTCGGAGGTACATCTTCTAGGGGAATTATGAAACGATCATTACAAATTTAGTAGTATGATGTTTGTATATATACAACTGATCTGTGTAGTATTTTGGATTGATATCGATTTTTATTATATAGATATGTATGTACGTTAATGTGTTTTTCGAAGATGATATTTATATGGGAGCTAAGACAATACTTCGATGTGTTACAAACGGAATAACAAACTTAATACAACAACCATCTATTTGGTGTCGGATACAGACAAGAGAATATCGTAATTGCTCTTGTTTGGCGAATGTGAACAAAATCGTAAAATCTATATTTGATTTGTATATGATACCACAATGATAAATGATAAGTGTTGTAAACATAACAACTGTCCTTGAAACTTTACAACAAAGTGTAGGTAGTGTAATGTCTGCATATAAATGTATGAAATAAAATGAAACAATTGTTAAGTTCAAACTTGGCTTTCAAAGAAATTGTCTAAGATGCAACAACAACAAGGCAAAAAGCCAAAGACAACTAAAAATTTTTAATACAACTATTTATATACACACACATACACAAACACACACATATACAATCATAAATAAATACTTGTATGTTTGAATGTATTTCAGTATTTGTGCAACTTTGTTGTTACAAACAACAACTACGTTACACATAAACTATTCATAGAAGTACTAAAAGTGCAATAAATTAAATACTTTAAACTACAGTGGTACGAGTACGAGTTGCTGCGTCTAGTCTTAACAATAATGGATTATGTGGCAAAACTAATCTGGAGATCTTTTGCACGTCCCTTTGAGAGATACGCAAACAATGTTTGCTGCATTATAAATTTATATAAGTGCAGGCAGGTAAAATATTATTCTCTTAATACACGTAAAGATAACGAAAATTATTTAAAGAAACAAACTCATGCGTTAAGATTTTACAACAGACCAAACACGTTTCCTTGTCTTCTTTAAATAAGTAATTCTTCATTTGAAATTTACAGACTTCTTTTGGGCTATAATGATGACTAATTAGGGTTGAATTTGTTCAAAAAAGTTATTTATTACAAATGAATGTAATTATTTAAAGTGACTGATGTTGAAGAGCATAGTAGGTGTTGTGTCAATATTTTTGGAATTTATTGAAATGCTGAAATTATAAATATAAATAAAGAAATAAACAAAAAAATTGTAAAAGCCCAAACAGCTGGAATTCGTACGTTTAAATTAAAACGAATGTAAAGATGTGTTTACAGAAAGTTGAAAAGGTAAAAGTAAGTATGAGTATTAATTTCAGTTGAATTTAAAAATTAATTTTAAGCTAAACAAATTTTATTTATAAGAACATCGCTTTCAAGGCATATCAAATAATAATGGCGTAATAAATAAATAAGTATGCACTAATATATTTAATAAAAATACATAAAAACTAAATAAAATATATTTTAATTTTAATTTAGTTTAAAAAATTATTTTAATTGAAATAGCTTGCAGCAGCAATTATCCCCAAATATATACAAAATACTTGTAAATAAAAAATCAAACAAATTTGTGTTACAAATAGTAGTTACGTTTTAAAGTATATGTTCTTTCCTTTATTTTCAAATACATAGTTCGTTTAACACTCAACCTAAAGAAACGGACTGTTAAATATCACTATGAAATTTGTTTGAATCATAAAGAATTTTATTGCCAGAAACTCCTCATGTTCATTCATAAATAAAAGTACTTGCAATCAACATCGGCACTCAAACAGCCACACACTACGCCACTATTTCTTCATGAAGCGGCATTAAAAGTGCTTTGTCACAATCATTTAATCGAATGCTTTACCAATTACAATATATATGTACAAGGTGGCGCAAAAGTAAACTTCCGATGTTTTTTGGCTGTCACCGACCGATTATTGGTCAAATAAATAGTCAGCAATATTTCGCGTTCTGGAGCAGTGTAGCGTAACATTGTTTATTAACGTGTATTTCGCATGTGTTTATTACACAAATGTCAAAACAGAACTGACATTAGGGGCCTCGCAAAATTTAGAGCATTTTCTGATAGGAGGATTACTTTTGCGTCACCATGTATATGTATATTTTTGTTTCTTTGCAAAAAGTCTGCATTTCCACTGTTGACGGTAGGTAATGTGACTGTTTGACTGAACGTGTATGAATAGTACGAGCATATAAGGGTATACGACAACTGTCATTTACATACGTACGTATATATAGGAATGTACATTAGGGTGGCCTTTATTTTTAACTGTTTTTTTTTTAATTTTTAACGCTTTAAAAACATATTGCTAAACATTTTAGAAAAATCGGACAATGTCTAGAGTTTGCGTTTAAAGAACAATAGGTGTTTAAATCAGAGCCCGAAAATAAGTCGTCCATATAATCAAAAATCTAAATTGTGATTTATATTTTGTTTTTAAAATAAATCATCCATAACAACTGTTATGAAATCATCCATAACAACTGTTATGAAATGTTTTTTGTTTACATGGTTTGGTGTGAGCTTTATTAATTTTTGTTGTTATACCTTCCACCACCATAAGTGGTGAGTTAGGGTATATGTTTAGGGTAAATTTCACGTCAAGTGACCCAATGTTAAAAATCGATGTCTTCCGATTTGGATGTAATTTGCACCAGGGTTAGTACTTTAGAAATAAAGAAATTCATTTCAAAAGCCAGTCTAAGTTTTTTTGAAACTTGCAATATTTCAATAGATTTTTTAAAAAGAGATCCAGAGAATTGGAAAGCCAACAAGTCATTTCAAGAGGCAAAGAACGAGATGTGGCTTTGGCTAATACTTATATTAAGGTCACAACTTCTAAAACTAATTTCTAGAATTTTTTGCAAGGTATAGAACTACATCGCAAGAACCTCAATAAATAATTTTTCACAAAGACAAAGAAACGTTTTTTGTTTTGTTGATTGGGTATATAAAGATTAAAATAGGTATAACTCAGGAACGGTAAGAACAAATTTAAAAATTGTTTATTCATATTAATTAGAATTAATTTGTCTTTTAAACGGCATCATTAGTTTTTTTTTCGTTTTCATTTAAACTTAAAAAGTTGTAAAGCGTATTACAAAATTTTTTAAAAAATTACGAAACATTGTAATTTAGGGTATCTAAATGAGTAAACTCATCACCAAAACTTATAAGTTTTTTAAACAGGAATAAAGTTTCGTCAGGAGTGCAGAAACCCGTGGTATTAACCAAGTTATGAGTACAGTTTAAAAAAAGACCGAAAACTCCGGTTTTTTATGAAAACTCCATTTGCGCGACCTCTAAACCTATTCCGAAAATTCTTAAAAAAAAAATCAAAAATACTTTACCAAATAAGCTTTTAAATTTTGATTGAGCACCTATGAAAATCAGAAAAAAAAATATTTTCAGAAACCCTAGTGTAAAGTAACTATAGTCTTATATATTATAGTTTGTTTATATAAAAGTTATTGTGGATCTTTTTGCGTAGGCATTTTGAGCATTTTGATTTAGTATCTGATACAAGGGATGTTATAATATAGACATTAATAATCCTTTTCAGCGTTGTAAGTAGAAACGACGAAATACTGATAGACCTAAAGTCCTTAGCCTTGGTATGAGATGGAGGTATGAGCCTCCTTTTGGCGATGACGACAATATTATAGGCTATTCATTTTACTACAACATGAGGCAAAATACAGTCAGGACCTTAAGACTATCAGGAACCTCGCATACGAGTATCAATATTATCATGAAAATCTTTTGGTAAGATATCATCATAGTGTGGAGATTTAAAGAAATGTAAGCTTATGACTGAATATCTTATGCGATGCTCTGTAATTAGTTCGGTACTTCATGGAAATAAAGTTTCGTTCATGACATGCAAAGAAGTGTGTCTCCATGAGCACTTTGTATGTCTTTAGTATTCGTGGAGCCAGCCATATTTAAAAATGTTAAATTCTGTTTGAGCTAAGCTTTAATATGAAACACTGAATACGGATATTTTAGCCTCTTCGTCAGTGTAGTTTATGCAATTCTCATTATTTTTAGGTGGCGGGTATATAATATTCTGCACAGCCGAATATAGCATTCTCATTTGTTTCAAAACAAATTATAATGAAAGATCGATATCACAAATTATTAAATGAAATACAAAATCTATGCTTAATTGGAATGTTTTTTTTTAATATTTAAATTTCTAAATTTTAACTGATTTTATTCAAATATTTTGCATTTGATATTTCTTTTATTTAGGCTCGAGTTCATTAAATTTAATTTTCATTAAATTCTTTTTACTAAAGGTAGGAATTGTTACATGCAAATTATTACTAAAATTTATTGATAATTTTTCTTGGCTTAGGATTCGAACCCTTTGCAGGCCTTGTAGGAACAACAGGACATAATATATAGGATTCGAACCTGGGTTGTTGGTTGAATTTACATATGTTTCGAGAAACACCACTTTCTCTCATTAGAATTCTTTGCGTTCTCACCCTCTGCACCAGTGCGGTGCCCGCTAGCCAACAGCCAAAAATCAATCCTTTAACCAGTATTACCGGTGGTTCGAAATTTGCTGTAATTATAATTTTTCATTTATTTTTATGTTGCCTCCTTTTCTTCAGTTTTTTCGTATTCATGTCAAGACTTCGTCTCGAAAACCTGAATGCATTTTTATTATGTTTGTTGTCTACTTTCGTCGACATTTTTATTTGTACCATTTAAAATACAACTACAAACATTAGCTTGTGCCATAGCTTATATTAAGAACAATTATTATTATTTTTTTTTAGACTTTTGTAAAACAAATACAATAATTGCTAAATAAGAGACCCCCTAATGTAGGTACATATCTAGTCTATGCATCACTCCTTTGCTGCGACTATATGCTTGGTATTTGATTTTTTCAGGATATGAATATACATGCACTAAAATACTTGTGTTTAACCTTAAAAACCAAGACATACCAGGAGTGCATTAAATTCTTTTTTACTTACCACTGTGACAGCAAATCTAAGGGAGCGGGAAATTTGTTTAGTGGAGAACCATTGAACATTGCCATTCTTTAGACATGCGCTTTTTTTCGTTTGAACTTGGTTTTCATGTTACTACTCTTTAGTTTAGGCTGCTAACTTTAGTATAGAAAAATTATCGTTTTACTTTAGGCTTAAATAAAACTGTAGCTGAAAACAAAAGATAACCGATAATAAAAACAGATAAGTACTGACAGACATACACCCATACTCAGGCTTTTGTTACAGTATTTGTGGATTTAAAGTAACGACAGTCATGGTAGTAAAAGTACAATTTTAAAATTGGTTTTAGAATTTTTTTTTATTAGTGTAACAATTATTTTAAAGTCAAATGTAAACTTTGCAAATTATTTTTTTTTAGTTTTACAATAGCAATGAATATGACTTTAAATGAACTTCTTGGTGTGTTCTCGTATGAAGTTTTAGTAGAAAACCGAAAAACAGAATAAAATGACAATCGAACGCGATATGTACAAGTGAAGGCAGTGTTAAAGAGGATGAGAATTAAAATAAAATCTAGGAAGGCAATCTATGTGTTTTTGATATGAGTGAAAAAAATACAATAGAAGAAAAGAAAACAACAGCAACAATAATAATAACAGCAGTAGTAGCAACAAAATAGCTATGACAATGACAACAACAAAAACCAACTTGTTTTATTTACGCGTTGGGACAAATCAAATAAGATTTTTATCTTTTTTGTGTGTTACGTTTATGAGCCATACATGAGCACAAGCATTAGTATACAACACAGATACAAAATCAACTGCACAATACAACTAAACAATAACAATGAATAAAAATAATATAAAAACAATTTAGAGTGCAATATTAGGCTGTACCGATTCTTAAATACCCTCCAACTAAATATAAAATATCGCACTTATGGAGGTTGTCTCACATTGTGGTCCATAACTCTGGTTATTTTTCTGATTTTCAATTACAAACTGCTTAGGAAAACTATTAGCGGTTTTTTGTGAACTCTGTCAATTTTGGTTGTGTATTTTGGACGTGAGAGTGTTTTACACAGAATGACAGACAGATAGAGGGACAGAGCTCAATCGACTTAGAATTCCATAAATATATACTTTGTTGGGTCTCAGATGAGTATTTCGCAGTGTTACAAACGGAATGACAAACTTATATATACCCTCGTTCACCACTTATGGTTGTGGACGATAAAAAACACTGTATATAGCTGTGTATGGATAAAATGAAATAAAAACGGAATGAGAACTACAATTTTCATTACAATAAAATAAAAATCTAGCTACACTTACACTATGTCACTGTCAGGGAAAATACAATAATATAACTAAACATTGTTCACATACAATTCAGTCGCATAATAACGGCTGTTTCGATTAAGATAAAATTTGACATGACTTAATTGTGGTGGATAATGTTAAGTCTATCGGATAATGTCAACCAATTAATAATCTTATAAATTGATCAATGTTCACCTACATTATCTTATCATAAACGGAGATTCTATGTAAAGAATGAATGTTAACAATCGGTATTTATATCAATTATAAATGGTTAAAATAAGGTACAATATTAAAGCCTGCATAAGCAAACTATGTATTCTGTTTTATTGAATATGGGTCAATTAAAAAAAAAAACGTACACAACGAGTTTTATTTGCTTATTTTTAAAGTTCTTTTAATTCGCCTGTAAGAGTGGCCAATTTATGTAGAAATTGATGAAGAATCCGCTGGTACTTTTAGGCTCTCAATATAATCACTATTTTTGGATTTTTTTTAGGTTTTCTATGATTTCTATCTTGAGCGTCACACACCAAATATGTATAAAAATCGCTAAAAATTGAAAAATATTTGAAATTCAAGCTTACTACGATGTTCTTTTGTTTCTCAAGGTTGACTTTTATGAAAATCACCCTTTCGATTATAAACACAAAATCACGATTCATCTTAATTTTTTTTTTTTTTTAAGTGACTACTTATTTTAAAATTTTAAGATGAAAATATGTAAATTTTAGTTAAAAAAGACTTTAACTTAGAGGTTACTTGCAAATTAATAGGCTTGTATTTAAAAAACTGCAATTATAAGCGTTTTAAGAAAATAAAACTAAGTGTGATGCTCAAGATATTTCTCGATATCTCCGTGCTGTTTCAGCCGCCGTTAATTTTGTTGCTTTACTCTTGAAATTTAAAAAAATAAAATCAAAATTAAGCATTTTAAGCTATGAAGCAATATATTTCAAAAGTGATGTTCATGAAATGTTTGCCTATTTGGGTGTTTTTTTCGTAGGCAATTTATTTCTCAAATTCACAAATTATAAAATAATGAGTTGAAACCATGTCAACAATGATTGTCAACCTTAATTTTTAACATTTAATATATTCACTTTTACAAAAATTAACGTGACGCTCAAGAAATATTATTGTGCCCTTACCATGGTGTTCACAAAAATTACGCAAATGCACACTTTTCTAATAGATTTTTTTTCGCTTTTTCACTTTTGTAACAATTAAAGTTTGTACTTTCCTTACGTTATTTACTTCATTTAAATGCAAATTGAAAACAAGTAATATTACTTGATTTATAAAAAAATAACGCTAAATGCAAATTGTGGGGACAACCTTTCTTTGCAATGCCAAATTCGCACTAATTAAGTTTTGACGACTATAACAAATCAAAACACAAGAAAGAAACGTAATAATTCGTAAACTCTTACTAAATGTTGCATATTTACTTTTTTCTTGATTTTATTTTATTTTGTTTACTAAAAATTCTAACTGGGGACATATGCTTTTGTATGGAAGTAGTCAGAGGGAGAAACAACACACCATTCTGAATAAACAAAAAAACAAACATACAAATTTGAGAATTACGTTATTTTGTTACATATTCCTTGCTGATCACTCTCACATTTTTGTTTGGTTCTTTATACCCTTCATCTTCATGAGAAGGGTATATATAAGTTTGTCATTCCGTTTGTAATTTCCACAATATAATTTTCCGACCCTATAAAGTATATATATTCTGGATCCTTATAGATAGCGGAGTCTATTAAGCCATGTCCGTCTGTCTGTCTGGATGTTGAAGTCAATATTTTGATGTCCCCAGATATCTTCGGGATCCAAGTCTTCAATAATTCTGTCAGATATGCTTTCGAGAAGTTTGCTATTTAAAATCAGCAAAATCCGTTCATAAATCACGGAGATATGAGCAAAAATCCGAGAAACCCTCTGAAAATTATGAACAAATTCATCAACAGATGGCATGTTTATTCACATAATTATGCATAATATAATTATGCATCCACAACAAAGGTGAGGGGTATATAAGATTCGGCATAGCCGAATATAGCACTCTTACTTGTTCTCTAATACATTTACTTAGAAAACAACTTTTGATTATATGTTTGTCCATGTCTATTTTTATCTATCTTTAACCATTGTGCTTCAAACATGGTTATGTCATCAACGGTATAGCTAAATTTTCAATATGAACAAATATATTTGGTTTTACTATTTTTAGGGAATTTTCTTTCAATTAATTTTTATCCATAAACTAAATTTTCCGAAGTGTATATTTACTCAATTGTTCTATTAGTTTGCTTAAAAAATTGTACACTTTTGTCGTATTAGTTTTTTTTTTAAGAAATTTCACAAATTTAGTTTAGTATCAATGGTAAAATTAAATGGTTCAGTTAGCTTTTCTTGAAATGGTTTACTATTTCAAAAATCAAACATGCAACATTAATGTACGTAAAATATTTTTTAACTAAAAACAAAAAAATAGCCTTTGAAAAGCTGTTTTTGAAATGAAAAAAAGGCTATAAAAAGATAGAAACTAAACCAAAAAGCTAAAAAAACACTGTCCCAAACACTGCAGGTAACTTTTTAATTTATAGATTAGAAGGCAAACATGACTTATACGACCTGTGAGTGTCAAATTAAGTAATTCTATAATTGTACAAAAAATATTACAAACTTTTTGGTGTAAAATAATATTTTTAATTTAGTACAGATGCGTATACTTAATTGGGGTATTCACACGGTGTTCTATCAAGTCATATTGTCATAAAGTACTAAAGTTTTACAATAGTTTTAAAAAATTGTTGTTGTGCTTCAAAGAAAAAAGTCATAAAATAATAAGACCTTTTATGCTGTGTTTATTGTTTTGTCATAACTAAACAGTGTAAATCTAAGTCGAAAGGGAAAAACTCTTAATCGAGCCGGTGATAATATTTAGAAGTTGCCGCATTGAAACATTTAAAAATAGAATAATTATCGATCAATTCAACAGGTTTTGCACTCTCCTGAAAAATATGAAAATGTTACTTAAGTTGTTTTCTCAAAAGTCCACAGATATGTACTTGTGTGCTAAAAAATATCAAAACTCTGCCTAATATATAAAAAACTACTTAGTACAAACTATGTGAATATTATTTTTTTTTGTTTTGTATATATAATTTTTTTTTATTTATATGAATTACTGTTTTTTTTTTTGTTTTTTATTTATAAGTTGTTAATTAAATTGAAATACATAAATTAAATATTTTGGTTTTGTATAAAATGAAGCAAACTGGTTCGAGTATTACTTATTGGAGGTAAATTTATTTGTGGTGTAAGTATTTCGGTATTATTTTCATTTTCGTCATTAAATTTTATCAAGACATTATGCAAAATGCAACAAACCATGATCCAGTTGTTACATTTTATTTTATTCTCATTTGAGTTCATTCGAAATTTGAGTTCTTTTAAACTATTAAATTTCTCCTTTAAAATGCCAAAACAATTCTCAATGCGAACTCGATATTTAGAAAAGTGTTTGTTGTAGAGATCCCTTTCAGCTTTGGAATGTTCGATGCTGTTTCCTCTAAAAGGCGTCAACAAAAATTACTTTAGGGGATAAGCGCTATCGCCAGCAATCCATTGTGGTGGCGAAAAAATCGTTCAGGGTGTTTTGCTAGGGGAGAGTTTAAAAAAATTTTTGCGTCATGTACGCTACCTGGATAACCTATTGTTAGTTGTCTTATTCGTAATTTGTAGTCACAAACTGCTTGAACTTTAACGGCATATTGACGTTTTCGCGAAAAAAATAGTTCATGCTCTTTGACAGGTGCTTCAGATAATTTTATTTCAGAGCCGTCTATATACCCTACGCAACCAGGCATTTCGTCTTTAGTTGCGAACAAAATTTGTTGTCTTTCTTCTGCATTAGGCCAGTTTAAGAATTTTTCTTTCATATTTAAAACTGCTTTAAAAACGCGCTTTGTAACCTTTTGAATTGTGCCTCCGTCATCCACTCCAAAGAGGGTAGCTACTTTGCGTGTTGAAAGTCCATCGCCTGAGGATCCTAACAGAAAAAGTACAATTTTCAACTGCATATCAATTGGAAGCTGTGCTGTTTTTGGACTTGTGTTAAATACATTATCGTCTTTAATCAAGTTCAGTATATGCACAAATTCCTCCGGTTGAACCCTAATCATTTGATTAAACCGGCTGTCGTCAAACTTTTTTAACACGTTTTGGTGCCACTTATTGGATTTTGGAACTCCAAGGTGGATGCTTCTGCGGTTTGTGAGCAAACTAGCGACCTTTGATAAGAACATTTCATTTATTTGTTCTTCATCGTTATCATCACCTTTAAAAAGATTTATTTACTTAAATGTAAACTTGTAATTATTGTTTTATTTACTTGAATCAGCCATTACAACGTCCAATATGTATTTTTTGCACAAACCGGCTATTATTTCAGATTTTTGACTTGTTTTTGGCATTTTTAATTAAAAATATTTGTAATTGCTTATAATTGTTTTTTTCTTTTATCAGCTGACTCAAATTTGAAATAGCACACTAACTTATGAGAGTTGCTCACAGCAGTCATATTTTTTCGTATTATTATTTTATGACATACGAATTTATGACTACCGTGTGAATACCCCAAATATGAAATAGATTATAATTTTCATGTATCTCATACGACATGTATTTTACACACAAACCAAACATATTTTAATGTTAGGAATAATTTTATATGTTGCAATGAATATTAATTTTTAGTTGCATTTTTTATCACACTAAAATTAGTTACGAAAATAGTGAAAATATTTTCTTTTCATGATCAACTGTTTATTTACACATACGTATACATACTCAAACTTTGTAAATAGAGTATGTTGTTTTATGTTAGTAAATTTATCCGTGTAACAACTACAAGACAATGAAATATGTATGACTTTTATTTAAATTTCTCAAATTAATCAAACAAATTAACTGGAGGCCACGTTTAAAGATTACGACAATGCAAGCATATTTTTAACTGCAGTTTTTTCTTTTTTTCGAGCAAAATATTCCGTGTTTAAGAAAATATTAGCTTAAAATTACTGAATTCTGGGGACATGTCTTCTGTAAAAGAAGCTAGATTAATCTTGTTACGCATATATTTGAATAACTATTTGTTGGTTGCTAAATTTTATATGCCTTAATTACTTCAATGAATTTTTATATACACGTGTATGGTTGTATGTATGTATGATACTTTAAAAATAATTTTAATATGCAAATTTTAAAGATATCAAAAAAGCTTTGTTGTTTATTAATTTTCAATCAGTTTCTGCCTGCAATATCGACATCAGATAAGCTTAAAATTGTTTTTTGATTAGTTTTAAATGCTAAAGAATGAAATAAGATCCACCCAACAAATCTGATTTTTAAGAGTTAGTAATGTACACTTAAATATGTTTTAGTTTAACAAACAACTATAATTGAAAAATAGGTATAATAATTTGTACATCCACCGAGAAATCGGAACTATGATAGTGTAGTTTCTGTATTTCTTATTACGTTTAGGTGGAGGGTATTTAAGATTCGGAACAGCCGAATATAGCACTCTTACTTGTTTTTACCTAAAATAGTAGTCTAAAGTGCGGGGACACAAAAAATAGCGTGTTTTTTTTAATTTACCCATATATATAGTTTTATAAGTTCCTGGTTTCTTTTAACAATATTTTTATTTTGTTCTTTATAGCCAGAATTTCGTTTTACTTATAGCGTTATAATAAAACGTAATTTACATAACTTTTTATAAGAATAACTGTAGGTTCTTAAAAATCAAATCACTGAAACAAACAAAGGTGTTACCATCGAGGCGTAAAAAACGTCTGTAGTGCGACCGGATTTTATGTGCAACTTGGTAATAACAATGTTTCTTTTTTATTCACTACTTGACCAGAGCAAATAAATTTTAAACGTTTAAGCTCTGGCTACTTATCAATATTAAGAACTGCATTCACGAAGTGTTTAGAAAAAAGCTTTTTTAAAATCTTGTGTTTAAAGGTACGGTAGCATTTTGCAACTCTTTGCCGAAAAAGACGTAACCACTAAATAATATATATTTGAACTCGTTTATTTATTAAAAAAAACCCTTTACTTATTTAAGCCAAAGCACAACAAATATGTAGTTTAAATTTATTTGATACTATTTGATCTTACAAAATCCTTGTAAGAGTAAACAATGTCAAACAAATTTTTGCTAAAACTACTCGTAGTGGTTACGCTTTTTTGAGTAAATATTTGCCAAATGTGACCGTACCTAAAGTATTTCGCTACAAAATGTATTGGCCGGTTGATTAGCCTTTCAGTTCTCGATAATATGCTTACAGCACTTTTTGTATTCCAATATTCTATATTTTTCTTTTTATTTTTGATAAGTTTTAGTTGTTTATATTTCACTTTAAAAAATCTTCTGTATATGAGTACTTTTTATAGAACATCTTGTATAATTGTGTATTTTTATACGAGATTATTATTATTTTTAAGCTCATTCAAATATTTTTATTAGTTGTATAATAAACGAAACTTATAATAAACGAAATTTTAGGTTTCAAATCTTAATGGGGGAAAAACACAGCATTAAATTTATCAAAAGTAACTCGATACAGTATTTATTATAATTCTTTCAAAATTTTTTAGTTGTTGCTATTTTAACTAAAGAAGAAATTTGTTCAACATGTTAACATTTGTATTTTAACCGTTTCTTAATTAAAAAGAATATTAACAGTTCCAAAATATTATGACCCAGATTAAAAAACTTTTTTTCAATATACATAGTTCTGAAGCTGTCTAATGCTACACATATAGATATGTTGGTAATTGTTTGGGTTACATAGTTTTATTTTATTTTTGTGTGCCATTGCCTTTGGTTTTCATTTTCTGTTTTCCTGCCGGTTTATTGTTTGGCTGGCCGAATGACTACTTCGCTGTTCAATTGTTTGGCACAATGCTGAATGTTGAACGGTGAATGACACAGAATCGATTGAAATGCTGGCAAACAAAGAAAAAATAAAATGCAACAAAAATTAAAACAGGAACAATTTTACCCAGCAGCTACCGTACATCTGTTATTGTTCTATTAACTATGAAAATAAATAACGGTGCGAATATAAATTTAAACAAACAACCAGACCGACAAACTGAACATCGCATAGTCGTTAAAGGATTTAAAAGAAAAAAAAAAAACACAAACGAGCCAGCAAAAATACAAAAACTACAACCCGGTAGAAAATAATGCAGCATTATGGTGTGGTGTGTCCTCAATTTAATGAATCTTATAAAAAAAAAACACAGTAAAATCAACAATCAATTAATAGTTTTTTTACATTTATTTTCCTTTTTTTGCATGAACATTGGCGTAATTGTGTTGAATGGTAGACTTCAATGATAACGTGATTGATCATATAAATCAATTAAGAAAAAAGGCTGGTGCATAAGTGGCTATATGATATCCCTTACTAAACAGTTATTTATAGGATTTCTGTTGGTTAGCGTGTTATTTCACTTCGCCCAGATTCGCAAGAACCGCGTTTTTACAATTTGATTTTTAGACTCATGAAGACAAGTAACTTGTTTGTGAAGATACTTTCACTGTCAAAAATTGCTAACATTTCAAGATACTGTTGGTGTTCAACATTGGATAAACGGTTTTGGTATTCCCACCTTTGGTTTTATCTTTTTCTTGAACAGTTTTGCCTTAAGGGTGATGCCAGAGATAATTTTCTTCGTTAATTTGTATTAAAATATACGGCCCTGTTCTGTAAATCGAATCGTTTTTAAAAGCGAGAAATTTCTAAAACAAAATAAATGGCTTTTTGGTGTTTTGTAAATTACTCGTATTGATATGATTCGAAATTAGGTTCGAATTTTTAGTTAAACGTCAAAGTCAGTTGTTGATTAAAAAAAATTCACAATTTGTAAATAAAAAGAAAGACATAAAAATGCCCGGAAGGTTTGTGTTAAAAAAAAAACGTAAAATAAGCCAATTTAACATACATATAAGACAATTAAGGTATGATTCCAATCCAATGAGTGTAACGGATGATAGGTTATTTTTTCTTCTGTTTAATTTTTCCGCGTTCATAAATTGTTTGTGGTTTATTTTGCAAAAACATATGTCATACCATTTTAGAGTTGCCAGACAAATTATTGTATTTTATTGCTAAATAATGGTGAGTAATAAAAGAACATTTAAGGTAGTTGAACCTTTAGATATATATTTGGAAGCAAATTAAATAAATTAAATTTTTAATGAATAAAAAAATTTTATTAAGTTTTTTTCTTTAAACATATTTGCACATATTTTGTCAACTTTTTTATCTACTAGAAAATGAAATAAAATTGGTAATAAATTGCGTCCGATATTGTTTAAGTTTTGCTCCGTTCTTCCAAGTGGCTTGTGGAGTCGTTCTTTGCAACTTAAAGTATAATTTTTCTTTTGCTACGTTTACATGAAATTATCAATTGGTCTAGTTCTATTCAAAAATACGAGTAGCATTCTAGCTGATTAGTTTGGCTTTATTACACTTGTATGCTTAAGCTATTTCGTTCTAGTTATGTTTTTTATTAAATTATTATATTGGATTTGTGCTCATGTTTGTACCGCTTCTAAATATTAGTCCAACAACCAGCTTAAAGTAGTTCTTCCTGAGTCGATTTAACAATTTTAAAGATATTTCGATCAAATTTGATACATGATTTTTCGGCCCAAGGATGGTGAGGTTTGAAATTGGTTGAAATCGGTCCATTATTTCACCTGGCCTTCATAAAAATGTCCTTCCGAAATAGGTGTTTATCAGTCATAATGTTTAATTGACGTAACGTATCCTAACAAATTTTGCCACTAATAAGTTGAACATAAATTCTAATCTCTTCTACAAATTGTGTACAGATCGCTCCATAATTGACAATAGCTCCCATATAAGTTCCACTTCCGAAAATCACTTTAAAAAACATAATTCTGTGAGAAATGTTGATATTCAAATAATATTCAACAAAAATATGTTTCATATACATATAATATACACGGGCCAATTTTATGAAGGCCGGTCCATAATTATAAATCCGAAATATATACAAATTTGACTTTAAACCTTTATGATTTAAAAGTTAATGTTGTTGGTTTTGAGTCAAACTTTCGAAAAGAGTTTTACAGTATCTGGATTATGTTATTCTAGATGGATTTTATTTAAATTTGATAATACTAAAGTAAGAGTTGTTCCCCCGAAATCCGCCACATTACAATCGCGGGTTCAGACACAATTTGGGAAGTATTGACATCATTTTTTAATTTTTTTGTGTTCTTATATATCCTTAATAAATCCCAAAGAGATGTTATGAAAATTTTATATTTTAAAAAATTCAAAATGGAGTTTTGAAACGGCCGTTACAAAATCAACAATTTTAGACCTACTAGATAACGTTAAGCTATAAACATAAACATATACAAGTAAATATGTACGTATATACAGTGGCTCAGATTGAAAGTCGGGAAAACTTTTTATAAAATATTAAACTCTATTTAAAAAAAGAGAGCTTACAATTTTTTTTTTAAATTTTTCCAAAATTAAATAAATTATTAAATTATTATTAAACACAAAAACAAATAAATATGGTATTCTACCATTAATATAATAGAAACAAAAACAAAATAATAAAAAAACCTTATTAATATGAAAGTCGGGCAAACTTTTTATAAAATATTAAACTCTATTTAAAAAAAGAGAGCTTAAAATTTTTTTTTTAAATTTTTCCAAAATTAAATAAATTATTAAATTATTATTAAACACAAAAACAAATAAATATGGTATTCTACCATTAATATAATAGAAACAAAAACAAAATAATAAAAAAACCTTATTAATATTATCACACTGAAAGTCGGTCAGGTCATTAAATTCAATTATTTCTAAAGCTACATTTACACGATTGAAATTTTCTTCAAAATTGCTCTTCAAAATGCTTCAAACTCGTGTAAAAAGCAAAATTTCTTCAAAATTTATTTATTTATTAACTATTAAATTAATAACTATTAAATTAATAAATTTTGAAGAATTTTTGCTGTTTACACGAGTTTGAAGCATTTTGAAGAGCAATTTTGAAGAAAATTTCAATCGTGTAAATCTACTTTTAGATATTTAGTATTTTGTTGTGTATTCTTTTTTAATCTCGACAGCGTGGAGTTTTTTGGAATCGAGTCTACCAGTTTTTTACACACATCAGGACTTGTTTGGTTTCATTCTTCTAGTAACGCACCTCTCCGACGTCTGACTTTGCGCAGGTGTTTTGAGAACTTTAAGACAATTATACAACAACCAGTTCTTCGCTTTCAGCAATGTGTGTTTCGGGTCATTGTCCTGGTTAAATTTAAAGTTATTGGCAATCCTCAATTTGTTTAACATTTGCCTTCAAAATATCAAGATACATGTTTTTATCCATTATGCCTTCTATAAAATGAAGATTTCCGACACCGGAAGCAGCCATGCAACGCCACACCATCACTGACAAGTCCCCGTGCCTTTCAGTTTTGCGCGACACACAACGCCGGCCATCGGACCCAAATAAATTGAATTTGCTTTCGTCCGTGAATAGAACCAGTAAATTTTTAAAGTGCTGATAGATATAGTCCATAAGTGTTCATAGAAAGTAAATTTTTAAAATCATCTTGCCCGATTTTGAATGTGAGTCGCAGTATATGTTTAAAGTAAAAATACGATTTTATTCGAATATATCTCAAATTTGTTTCTATATTTTTTTATTTAAGTGGTCTTAAACTTAATAGGAAACTTGACCTCCATTGACTCCACATCGTATAAACCATATCGGTGGACTTTTAGTTGGAATTGTCATTCTTGTGAAAAACTCTAATTAATATTATGCAAAATATTACTCATACCACTAGTAGTTCAACAAACGAAAAACAGACAGTGCTTTCTCATTGCTAAAATCTAAGGATGCTAATTCCGATCCCGAATCCAGGGATATGTTTTAAAAATCCCGGAATTCCGAAATGAAATTAGTATTTGTGTAAAAGCTGCAAGAAAGTATAATTGTTTTTATCTGCTTTTTTGACATAAACAAATACAAAAAATCTACACTTAATATAATTGAATGCCTGTTTAACTTTTTTAATAAGCAAAAATAAAAGAGCTTTACTCAAATTAAATCACTAATTGAAATGGTCAGAAACATTTCAAAATTTTACAAAAATATGTCAAAGAAATAAGAAAGAATTAAAATTAATTTTGTATTGCCAAACTCGTGTCTAAGGTAATTGGAATTGGTAATTCCTTTAAAAAAGCTTTAATTGATTTAAAAGCTCAACTGATTCTGTCATCAGAATATAATATGTTTTATTTAAACAAATATTTGCCAAACCCAAAACCGGCTAAAATGACAGATAAAGCGCTTTGTCGCGGTGATATGAATCTGTGCCAATGTTGTTGCACTTTTATTTATGCTCAAAGATTTTTTTTAAAAAATGAATGCATATTAAGCGTTAACAACACTTTTACGTTTTTTGAAAAACACAAATTTGAAGAGTGAATTTGATAATGAGATACAAACGAATAAAATAATAAATTGAAATATGTAAAAGCCCCCCACAACATCTAATAATGTCTGTAATGATGTGAAATCAAATATTGTTTAAGAAATATAATTATTTGTATCGGAGAGAAAGAATGTATTGTTTATGCAATCAGCGTGCAATAATTTGCTAACAAATGTGCCTACCAGTGTTGCTTGCAAACGATGTTTTTCATTAGTTTCATATATTATTAACAAAATTAAATCACGATTCTCTTTACTTTAGACGAAGTTTTTCGAGATCAAACGATAATATACTGTTACTTTTAAATTACCCGCAATATAGAAATGAAAGGCGAAATGAGCTATTATTTTTCTCTATGTAATTGCCAATGTATTGTTGGTATGTTTTTAAATTATTAATGGTTTATAAAATTTTGTTTACAAAATACTAAATTTGGTTCAAAAGCTTTTAATAAATTTAAAAATTTTATTTATGAGGACAGAAAATGCTTGTTTTTAAATATGCATGATGTAAGTATACAAGGTGAGTGCAAACCGGTAACAAATACAACACAATACAGAAACAACAGGCATTTTGTTTGTGTAAAATAATGTACTACTTTTGGCATAAGTAAATTGTAAACAAAGTTAGTCAGCTGTGCTACTGCACTCACCTTATATAATAGTTACACCATGTAAATATGTTTATATTTAATATAAGTTATTTTTTTCAAATAAATTGTTTTTCTTGTTAATAAACCAATTTGTTTTAATAAGAAACAAACGTTTTGAAAAATCCTGGAACGCAATTTTTAAAACCAGTCCTGTTTGGCGTTCCTAGTACAATCCGTCTCAAGATCGCAGCCATCAAGAAAATAAAGATCGTAGAGAGAAGATTCATCGTAGAAAAACTTCAGATCCCATCTACAAAAACAGAATTGCTATATTAGAAACCACTCTGCGAATCGACACTTCTGATCAGTCTTGGCATATCGTTAAATATTGCTTTACAAACGCACACCTCAGTCATCAGGTACCAAGCATTTCCGTTTTGACGTGGGAAACGATAACAAATCAATGATTGAATACTTTTGAAACAAAAATTATACTTATTTATTAATATTTAAGAAATTCTAAAAGAAGAAATTAAAATTGATTTTTTTCTTTTGAAAATGCATAAAAATGTATGCTTATTGGTTGGTTGGTTTACGTGGTAGTTCACTACGTGCGAACACTTAAGTAGAGTCGTAGGGACCCCGTTTTAAAAGACCACACCACTCGTCAGATTTAATATCGTATACAAAATACTGTAGCTAATATGTGTGTACAAAAAAGTCGTGTCTTGCTAGACCCAACCTGTAGCTGTGAGATATCTCAGTATGTCATTGAGTTTTGACCCGGCTACCTCACCAAGGTTGTTCAATGTATAATGTATGCTTATTACTTTGCATTATTTATTTAACCTATTTACTTTGGAAGTCTTAGCTTTTTGCAATCATTTAACAAGCCAATGTCGGATTTTCAAGCAATTTGTAAAATACTTTTTATGACCTCCACCACCATATTGCATATTGGATTTGAGCTGATGTTTATAACACCAATAAATATTAATATATAAATAATACCGAAGAATTAAGACATTTCGATGAAATTTAATACATGACAGTTGGGATTGAAATTGGTTGAAATCGGTTCATTATTAAAGCTATCCCCGTTACAAATTTTCTCCCGAAATTGGGCTTATCAATCATAAACATTTCATTTATATACATATTTAAACAAATTTCGCTACAAATAAGTTGTAAATGCAGACTATCACATCGGAACGGTCCATAGTCCAATTTCGAAAATCACTGTAACAGCTTAACTCTTTTGAAAATCTTGATATACAAATAATATTCAACAGAAATATGTTTCATATATAAAGAAAACATTCGGCGCAATTTTATGATGATCGGTTCATAATTATTCCTAGCTCGCATATAAGACCCACTGCCACTTTAACATCACCAGAACTCTCATAAAAGTTTTGGTATACAAAAAAAAATCAGCAAAAATTAGTTTCATATATATATGTATGTATGCATAACATCGGTTCATAATTATTTAAAGGACCCATATCATGGTTCTAAATGTTTTAATGTTCGGACCGTAATATTTTATATCTTGCGCATTTTGAAAAACTATTTTACACAAATACTGGGTGTAGGCTAATTAATATATGGTCGGTATTGTCATTTTTCATTGCTTAGCACGCGCACATAGCGTGAGTTATGTTTTAAAACAAATCAATAAAAAAAATAAATTATTGCCAGATTAACAATGTTTATCTAAAAATTGCGGCATATTACAGTGCAATATTCAATACTACGCAATGAGCAGGCAGATTTCCACCCACATATGACTTCCTTAGATCACATAAATAGCACAAGGAACATCACAGAACAGTCCAAAAATAGTATTCACTAGTCTAGCTAGCTTACATATGTAACCCACTGGAATAAAAAGCAACACCCAACAAAAGTATTACATATGTATGTATAATATTATAAAAGCTCTATATATGTCAATGACCCGGTCAAAGCTAAAGTTAGGCAACAAGTACGTTAAGAATGTGAAACATTAAATACTATTATAAATGTTTTATTTTCTAAATGACTGTTTTTATTTTGACTTTTAAACTTCTAATCAAGTTACTCAAATTCCCTAAAACCAAAACCAACACGAAATGATTTTGCATAAAGTGAGTGATCAGCACTTCCAAAATGAAAGGGAAATAGGAGTAATATCAACTGTCTGGGGAGGGTAAAGAAACTCTATGAAATAAAAATACAAACTTAGTATGAGCATAAATATAATTAGTTTCGTTACAAACACTTTGAAAGCGAAAAAGCGTTTATAACATTAATATTCAACACGAAATTGTTCTTTGCGACTAGTTTGCAAAATTCCCAACTGGGAAACAACAACAACATAATCACACATAAATTTATTCGCACACACCCACACATGTAATGCATGCATGTATGTATATCTGTTTGTGCAGAAAACTCATTGCTACTTTGTTAAGCGGGGCAGACAGAAAACAGTATTCAAAAGGAAAATGAGTCTATTTCTCGGTTTTTATGAGCACAAGGCGGCGACATGTTTGCCAATGTGTCGGTGTGCATGTGTTACGACATGTATAAGCGTGTAGTTTATTTTATAGAAACATATAAGTGTTTTGTTGCAAAGGTGCTTTTTACCACTCAGTTTGCCATCTTTTGCAAAAACTGATGCTACAAATGTTGTATTATTACAACTACAAAAGCAAAAGCTATAGCAACTATCACTTTGTAGGGATCTCAGGGTCTATTAACAATGAAAAAAAAAAACTGAAAAAGCGAAATATAAATGCATAAAAAGTAATTGTAAATGTATGAGTAAAGTTGTGTTGATGTTTATAAATTAACAAATACGAAATTATAGTGCAGCAATCCCGAGCATATAATACCTTTCACCTATTTTAGTTAGATTAAAAAACATTTTTCCTAAAATTATTTGAAAGGTCTTGGAAATACTTTCAATTTGATCTGAGTAGTTTAATAGTTGCCAGCAAGTTCCCAATCAGACTGCAAAAAATTACTTAGTTTCATTTTGGCTTTTTATGTATAAATTCAACTTATCGGGGATATTACCTAAATTGCGGTACACCTCAGGAATAGGTTAAATGTGGTCTTTTTTGGCACACAGTTTTGAATAAATTTTCATTAAATATCACGAGAATTCCTTCCAAACATAAGTGATCTCATCAAATCAGATTTTGCTGTAACATCTTCTAAGGACTATCTCACCAATAATCGATACAATTTCTAAATTTTTTCCACATATTTGTAATGGATTACGCTAATGATGATATGAATATCACTGACATGTTGATTGGCCGCTCCGGTCACGCGATCATGTAAAGTGATTAATGTATAGACCCAACTCTTTTGCCAAAATATAATTACAAATTCGGTAATTAAACCGAACATAATATTCAAAATATTTCCGAAAATAGTCTCTCAGTAAGCATGTTTTTTGCTTAAATAGGCCGATTCTGCATTTATACAAATGACTGCAGCTACCAATCCATACTATTACTTCCAGAATTTGTCTGTTTTTCGTAAGAATATTGTGTGCAATTTAAAAATGTAAAAATCAATACTTGGTAAGGGTTAAGGTTTTTTGGTCCCACTTCCGAAGATCACTTTAATTCTCAAAAATCTCATATATATAACGATAGTTATCCAAAATTTTACACGGATCATTTACATACATGCCAAAATCAAACTGTTAAATTTTGAGAATATCGGTCCATATTTGATTATATCCCCCATATAAGGTCTACTTTCGAAATCTACGTTAAACTATATACTACATATATCTTAAATATATCGTAATTATTTATTTATTTATCGGCCCAAAATTTGTCATGGCTGAACCATTTCCCTCAAAAATGTCTAATAAATATCGATATCGTACCAACTTTTTTATAGATCAATAATTTTAATCCAGAAATTGTACTAATAGCGGTTATACGGCATATATGCTACTGGATATCAATAATGGGCAATAGCTCCCGAATTAAGTGCACTTACGAGCATACTAGACAACCACATAAGTCGTTATTGAGATGAAATTCAACCAAAATAAGCCTCAAATACGTAGAAACCACATTAGTGGATACTAGAAGCTATCAGTCCATAACTAGTCCACTTCTAATATGTCACTCATAAATCTTTTGTAAAAATTAATATTGAGATCAAATTCAAATGTTCTTTTAATTTTATAAATTGTTAAATTACGCTCAAGATTATTATGAAAATCACTCTGTAAATTACAGTAAGAATCGGTAATTATGTCAATTATAAATGCTCAAAATTAGATAAAATTTCAAAACATTCAAAATAAAATCATATTAGTGAATTACTACCAACAGATAATATTGTCTTTCAAAAAATATATAAAATACTAATAAGATTTGCACTAAGACTGAATAGAAAATACAGAATTAGGATATGCTAGTCCTATAACCAGTGCAGTTTCCGTATTTCTTATTACGTTGAGGTGGAGGGTATTAAAGATTCTGCACAGCCAAATATGTCACTCTAACTTGTTATCATTCTCTTCTTGCAAACCAACAGAAATAGATTTTCCAACAAGATCCAGAATTGTGAACAAATCCATTGTCTCTAGATCTTAATTGAATTGACAATATGTGTCAATATATGAACAAAGCATTTGGCAAAGAAATATTTCTTGCATGGATAAGCTACAAGCAGTAATACTGGATGAAGTAAACAAAATTTCACCTGATTTCACTAAAAAACTTGTAAATTCTATGTCTAGTAGACATATTCGTACCATAAACAAAATCTTAAATACAATGTTTTACATAATTTGAATATACCTGTTTACTTTGATGCAAAACATCTAGTACTTTCTCGTTAAAATTTCATAATTTTTAATGTTATTTTTATGTTATATTTGTAGATTTTTTTGATGAGTGATATTTTGCTTAAGTTACTTAAGCTATATGCAATATATTTGGTTTTAAATTTGTACTTGTAGTAAATATAATAAAACAGGTTTTAAACATCATTAGGTGTTTACTTTATATTAACGCTCATTTTGATTGATAAATCTTACAGATTTATTTTCAATACCAAGCTGCTTAGAAGAAGCGTTCTTTCTTATTCTTAGCTTAATCGACGTTAAATTTTACAAGGAGCAATAAAATATTTATATTGTTGGGTTTCAGATGAATTTTTCTCAATATTACGGAATGAGGTGGCGGAGGATATATGACTTGACAGTAATCTGTATAAATAGAACTAACTGTTTGAATCCGGCATTGCGCGGGGATTTCTTATCTTTTAATCCTGAACGACAATTGGATATATCAGGAGCAAATAAATTATCTAGTATAAAAGATTACAAGTATAAGTGCACAAAAATTTGCTACAAATATCGACATAAAAATGGAAAATAGCCTTGTTCATTAGAGGAACAGTGATCGTTAGCCTTGTATAATTTTCGTTCATATAAATAATGAAAAAAAAAATAACAAATAAAAATAATAGTGTTTCATTAGTTTCATGCTCTATTTCGCACAAACCCACACGTATTATACTACTTTATGATTATGTAGGGTATAAAGCGATGATGCGTGTAGATTCTACATGCATTTAAACGTATTTTATTATTTCCTTAAATTGTATCTTTGATAAGAACACTCACACATACCTGTTTATATTTACGACTTATACACATTTAATGTTTTGTATATAAACACATGTACATACACATACTTACATACGAGTACATACATATATACGTATAACATATTGTTGTTGTTATTGTTGTGCGGTATTGTGTTATGTGTTCAAGTTTGTGGTCATGCTGGGAACACTTAAAAGGTGTTAAATACTTCGATAGATTGTTGATCGTTATAATAAAAGGTGGATTTATTTAACTTACATTTTTTTATATCGTTATGATACAATGACAAGATTTATATGACTTAAGGATAAAAAGAAAAAAGATTAGGATAAAAAAAGTAAAGTAAGAAAGTTATAAAAAAAACTGAAAGGATAAATTGAAAGCTGTTATTAAAAGATAAACTATATATTCGTATTACTACTTGTCGGTATTGCTATATGTGAAGTATTTAGTTTGCTACAGAAAATACCTAATAAAAAGCCTCCTTTCTGGTATCGTAAATTAAGATAAAAGAGTATTGTGAGTAAATGATGAAGTTTATTTATTGTTTTGTCATCAATTTTCTTGTCTTAAAATCACAAAATAAAAAGCGATTAAGGTACATAAATTTATTGGAAAAAGTTTCCTGTGCCATTAATTGGTAAATTAAAATAACTTTTTGTTTATAATGTTGTTTTAATTTATAGTTATTGTACATTACGTAAATATTACAATGCGTACTAAGAAGAATATGAAGAATATTAGAAGGTCATAAAAATAAAAAGTTTTTAGTAGTTTAGTAGAGCTGGAGCGTATCTTTTTTTGCGACAAATGTAATGGAAAGTGATAAAACATTTTAAATTTCATATAGATATAGGAAGTAAAAAGCCATCAAAAAACGGAATTGCCCATATATTGTTAACGGGAATATCTCTTGTTTAAGAATGAAATGGAATATAACATTGTTCCGTTGCGCCAATGGGAAATAAAAGTTTTCACATACGATAACTGATAATAGTACCAGAATATATCAACAGAAAATCTCCCCCAATGGTTGAATATCATATAAAATATCAAATTAGCAATCTTTTACACGTTTACCTTGTTTGAGTTGTTATGAGCATTAAGGTGTTAGTTAATGATAAAACTATCACTAGTTTTTTTTTGTTTTGAAATATTTATGTTAGTTAATACAAAACATTATTTCCTAAGAAACTTTACAACTTTAACCCTTAAATGCCCATGGTAACCGATTTTGAAAAACAACTTGTAAACTTGTTATTGCATAAAAATAAAAAAAAAGTAATAAAAGAAATAAAAATCATTTCTAAATCAAAACTAAAAGCATCAAGTTATACAAAAAAACAAATAAAACTAAAACTCGCAATCATATGCAAAATAGATGATTGGTTCCTCATCTCTAAAACCTATTGAAATGAGTAAAAAATAAGGATTGTTTAAACACAACTATTCAGCTTTATAATATTAAATCACATACATACATATGTATACATAAGCACAGTTATTAAAGAAGAAAAATATAGAGATAAACTGAAAGGTAATGTGAAGAAAATTTATGACATCTTGTCATTGTCAAGTTCACTTGATTATATTCACTAAAAGAGATTTCTCCTAAATTTGTGACATATTTCGCAAAAATTAAATTTAACCAAAAAAAAATTAAACCCAAATGATTTTGAATCATGCTAAATAGAATAAAATAGTGTAAAAAAAATAAAAATTTGTTTATTTTCAAACCGTGTTCAATCTAAAACGTGTAAAAAGACCGTGTACAGAATAAAACTTTAGGAAATTTTACAAAATCAAATTTTAGGAAATTATACCTAGTATTTTTAGCATTTACTATAAAGCGCTTTATTTCGTAAAATACTTTTTATAGGCCTTCGCATATTCTCCACCAATTTTGCAGATAGTCATCTTTGATCATAAATATTTTCATTGTTTGCATTAGTTCGAGGTGTCATCATGTAAAGCAATCTTATATTATGACGTTCGTTGAAGCACGTTGTTCGGCGCAGCAATATATTGTCAGTATTTCTGTTTTTAGGAAACTTATTTGTGTTGATTATAATTTTAATACCAATGTCTTAAACCCTCCGATGAGTGAGTCATCCGTTGCCTTTATACAGGGATCCTATTTATATTTTATGGACCTTCATATAAAAACTCCATTTTTTTGTTTTGAATTACTATTATTCACTAACTATACATGTATAACACGGTGCTACAGTCCAAAAAACCTGGGACCCGATATTATTTTTCTTGTAGGGCTTGTCGAGTAAAACAATATTCCAATAGTGAAATATGCCGGACACCTCCAAAATCCGGTTTTACGGTTAAAAACACCGGTTTTTGTACCTTTGGACACTTATAAGCCTGTAATTTTTTTGATAATGATCCGATTTTCAATTTCTGACTAGATTTGGAAAAAACAAGCTGAGAAATTTGGGTGTTATTGTTGAACAATAACACAATTTGCTATAATACAATACAATGTCTAAGGTTTCTCTGCCATTGTATTGAACTTTAATTTTTCTTCATAAAATTCAAAATAAAAATTCGCGATTTTCACTGTCTCACTTTTGTATGATTAGGTTAACGAAACTAGAACCGCTTTTGCACCCTTTGCTACGTCTTTCTGGCTTATATTTTGTACCATATGCGTATATGTATAGATAGGTAAGAGTATGCACAGGTAAAAAATAGTAACTAAAATTCAAAGAAGACGTTTGTGATGTTTTCAAACATAAAGTAGGCAAGAGGAATTCAACAAGGGATCGAAAGTTTATTATGTTTTCTAGGAAAGGCATAATAATATAATCCAAAAAGTAACAAATATTTAAACACCAACAATAATAAAATAAAATTTCAGAAACTAAAATATTGGACGAATCGCCTTGAACTTTTTTCAGAGGATTCCAGATAAAATTTCCTTGTGGGGGTTGGGTATACTTCCAATGGACCATCAAGGAGTAATTTCAGTTTCAAAATGAAAAAGTCACCTTTCGGAAGGTTAAGAGATTTATGGTCGTTAAAGTGACTGTCGGAAGTGGGACTTATATGACAGCTATGGTCGGTTATGTACCGATGTGCACAACATTTTTAGGTGTGATTTGGTTTTATATATAGGTATAACTGTATCAATCAAACATTTATGAACATTATAGCATTAATTTCGGCAGGACATTTGTATGAAGGCTATGTCAAATAATAAACATATTTCAACCAAATTCAATTCTAATCGTCCTTGGGTAAAAAACCTTCAAATACTAATTTTTTGTATATATCTTCAAGCACAAGGTTTACATGGACAACTAGTCAGCCAGCCAGATGGACGGACATCGTTTAATCTACCCTGGAACTAAATCAGTGTCCCTAGGTAATCTTTAGACTAAAATTTTTGAGCATTACAAATATCAGTACAAATCCTACTATGATGTGTGGAATTACAAAAATATGACTATTCTGTTCCATGGCCTCCTATTTATTTCAAATTCTTTCAGGAGCATCAATTATCACATTGCCAACACATTCTTGTAAAACTTATTATAATAATATATATATATGAAAATCTGTACAATTTCTACACCAATTTTAATAGAATCTTTACTAACACATCTTTAAAACTAGATTCGAGGCATTCACCTCGACCTCCGTTTAACTTGGAAGTCTCATATTGAAGCGAAACTTACACAAATGAGATTAAAAGCAGTGCAACTTAATTGGTTAATCGGCAGAAACTCTACATTGAAATTGGATTGCAAACTTTTGTTGTACAATGCAATTCTAAAGCCAATCTGGTGTTATGGAATTTAATTATGGGGTACTGCCATAGCATCAAACATTGAAAAAATTCAAAGGGGTCAAAATAAAATTCTACGTATAATTACTGCAGCTCCATGGTATGTTAAAAATTCTCGAATCCACAAAGATCTAGGCGTGCCATTAGTAAAAGTCGAATTTACAAAATATGCGTCAAAGTATGTCAGCAAACTTGAACACCATCCAAACCCACTTGCACGAGACATCCTTAACTTTACTGGCCACAATCGGTTGAGAAGGAGGGATACCCTTGCTTTAACTCAAGCGCAAAATAGATGACTGGATTAGTTGATGTGAAATTTTTTTAGTATCATAAAAATTTTTGTCTAGCACTGGCTGGGCTTATTATTTTTTTTTAGTATTAAGATTTGAATACATTTCAAATATGAAGATTCAATAAATAATTAAATGCAAAAAAAAAAAAAAAAAAAAAGATTCTAGATATCCTTTTAAATTTACATTCAATATAACAGCTTTCGAATTTCTATGCTGAATGAAAAATTGCTTGGTAGTGTTGGTCTCTAAACATATTAAAATCAGTTTCTTAGATCTAATGATTTTATTTGTGAAATATATAAAATGTGCTGATTAAATTAGTTGCATAAAAGGTTCTCTAATTTAGATATTTAAGTAAATAAATAATCAAATTTGTTTAAAAAAAATAACCAATTAGGTTTCCGGATATAGACAGTTTCAAGTTTGCTAGTCTGTCAGTCTAGTTTATATCACTACGAATCTCTAGAGATAGTACATACAATTTTTACATTATTCGTGTCAGCATTGTTGACATAAAAGCCGGGCACACTATACAATAGTTTTTGAATAACTACAGTTTTTTTTTAAACAAAACTAAATCAGATATGGTGTAGTTTCTCGCGGGGTGTGATATGGAAAACTATACAAAAGAAAATTGTGCATAAATTCTTTAAAAGTCTGACATTGTCGGCATCAATTTGTTTGTTTATTTATTGTATCTTCATTAAAAATTAACTAACAATAAGTTTTTCAAATCTTATATCTAACAAATTTTAATTATTTAGTCCAGCCAGTGCCGGACAGACATTTTTTGACCATTGTTAAATATATGTCTTAAGTACGCATACTTCCTTCTTGTCTCTTCTTTTAAGTCGAATATATTTATTAGTCAGTAATATGTTGCGGACTAATGTGTTTGAGTTTACGTTAAGCTTACTTCAAGTATTTTTCTGGATGTTTTGGATCTCAGTCTTTACCAAAGGCACTTTTAAGTCTTTCTACATTTTCGAATTTTTTAAATATTAGGGGGTAGCAATTTGTTTTGGCTTCTTTAAATTCTATATTTCAAGCTGACACTGTTCCCCACAGCTGTGTTCCAGCAGGAGTTTACAATCTAAACTAAACTTAAAGTTTCTGCCAATGAGTCAATTAATTTGGATTAATTTAAATTTTATTTGTGTCAACTTTGAATCTATATATATGGGATTTCTCTACAAGACGACGATCGAGGTGTATACCGAGGAAATCTGTATACACGTCGGATTGTTGTGTTATTGCTTATTGATTTAAATAGGAGAGCATGATTCTATATACAATGCAAAAGTTATGTGTGTGCATTTCTGTTCATTAAATTTTATCCTCCATTGCCTGAACCAATTTTTTAATTCAAAGATATAATTTTGAAGGTAGCGAGGTGCTTCTTGAGTGTTTCCAAGAATGCTGAGAATAACAGTATCATCAGCAAATGTACATAGATGCATAAGTACGATTGCTTGTTGGCATGTCAGATATATTTTCAAGTATAAGAAGGGTCCCAGAATACTTCCTTGAGGTGCACCTGCGGCAATAGTTTGTGCAGAGCTCAAGAAATCTCCTTATTTAAGCTTAAAGGTTATATCAGTTAGGTAGCTTTCCAATAGCTTATGTGTGTTTACGAGTAAATTTAGTTTAAATTTGTATATTAGACCACCATGCAGCACATTATCAGACGGTTGAGAAATTTTTGATAAAAAGAGCAGAACAATATTTTTTTTTTTTTTAAATGTTTTTTTTTACGATATTGGGTTTGTACGACAGTACTGTGTTTTTTTTTCAAATCCAAATTGATGATTCGGATTACAATTGTTTTCACTTAAAATCGGGTATATTCAATTTCAATTAAAATTGGGTCGGGATCAATGATTTGAGAAAAGCTAGAGCTATATGCATTATAAATTATATTGTAAAACAATACAGTAAGCACAACTTATTTAAAAACAAAAATTACATGTGCAATAAAGCAAAATCTGGGGCTTTTCAATAAGGACAAAGCAAAAAAAAATTCACCAGCATTAAGTACCGCAAGAAGAATACTAGTGGATGTTTTTTTCGAACATATTTTGCTATTAAGCATTAGACACACTCGCCACAGCAGGCTACCGGCTAAAATATTTCAAAAACAAAATACACACGTTTATATGTGAATGACGACAGCAGCGCAAAATAATAATTTTTGACATATTGTAGTTGGTAACCTGTTGTGGCGAATGTGTTTAATGCTCTAAATATGCAAATCGTAGTGAAAAGTAGAATGGTGTTGCTCTAAAACCGGCACGCATTCTTTACGACAAAGTTTTAACAAAATTCAACATGTTAAACTAAATTTTGAACAGCTACTGGAACTAACTAAATTTGATAAATCTAGCAAAAAGTAAATGGTTTGGAGAGTAATTTGAAGCTATGGTCTGAAGTGTAATATGCTTGCACGTAGTTTTTAAAGATATTTTTTTTTTATAAATATCTGTCTGTTTTTAGTTTCTACGACCCTGATATGTATTTTATTTTTTGTATTAATGTTTTTGTTTATTGAGTTGTTAACCAAATACAAATTTGTGCCTTGTGCACGTTTTCATGCAAAAATTTTAATGAAAGAAGGTACTTTTCTTAAAGGCTTTAATCAAATCCTAATTTATATTGTTTTAACCCTACATTCATTTTGCAATTGTAATTAAGATTTGACAGAAAAATTGATTTTTCAATAACTCAGTCACTCTTTTAGATGTGAAAAGACTAAGAAAATATTTGACATTCTCTTCAACTCTGGCATATGACACCAACAATTGAGTGATCTTAACTCAAATCATTTAATTGGTCTGCGATTTTATAAATGTCCGAGACAATTAAAAAATCAAAAGGAACAACTTAGAATGTTATATTAGGCTGTATAGAATCTTATATGAATATTTATTTATCTTACCTAGATTTAAACAATTTGTTCAAACATTTTGTTTCAAATTGTTTCGACATAAAATCCCATGATTTTTAAGAATTTTTTTTGTTACAAAAATTATATTGCAGATTTTATGTGACCAAAAGCTGGACATACAGTTTAAAATAAGCAAATATGAGCTCCAGACTACTTACAAATCTACTAGGAAAAGTATTTATATTTGTTTGCAATGTCCTAAAAGTAATCCGTTATAATCTTGCCACTTTTAAACAACAAATTTATATTTTATTTTTATACTTAAAAGCTTTATAAAAATATGTAGTTGTAGACTGATTACAACAAAATGTTATAAAATAAATAAACAAACTATATTTTTTTATTTTTTTTTATAACATTTTGTTGTAAAAAAAAAATAAATAAACAAACTTAATAAATATTAAGGAAATTTATTATGCCATCCTTATATGCCCTAACGAATGTCTGAAAGGCAGAGTTAGGCATAATAGGATTTTTATTATGTTTGATAGCCAAGCTGCTCTCAGTGCCTTATCTTCATATGAAAAAAGGTCTAGGGTAGTTATGGACTGCTGGACATCATTGAATGAACTCGGCACGCATAATGAACTTACCTTGTGCTGGGTATCAGGTCATGAAAGCCATGCTGGTATTGAACGTGCTGATTGCTTGGCCAATAGAGGTGCTCGACGCCCATTCATAGGCCCGGAACCATTCTTTGGCATTCCACGTGGATACACTATGGAACGAATTAGTTCTTGGGTAGAATCGGAATTTTCCCGATTTTGGAACAACCTGCCAGGACTTAGACATTCCAAAAGGTTTATTACTCTGTCTAAACGAAGATTTCAATTGTTGCTATCGCTTGGAAAGGGTGAATTGAGATTACTTACTGGATTATTCACAGGACACGGTAGCTTTAGATATCACAAATTTACTTTAGGTAATGTTGCGAATGATCAGTGTAGGTTTTGTGAACTTGAAGCCGAAACCTCTAAACATATTCTTTGCGACTGTCCAATGCTGGCAATACGCAGAACAAGATGGCTCGGAACGGCCTTTATGGCCCCAGGGGATGTATTTGATCTCTCATAAAACAAAATAATTGGCTTTATAAATAGCCTAAATCTAAAATGATGAAACTTCAAGGCTGCACAAAAGATCTCATAGGTCGTAGTCCATGAGGCCTCACTTAATAATAATAATAAGTAAATTTATTGATTTATTATCAAAAATAAGTACTCTTTCACACGTGGCAGTTTTAGTTGGCCATTTTTTGTTCAATTGATTTTTGAAGCGGCCATTTCTTTCACACGCGTATCTTCAATTTGCGTGCTCCTGCAAACAACTTCGCGTAGAAAAAACGAGAAAACAAATAAAAAAAAAAACAATAATAATAACACAATTAATAACACTATCAAGTATGTCCCCTTTTTATTCTCTTTTCCCTTCTCACCCAAAACTACATGCCTTGACGAGACATTTTATAATTATGTACTTTTTAAGATATATGTAATGTAATTCTTTAATATATAATTAGTAATACAAAAAGTGGTGAAGAAAGCTACGAAATAATGAGTTCTGGAAGTCATTACAATAAAGAATGTAAGTAATTTTTTTGCTGGGCTCCTTCCAAACATGCCTTGTGAGCGACTCCAACTATGTACTCGTAAAATTTTGTAAATTGGCTGACACCTACAATGGTATCATGAGGCAAAGTGGTTTCTTAATTTGACATCATTATTCAATAACTGGAAGGAACTTTCCGCATGTAGTTGGTGTTTCTTATTAACCCTCCGACGCGTGGTAAGGTCCCTGTGGACTTTCTACAATTTATAAATACGTGCCAATTAAAAACGGATGGCGAGAATGGTCACATATTTCATGACTTCTATTATTGGAGTGTTATTAGTGTTTTAATACTAATTCCTTAATTGCAGAGTATATTATTTTTAATTTTAAAGACTTTTAGTACGCCGTTGAAATAAAAACAATTTAGTAAGCGACCGCTCAACTACCGACAAAAAAGTTACCGCTCGTCGGAGGGTTAATTTGCGTGTAACCGGTGAAATTTTATATGACCGAAGCTTTAATTAATACTCGACTGGTTATTACTCAACGAAAGTGAACAACGAAATTAAACACATTGCGACCGAATAATTGACTAGTAACCAATTGGTCGGTTACTAGTCAGCCCAAATAGCTGTCATTCCCCAACATTGTCAACGTACGCATTGTTTGGAAACAATGTTCTAAACCTTTAAAATATAAAAGTAATAAACATAAATTAACTTCAAACAAATCCAATAACACATATTATTTTTTTCTTGTATTTAGTTTAGTTTTCTATTCTTTCAATACCCTTGATACCAATTTCTATCGATCAGCGAACTGTAATTCCAATTTATAATCTTGTATACTTGGAATATTGTGGGAAAATATTGTTGTAAAGTAAAAACGTTTTTCCTGCTATATCCTTAAACAGGAAACAATTCCGTTACAAGATTGACATGAATTGTGTATGTGAATTCCGGCGTAGAAATATGACATCATGGTTTATTTCTTTGTTTGTGTAAGATGACAATTTAAAACTTGTTTTTTTTTGTTTGCTTTATTTCGTTTTTGGTTTAACATTGAGTTTGAGAAAACACAACGATTTGTAGTTGCGTGAAAAAACAACAATTGTGATTGTAAAGATTTTTATTTTTAAATTGTTATTATACGCATTATAATATAGTTAACCATTTTATTTTGATGTGTGTGCCACACTTCAACAAAAAATTAAGTTTAACTGTGTAAATAAATTCGATCCAATGAAATTAAATACAACAATATTAAGGATTTTCTGTATATATAGCCGTTTCTTTGGTCATTGTAAACTTGCCGTAAATTTTATTCTCTTACTACACAGTTTTGCGGTCTTTCCGTAATGTATAAGATAAACTGGGATAATAACCTTTAATCGTTTTATAGTCCCAATACACACACAATATTTTTTTCACTGCTCCATTTTATGTATACATATATTCTTTTACAAATACACAAATACACACTTACATTATGTTGGAAACTTTTTGTTTTGAGCTGCTGCTAAAGTAGTTGAGTTATTTTGTCCCTTTTTTAAGCCGCACTAAATCCCTTAAATTCTGCAATAAAAAGGTAAAGTTTGTTTTCAATATCGAAAAGTGAAAAGAGATTATTAATATTAAAAACTACACAATTTTAATTGAAAAGAAAAGGTTTATGTGCAAAAAAATAGTTTTATTTTTATTTCTGTTTGAATTGAAAAACAATATAGATTGGAAAAAAGTGTGCTTGGCACATATTTTTATGATTTTAATTATGATTGAACTTGTGTAAATAAAAAAATTACGACATAAACTTTTTATTTCCATTAAAACTGAGAAACTATTGTATGTATGTAATTAAACAACATTTTTGTACATGGTGACGTATGATTAATATAGCATTTTTAATTTTTATTATAATATGTAATTTTAATAATACAGTAGTTTCGCGATTTAACGAACCTAATATTGTCAGCCCGGCTCGTTAAATTGAAAAGTTCGTTATCATCCCCGCGATAAAGTTTTATTACAAAATACAAAAGTTACAGTGTTTTTTAATTACTTATTTCATTGAAAAATATAAAAATAAATAGTAAGGAATTATTTGTATCACTTTGGCATGTAAAATATAAAAAATGTGCATTGAATTCTCCTTCATACAGCTTCTTTCTTTTTAAAACTGCAAAGTTTCACCAGAGACTGACGTAAACAATTAGCGTTGCCTTTGAAACCAAGACTAAAGTTCATTTTCCATTCTCGAAAATTCGCCAGTGTCCATTGTTGACACTGTGGATTTATTCAAACCATACTTTTTACACAAATCTTTTACTCACAAACCTCTCCGATAACCCTGTAGAACAATTTCAAACTTTTTCCAAAATTACGGGGTTCCGACGATTGATTGTTGTTAAGGAGACCAACAAAAAATATACGTATGTCGGCGTTTTGATAGATCACATCAGAATTTCATTTAAGAAGCGGTTAAAATTTTCCAGCTCTGGCCTGTTCATGCAGCATATCGGTATATACAACTATGTTTCTTTACGTCTGAGGTGTAGGGTATGTTCAGTATGTTTGTAGACAATGGTATGGCAAATATTTTTTTAGAACATATTAACCCTCTAACTGCACCCTCATAACGGCATTTTTGGCTTTATTCTAAGAAATTGTAAAAAACACCACGAAAAAGGGGAAGGGCGGGGATAAAATGTTCCACAAAAATGTTGGCCATAAATTTTTCCTATATATATCAGAACACACCAAAACCCAAAACTTAACACAAACACTAAAAACCAATCAAATTCAGTATTGGAGTGTCAAACCTTTCCGCCAGAGATTGGATGACCCACATATGTGAACAATAACTAAATTAACATTAAATGGACAATCTTGAATTTGATTGGTTTTTAGTGTTTGTGTTAAGTGTAATCATTTCAAAAAGAATCTTTTACTTCTTCCCATTTTAATGTTTACGCAACAAAATAACATATGAGGGCTGTTTGGAAACTCCTTAGCCTAACACAGAAAGAGAATAGTTAGTTTTTTTAAAAACATTGTTATTTTTCAATATAATCTCCTAAAACTTCAATACACTAACAGCCTATTCAGCGATCTCGAACGTTAACGTTCGCTTAGATAAGACTTAAGACAGAAACTTTTTATCGTATCTATTTTTTTACTCAATCAAGTTTGTTCATTCCAGAATCAAGTTTGTGTCTAAGCGAACGTTATCGTTCGAGATCGCTGAACAGGCTATAAATATAACGCTTAACTAGCAATTGTATTCCTTCATTAAAATGGCTTTTATCAAGGCCTTCAAAATATTGGTTTACAACTGTACTTGCATCCTCATTCGAGGTAAAACGTTTGCCAGCTAGGAATTTTTTAGATTTGGGAACAGGTAAAAGTCACAAGCGATTCGTCGATTTTAGCCATTGTTAAAACACTCTTATTTTTTTGTGTTGTAAGCCAGGACGTTTTTCTCGAATTTTTACAGTTTGTTGATCGAAAATGTTCCAATAGTACTCTGAGTTTATTGTTTTACCCTTCTGCAGATAGTCAATAAAAAAAACCTTTAAAGTATCCCTTCTTTGGGTAACTTCCTCCAGCTTGAGTCCATTGCTTGGATTGTTCTTTTGTCTCTGGAGTATAGTGGTGGATCCATGTCTCAGCAACAGTTATGAAACGACGCTTAAAATCCATTTTATTTTTCTTAAAACTATCCAAACAAGCAGGAGAAATTTGTATGTGTTTGGTCGACTGTTAATAAATGCGGCACTCTTCTTGCATAAAGCCTTTTCATCTGTAGTTCTTTATGCAAACTTAAATGGACTCTATCATTTGAGATGCCCATGATATAAGCTTTTTGAGGCAATTTTATTCGTCGATCATTAAATACCATATCACTATGGCTACAAATTCTGTTGTCAATGCTTCACCACCATGTTTATATTTATCCATTTTTTTTTACTGTTGCACATGATGGAGCACTTTCGCCTAACACATTCACCATTTCATTATGAATTTCTTGACCCGATAAACCTTTTTATTTCAATATTTTAGTACACCACGAATTTATAATTTTTCCATTGTAAAAAAACGCGAATGCATCTGTTTCTATATGAAGGAGTTAGCAGATGGAAAAGAAATTTAACATGTGCTCATAGCAGAAGTGGAAGTTTCCCTTTCAGACCCAGAGTTTCTTAAGCCCATAAAAACCTCATGCACTTGATGAAAGACAAAATCAAACTAAGAAGCAGATCGCACAATTGATTCAACCAGGTCTGATTCTGTTTATAGCTATACCGCGCTTTCTGTTCTAGGCTAAGTAGTTTCCAAAACGCACTCGCACAAGACTAACTAACTTGGTCTTAAATAAGTATTTTTTTTGCATAAAATGTTTGTTTTATTTGTTCGTTAAACTGAGTATAAAAAATATTTTTTGTTCGTTATATAAGGTACTCAATGAAATTAAATAAAAGGGTTGGTTAAATGCGTTGTGCTTTAAAACGATGGTTCGTTAAATCGCCAAAATAGTTTACATCCACTCCAATGTGTTAAGTCTTCAGCTCAATATATAATTAAATCATCAATTACAAATATCTATAAATCAAATCAATGGCCATTTGTATGATTAATATTTGTAAAAGCTATTTTGTATAAGCAGTCTTTTTTATTACTTTTTCGTCTTTTAAGAAATTAAAATTTCCCTTTTCATCAAGATTTTCAAGATTTTGTTTTATGTATATCCAATAACTTAGTGCCAATGTTTTGCATTTGTTTTCAGTTGGTCAGCAGAAATTTGTCAATTTTTATTACTAATAGAAATTTCAAGTGTTGATAATAAACAAAAGTTTTTAAAAATACTAAATCTTAATAACGCCTCCTTGTTAATTTAATCATTAAATTTAACTGAGAATGGCAACATTTTTGTTTTTATGTAACGCAAATTAATGATATTAAAAAACAAAACAACAACATAATATTTTGTTTATCGTTTTTCATTTCAGACAACTTTCTGTTGTTTGTTTATTTTATTCAGTCACGTCCGTTGACTTGTTAATTTTGTAAATTTTATGGCACATTAAAGCAAAATATGTAATTGCTTGCATTCCGTGAAAAGACATTTGACGTCTAGAAACTTGTTAATGTTTGTCAATATTTAGCTTTTGTTTTTACGTTTTCTGCTCCTTTTTACTGAAATTAATTTTCTTCTTAAACTGCACAGATATTAAGCAATTTATTTTTGGAAATATCTGACAGAAGCATTAAACACATTCGAGACAGCAGGCTATGCACTACAAAATGTCAAAAATTAAATACACACATTTATATGTGAGTGACTATATTGACGACTGCTGGTTGTTGTCCATGCTATTTTTTTTTCGCTGTCAAATTAAACTAATTTCTATTTTTTTTGGCAACAAAACAAAATGTGTAAAACAAATTAAATAAAAGCCAAATACAAAATTAAAATGTTATGATCATTTATGCATCAAGAGTTGTTAAATGTATCAATAAGATTATATTATATTAATAATATTGTATTTTATATTAATAAAAATTAATATGTTTTTCATGTTTCATAAATAAAACGCTACTTTAAAAAAACTAAAAGCCTTAAGTGGCACCACTGAAATATAAATGGATTACAACAACAGCTGTTTATATTTCTATGGTTTTGTTGGTTTAAAGTTTGTGTTTTATTGTTTAAGATTTATTATTTTTAATGTTTTTATTTACTTTTTTTGTTGTGTGTTAAGGTGGATTCACCCAATCGTTCTTAACAAAAATTTTGTTCGAACAATTTTTTTTTATATGACGTCTCTCTTTTGAGAGATTTTATATTTTTTCTGGACAAAAATGAATTGAGTTGCCAATAGGTGGCATTTTTTTCATACAAATAACAATGCCTTATAGCCTTTTCACACTTGTCAATATCTAACATCTACCATCAATTTGCGAAGATGTTGAAATTTTCCCATAAAAAATGTACAGAGCTGAAAATCAACATCTTCGCAAGATGTTCCTAAATCATTTTGTTCCCATTTACATCTTCCGATATTTTTAGTGTCATCACTAGCAATACTGATATTGAAAATGAAATTTAAGTTACATCACTAACAAAAGTAACTTTTATAGTTAACAAAAAAAAAAAAAAAAAATAACAAACAAAATAAAATTTTAATTTTACAAAATTATCATCATCTTCCTCCAGTATGCATTCTATTATTAACCCTATACAATGTAATAATATCTGGGTTTGCTCATTCAAACGAATAATCAATGCTATTATTAAATCCTTTTCAAAATACATTTTACGTTTTAAAAGCGGCGTGGTTTTTGTTTATTTTGTCTACTTAACTGATGGTAGATGTTAGATGTTGCAAGTGTGAATGCATTTTTCACATTTTCAACATCTTCCATGCGTTCCTCCTAAATGTACGCAAGTGTGAAAAGGCTATTATGTATTTCCATGTCCATCAGCAAAAGCAACTTTATTTGTTCATTCATTTTGAATTTATAACTGTGATTTTGAATACACAATACTTTAAAATAATTTAATATTTGTATTTTGATACTTAAAACCCAAAGCAAAATAAATCAATGGCCGCACTTGTAAAACTAATAGATTTTGTTTACATATGGCAGTTTTGATTTTTCAGAAAAATCGTTCGAAATGGGTGTTTCGTGCTGCACAAAACTCTCGGTAAAAAAAATTTTTCTCCGGAAAAAATTTTTGTTAAGAACAAATGGGTAAATGCACCTTTAGTAATAGCTTCTATAAAATCAACAAAATTCTCTACAGCCATTATGGTACTTAAAAAATTCGAAAAACATATTTATTTTTCATTAAAACGTCAGATTTCAGGATCAGCTGCTGTCGTACCCAAGCGGCATTTACACTCGTGTTGTTGTGTAGCCTGCTGTTTCGAATGTGTTTAATGCAATACTGCTTCAAATTGTTCACTCCCACAACCGTAAACTCATACACACTTAGACATCCAGGCGTACAGTTATTTAATATAATTCTCGAAACCAAAATATATGTACTTTAGTTGGGGTTTCTTTATTGTTGCTATTATTTTGCACTTACTCACTCGCGTTATCGCACACTAAAATCTCATAATAATGAAAATTTTCTGACACTTTTGCCAACAGACTAAGGACTGTAATCAGTCTTTAATTCAGCATATTCAAGATTGGCAGAGGCGTAATTTACCCCTTACGCCTCCGCCAATCTTGAGATATTGGCATGTGGATTTTTTTAGAATTGAAATTAATAAAATTAATAATTAAATCTGAGTAGAGTTATAATCATGAATAGCGTTTTTTTTTCTTTTTGATTGAACAAAAAGCGGGCCGGTTTTGTTTCTTCAAATAGAATATTTTAATGAAGTTATTGGCATATTGGATTATAAATGAGTTCGAATTCACGATAGGGGAACACAATGGTATTTGTTCGTTTCTCTAATGGTAGTTTCTGATACTTTTATGACACCTATTATTGACTGAACACTAAAGTATCATATTAGTTACTTTCAAAATAACGAGATACACTTTTGGTATTCAATTGCACAATCTAGGTGCTGAGGTCGTTGATACTATAGCATCGCTAAAAAATAAACTCCTGGCAGTTGTAGCAGGTGCTCGCATATTTTTATTGTGCACTCTGGGTGAGACAAGGCACAACGAAGCGTTATTCGGAAAATACACTAGCTTCGTCAACCGAAGTTCCAGAAGTGATGAATGCAGCTACACATTCCAAGACAATTGCACAATATTATCAAGCATAAAATCTTAAAACACCTTGGTAAGCGGGGAGTTGAGTACTTGCCAACTGTTTAAAACCTATCAATGAGGACCCTGACAATTAGGAACCTACCTGGAAAAATTGTAAAAAGACAAAACCTCACCACCAGGTAGAATTGATCAAGTTGTTCCAAGCGTTATCCTGTCACCACTCTTGTTTAAGTATCGCCTCACACCTCCACAGGGAGTGGAAAAGATTTCTTATGCGGACTAATGCATCATTATATCAAACATACACAAAATTGATGATATAGAGGGTCTAGCAAATGGATAACATGCAGAAATACAGAACTTGTTTACTATGCCGCACTTTAAAAGTCACAAAGGAAGTAGAATCTTGCCGTCGTATTACCTGATTAACTCATTTTTCTGCAATCACCCAAACATTGCGAAGTGCAACCTGAGGCCAAATTACCGCATCCGATATCGAGTAAAATTGATCGTAATTTTCTTATTCGAGATTATGGCATTCAATATCGAGCAAGAAATTTAGTACATTTTATCATTTTTCGTTACGATAGATCCTTCAATCACGAATGCGGTAATTTGGCCCCTGGATAATTTAATCTTGGTGTCTACTATCTACTGCTACAGTGTGGTCCCCTTAGTTAGGTGATACCCAGTTGGCACACATTCAAAGCTGCCAGAAGGTGCCTTAAGAACTATTACACGGGTGTGTAAATAACATTATCATGCGTTACAACGTTATGTTGACAAAATAGTTCCTCCTGATTCATAGAGATGCCATTAATACCGCTGCCACAGGATACCGCATAAATATCGCAGGTCGTCCATTGCTTATAGCAGAGAAGAAGAAAAACCAGAGTAGTTCTGCTCAGGAGAGAGCACCAAATCGAATGCCTACTGGTTGCACCTTGACTTTCTAAAATATATTGCCCAGCGTGAGGTTAGGATCACCATGATACACCCCTATTTTCCACTGTTCAGCCAACACTTCTTCACTAAACTACGTCCAACGGAAATATGGCTCAAAGGATTGAAAACTTGTATAGTTTTGGCAGTAACAATAAAAATGAATGACTTTCTTTGGGGAAAGTCGTAGTTTTAAAACCAAACCCGAATTTGGAAACAATTTTTTTTTTGGAAACGGCTTTTTGCAAATTGATAATTATAATACGGCATTTTTCCATTGTCTGCACTACTTTGACTGATCTCATTCTTTATAGGGTTTACACCTACTCCTACCAACACAGACATAAGACTCGTACTTGTCATATTCTCTCACTCGTTTTAACCTAAATCTCAAGTACCGTTAATGTAATTATAATTAAGTGTGTTTTAGCACTTAATATTATTGATGACGACGACGAAGAGTGTAGCAGGAAGCAGCTGTAAATGAAGATGAAGAGGAAAAGCACAAAGAATATTGCTTTTTATTACTCTAATGACTATTAAAAGGAGTTTAGGCAAACCGAATAATGAATGTTCGTATGTGACCATTAATGATTTAACTGTCTAAGTTTAATGGCAGTTTTGGGTAACAACAGAAGTGAGTGAAACTGAAAGTGAGTTAAACAGATTCTTTTTATGTATTTTAACAAATAAAAATTATAATCCATTTGTTTATTAATTACACAACATTTACACATATAGCATCATGTGCTGCAAGCTTTCAGAAACATCTACGGTAAGACAAATTGTTATGGGGACAGATGTGTAAATAAATTAAAAGTAATTTTTTTGAAATGTCTCTTACCCCTAGAATACTAGCGCTATTTTATACTATGTTAATACTAACGTCCTGTAAACTTTACATACTAAAAAAATTTTCCTAAAGCGCTTCAATTAGGTACTATAGTTATTTCAGTCATATTTTTTATACCCTCCACCAAAAATAGGGGTATATTAAGTTTATCTTTCCGTTTGTAACACTTTATTAACTTGTTATTACTATTAGTCGTAGCACATACAAATTATTAATATTCTTGGTCCTTGTAAGATAATAAGTTTATCTACAATATCCGTCCGTCTGTTCGTCTGTTGAATGCACAATTAGGCTTCCAAAAAAAAGACTTAGAACAATGACATTTTTACCAAACATTTTTGATTTCATCAAAACATACCAAACACGTATTGAAAATGAGCAAGACCAAAGTTTCAGACAACCTCGATATTTTAAAGATATATTGTGCTACTTTTCTCAAATTTAATGCAGATCATATCATGAAATTTTCCACTCTTTATTTTTTTCTATAATAAAAAATCTACAATAAAAATAAAGTATGTTAAAAAAGGTAAAAATCAATCCATGATTTCTTATAGCCTCCATATTAATGGCTTCCCAGAATATGGCACAAAGCCATACATAAATGCTTAGAGAAAATCAGCATCCATACAAAATTCGGAAAAAGTTTGTTTCCTGTTAAGAAAATCTCAAAACAATATTTTGTTTGTATTGATTATTACTACACATAGCCCACATATAAAGTCCACTTGACTTGACTCTTATAAACATTACTATCAAGTTGAATATCGCTACAAATAACCTATATATATATACGTAAATCGTAGTACCGAATTTCTTGGTGATTAATCTATAACACTGTGCTAGTTGGAAAAAGTGACAAGCGGGGCAGCTGGAGGTTTACCCTAATTCGGGTACGCTGAATGATAAATCAAGTTGAATCGTGATTTTTTGTTTATAATCGAAAAGGTGATTTTCACAAAGTCAATCTTGAGAAACAAAATAACATCGTAGTAAGCTTGAATTTCAATTATTTTTGGTAAAATTTTTTTATACATATTTGGTGTGTGATGCTCAAGACAGAAATCATAGAAAACCTAAAAAAAATCCAAAAATATTGATTTTTTTGAGAGCCAAAAGTACCACCGGATTCTTTATCAATTTCTACATAAATTGGCCACTCTTACAGGCGATTTGAAAAAAACTTTAAAAATAAGCAAAACAAAACTCGTATTGTACGTTTTTTTCAATATATATATTTTTTGATTCTCCTTTCAATATTTTGATGTGTTACAAACGGAGTTAATCTTAATTAACTCCATCTCTTTGGTGGTGGGTATAAAAACAGCACGTAAAATTTAAATGGGTTAGTATTCTAGGGTTAAGTGTTTGAATGGAATTTGGTTTATGTTGTATTGATAGATAAAACTATAGTCTGAACTTATTTTATAATTTTATGATAATTTTGTTATTGTCATTAGAAGTCCCTTCGATGTCTCTTGCAATATAAGAAGAACAAATAGCTACTACGTCACAAATACATGAACTAGATATCCGTTATTTTGAAGCATCTTTTATACAATCCATTAAATTTTGTAAATTTGTTAGTTAAAGAAATGTAAAATTTTCCCGGCTTTTCATCATCAGCACTTTTTCTAGCCTCTTCTTTAGTTTATTTGCTATTAGTACTGTTTTTCACACACAGTTTTCTTATATGTCAAGTATTCCTAGTCACTTAGCAAAACTCGTCTGGTTTAGATACATGCATACATATGTACACAGATACCCACAAATTCTATATAAGTGTTAGCTTGAATATACATACATTATGTCATGTTGATTTTAGCAGATTTAACATTTACACTTGTACACTCAGGGTAAAGGTCATTAAATACATACTTTACAAGCAAATGATTGAGTGAATGAAGAAAAAATAGAATGAATGAGCAAATGAGTGAGTGAATGAATGAATAAGTCAGGCAGTGAATAAATCTACAAATGAATGTTAAATGGAATGTTAATGCATATTGTATGCATAATATTACCAGCTACATTTCATATTTGTGGAAATTTAAGTAAGTACAAGACAGCATGTAAGTATGCTTTTCTATCTCTATAGCTACATATACATACGAGTAGATATAATTTCCTTACTAACTAAACCATGCATGCGAATATACTTATGTCAAAGTAGCAGTTGAATTTTACTATTTTTAGATACATACTTACTTACATTTCAGTGTATTTGTACTGTTGTAAGTATTTGTAGTGTTTGTATAGTGTAATGTCTCTGGTATGATAATAGTTGCTGTCATAATTTAAATTTATGCGTACATTGGAAAGTAGGTGGAAGAGTCCTTTTAAAATTATAGCGGTGTCATATAAATATTATAGGTGTCGAGATTGGTAAAAGTCTCTGTGCCGAGTCGTTCTGATGGCCAAAACTGAAGAAGATAAAATTGATTATTTGTTTGCTACAGTGGGAACTTTAAATGTCTGCACATAGCAGATGGTCCACTTTTACTACATGCTCGAATATCATAAGTTGGCGGCTCTAATGTGTCTATGAAGAGATCGGCATAAGTTCTGGTAAAACTGTAGACCTGGCACTGTTAAATAGTTGAGCATACAAGGAGATTGAGTAGTAATTTTAATGACTTTTAGACATCTTATTATCTTGAGGATGTGGAAAAGATGGTGTAGCATCTACTGTGTTTTTGCACTGCTATACGGAAACTAGGAATGCGATATTAGAATTTCTTCAATATCTAACAAAAGTATCCCAGGAGAATATATTGCAGATGGATTCGTTTATTAATTTTATAAGCTTTGGTTCGGTAACGAACACGAAAATACAGAGGTGCTGATTTGAGAGTACGGACTAAATAAGCTGTAACGAAAAACTTACACAACTTACTTCCTAAAGCAAAAGAGAAATACATAATTCTGTGTTTACACGGGAATTAATTGTATGAATTTTCAGTAAAAAACCGTGTAAAAAATACATTGATTGTATGAAAAATAGGTGATTGGTTCCTTATCTTTAAAAGCTATTGAAATAAGTGAAAAACAAAAATATTTTAAGAACAACTATTCAGGTTTATAACACACAGGTTTGTTATCACATATACAATATGTTTTTACACAATCATAGTTATTAAAGAAAGAAAAAAAAAGATATGCAATCTAAGCTTAAAAGTAATGTAAAATAAATGTATGTATTACAAAGTTCATTTGCTTATATCCACAAAAAGGGTATTCCCCTAAATTTTTGATATGAACATATTTGGCAAAAATATTAAATTTAACAAAAAAAAAATTTAAGCCCAAAAAATTTGGAATCGTGCTTAATTAAGTAAAATCATGTAAAAATGTAAAATTTGTTTACTTTCAAACCGTGTTATATCAAAACCGTGTAAAAAAAGAGCGTGTAAAAACAGAATTAGGTGTAATATAAGTCATAAAGATATTATACTGGATTGCTTCGACGATCAAGACTATGTAAACATTACTGCTTACCTCAACTGTAATGACAAGTAATAATAATAAGCTTCACTACTCCAAAGCATAGCTTGTAATATATTTAAGAATGTTGTTTAAGCAAGACAAATATAATTTGCAGTATGAAAAACAGGAATTTTATTAATTCAAATCTTCAAACTTAGCGATTGGCCTTCAACCTTGTTAATGGTTTATGCGAAATCCAGATGCACTGGACTCTGTAATCGCTTGAAAAAGAAATGAAAAATATCTTTTTTAGAATTTCTTACCACCAACTATATAAATAAAATGTGCTTTTAAGACCTAAACGGTACCCTGTTTAATATTTATGTAATAAATAATAATAAAATTTATAGAACAATTTTCAACATTAATTTATATAACGAATTTTATATTCTACTAGCTCAACCCGGTGTGCTCGTTATAAAATAAAATAAAACCTATTTATATATTTACAAACATTTATTTATTTAATTTTAATGTATTTATTGCAATGCTTTAGGCGAGACCATGCCCCTTTGTTCACTTACATAGTCAAGAATTTATTATTTCGTAAGAATATCCTATTGTAAAAATTTAATGACGATCGGTCCGGTAGTTAAGACTATATTACGATTTTTAATTTTCCTAAAAAGGGGCGTGGTCCCACCCACTTTTTTCCTGGTACGTATTCCTAATTATGCCAATTCCATATGTACCATATATCATTGACGTATGTAGGTCAAAAAATTCCCAAAATATGGCGATTTAAATATTTGGGTTATATGGGCGGTGCCTATTGTTCCTTCCAGAGTCACAGTAATATGCTGTGAAAATTTCATCCGTTTTGGAGTCCATACGTTATATACATACATTGAAATTTATATATATAGATATAACGAACATCCAAATTTTTAACGTTGACAATTATTTAGGATATCAAAAATATCCCAAAAAATCGTCCATCTCCAATGGAAATTGAGTTTTTGTATTGATTTCTTCATAAAAAGAAAAACAAACAACATTTTAGTTAACCCTGCTGTTAGGTTAGGGCCATTTGGTCCAAGTTTTTTCAGTATTCCCTTGTAACTTTGGAACGGTGATATATACTGACTAAATTTTACTGCTAATGGGGTCTTTTAATAAAACAATGTTATGTGCGAAAATTAAATTTTCTAACTTTATTCAGGACTGAGAAAAATACAAAATCTTAGGTTACAGGACCATTTGGTCCATAGTACATTTTTATAGATTTTTTTTCAAAAAAATAAGAATTTATTAGTTGGTTTGAATATATTTTTCATTGCAAGATGAGCACAATGTTTTTCGGTTAGTCTTGCAAATAAAGTTGCTGCAAATGGAACATTTTATATTAGACTTCGACTTGCAGCAGAAGTTGGATTATTTGAGGAAGCGTCTGTAAATGTGCATGTTGTACGAATTTCTGTGAATAATTGTGCTGACAACCCTTGTTGAGGTAATCGAGTCCGTTTCATCATATGAGCCTTAGCTAAAGAAAGTGCTAGTTGCCGCAAAAACTCTGGCCTCTTGCCTTTTAGACATCGTGGTGAGGGGAAGATAAGACGAGTATACAACTGATTGTAGGTACTAACAATTCGTGTTACTCTCTTATTCATATGACATACGAGTATGTGTATACAAATGTGTTAGACTCTCAAATAAAAATACGACAGATTTAGGCAATAAGAATTGTGCTGTGTGAACACCAAAGAAAGTTCAAGGAAAAAATTGTATCAATCTTTTCAATAAAAATTGCTTCGCGTATATCGGGACTAACAACGTTAATCGTTTTGAAGTTTTTTTTTTAATTTTATTTACATACTTGAGAATGAAGAAATCGTTCTAATTATTTTTTCCAACACTGTACATAACAGTAACTTTTGTATGAATGTTAATATGATTGTGTCTGTAAGTATGTATTTTGGAAAATTTAAATAATTACTTATCAGAATTTCGTGAATATGAATAAGACCCCTTAACAAGTTTCTTAAAATATGTAAAACTATAAAACTGATATGTGACTGTGAAAAATGTCATCACTTTGTACAGACTGCAAAAGTTATAAACACTTAACAGTCACATTGCATACTATATACTAGTAGCTGTACGTATCAACGTACCATATATCTAATGTAGTAAAACTACGTGAGCAGATGTATAATTTACCCCCAAAACTATTCCCGAGTGGTCTTTATGCCAGTGAAATTAATACAATACTTGTGTGAGTGCGTGTACGTACCATAAAATCTGTCATAACTTTTGACAACTATAATCCCTTTTAAAGACAGTTGCCAACATATTTTACTGCTTAATGTGTTGTATTGCGATTATATTGTTTCAGACGTAACAGACGATTTCTCTCTACTTAAATTAATGTGCAACTAAATGAGATTTATATAAGAAACAAAATTAATTATGACAAAGAATAAAATTATAATAATATTTCGAGTAATCAGCTAGTTATTGACACACAGCTACTTAAATACGAATGTATGTACAGACATATACTTATATTGTAGATTTGAGTAGAAGTGTAATTGAAATTTAATTTATAGAACTCACTAGGGACGCACGTTTAATTTTAAATAAATTAGGTTTATATTCGTTTTAAGAGCTATAAAAGTTTGTATGGAATGGAATCTTCTTAGTACTGATTGGGGAGCATTTAAGAAAAGGCATGTATGAGTATAGGTATTGCAAATTTTCTAATTTATAGAGCTTAAGCATAAAAAGAAATCACAAGATATTGCTTTTATGAGTAAGCTAAATGTTATATAAGCGATGGATGTAATTGACTTGTAGATGGTGGATGTAATTTACTGATGAATTAAATCTGATTTGTTTTACATTTCGATGAGAAAGACTTTTCAGTGATTCAGGCTACTGAATCAAATTTCTCACTGAATGTGCATCTGAACCTGATTATGTATTTACACACAGATCACATCATTACACAGATGACGCCATATTGAATTGGTTATTCTGCAATCATTAGGAAAGAGTGATTTTTTTAAAGCTTTCGGATATAGAAATGTCTAAAATCATTATTTGAGTCAATAGAAGGATACATACATCCGTCGATGTTTAAGGATAATTTCATGTAAATATTGACCGCACAACTGATGAAATAAACTGTGAACCGAAACAATTAGACTATTTTTTCGGGTGCTCTTCCATTTTCAAGAAACAAAAATTTCTATCAGAAATGAGCTTCGTCGCTGAACACAATTTACCAAAAAAAAAAATTAAATCTTCATTCAATTTAATTTCAATAATCTGCAAGCGCTGTTCATTCGTAAGTTGATTCAAGGTTAAATTATAGACCAAACTGAACTAACAGGGTCATACGAAAAAAACTAAGCTGCCTATAACAGTCGTGCCAAAAAGAAAGTTGCTAAAAAATCACCCTTTAGTAACACATCTCATATTCGTCAAATGTTCAGTTGTACTTTTCTGGCCTTGTAAGTTACCCTCTGGCCAGTTCATCTTCATTAAATTATTTTTGTAGACTGGGAGTTAAACGAGCTTATATTTAAACATAAAATATTTTCATGATATTTGTATGATGAGTAACACCGTAATGATGTTGTGTATATTTCGGAATTTATTCCCCGAATGTCTGCGCGGAATACTTTAAGATGTAGATTTTATCTATAAGATTTCTCAGCCTTACCTCTAATAATTGCCTTAAAATATTGATTAATTTTTTGACATTTTCAGCGTCTTAAATAAGGTTTTTTTTATATGATCAACTTTTCAGTTTCTTCTAAAGGCGTTTAAGTAATAAACAAATTTGTACCTACGAACGTAGCTTTAGAATTGATGGCGTTAATTGCAATCATTGTCCAGTAGTTTATAGAAGGAACTGACCGTTAATCACAACTTGCCTCCCACTCAACTTTCGTTGGTTCAATTCAATTTAAAGTTCAATAAAGTAGAATATTTTTTTGCTTAATTTGAACAATATCTTGATCACTTTAGTCAGTACTATGTATTATATCGAGGTCGTCTAAGAGTCGTCATATTGCTTCAGCTGAGAATCTCTTTGAAGTCTCAAACAAATGATTATTATAATGATGACAACTTGATTGAGGAATTGTTAGCAATATCATTTTATATGTGGTTGGTTTTTGATAACCTTTAGGCCCATTATTACAACTTGGCAATAGTTAAAGGTATGATGTTATCGGACAGATAAGAAGTATTTGGTTATTATAAGTTTACTTTACCCTAAACCGACCGATAAGCTAAAAGGAAGATCATCTTGCCTTTAATTTTATAGTGAGGTTTATGTATTTGAAGTTGCCATATGTTCTGGAAAATTGACAACTTCATGAAAAATAAATTAATTTTAATTTTGTTTTGCCAATAAATAATTTGATAAACAAAAATGGAAAGCAAACGTTTGATTTATATTTTTTTCACAAACACAAAAAATTTACTGTTTCTTGTCAGTAATTTGTCAAAAGTAATCGGTTTTTAACTGGTATTGCCATATTTTAGAAAAAAAATTATTTTATTTTACAAGGAAGTTGTAATAACGAAAAATTTTAAAGGTCACTTTATTCGTCACTTTAATTAAAGTTACCTTTTATTATTAAGAACATTAAAGGCAAGTTGTAATAATGGCCCTTAGAATAACAAAATATATGAATTTTTAAACAGTCAAAGAAAGTACTACATTTTCAGCGTACTCCTCGTTGTTTTCCTCCACGTCATTACCAGCATTGTTGTTGTCTAAAATCGAAACATAAAATTCCAAGGTTTTGTTTTGTATCCAATTTTCTCCAAAAGTGATTCGGCAAAAGGGCTCCAACATTTTTTTTCTTTTTAGGTTTAATCGCCATATTTATGGAAAGTAGTTTTGGAATAATATTTTCGCTTTTCTTTCCTCGCCTCAAGAATGGTTCATGGTCGCAGAAATTCATTCTATAATTAATCTCCATTTTAATAATTGTTGTATTTCTAACATATCACAATAGTTATCTTAATAATTGCGAGTAATAATCTTAGCAATTACCGCAATATATATAAGGAAAAATAAATACATAAAAATATTTGGAAATTCATCACACACGATGTTACGTTGGCTCACTTCAAACAGGGAACCAACGATTTTTGCTACGAAATATGCAACGAAACCATTTTGCTACGAACTGCAATTTTAGGATATAGAAAAAACATACTAAAGAATATGAATTGATAAAATCAGTATAGCTATTTATCCTTATAAAGTAACAAAAGAATCATCAGCATCTCATTTTTAAAATTTTTGGAACGAACGAGTTTTGGAACTCACACGCTCATATTGAAACTATAATGTTATTCTGATGTCGCATTATTGATCAAAGGCAATTATTCAAACTTTTTATGGAACAGAGGAAAGCTCTCAACATACATATGCTATAACTGGGGCAGAGAGAGGAAATGTGTACGTTTAAAAGAAGTCAGAAAATTTAAACAATGTCTTTCAAAAAAACAATACAAATACCAACCAACTATTTATATTCGGTTGCGCCGAATCTTATATACCCAGCACCTATCAGTTTATAAAAAATAAAATAAATAACTCTTATTTTCTATTACATACATATTATGGGAATATTGTTATAAAATATTTTACTGATAATGAATTTCATATCTCAATAACGATATTTCCATCTCAATAATAATATATTTTAAAGTTTTTTTTTAGAGGTATTGCAGTTATTTTTGGAAATGGACCTTATATGGGAACTGTGGCCAATTATGGTCTGACCTTTGCTTAATCCAATTGTAAAAGTTTTACCTACATACATGTAACTGATCGATTAAAAGTTTAAAGTTCTTTTCAGAAGTGATCCATCTATAGAAACTATGACCAATTATGGGCCGGTCACCATAAAGTTGAATATATACTATGATTTGTAGATATATGTGGATTATTTCTGTCTAATTGATAATGATGTTTATAGGAGGTTTATGTAAATTAAAACAATTTTCGAAAGTGGACTTTATACGAGGTAGATGGTCTGATATGAACCGATCATCAAAGAGTTTGGTACGGTGATTTATATGTACATGTGGGTTATTAATTAAGGTCGAATTTTAACTTGATAGTGATGTTTATAAGAGATTTATGCGTGTTTAAGTAATTTTCGGAGTGGACTTTATATGGGGTCTGTGGTCAAATAGTTCGAATTTCAAGTTCATACTGGTTTTTATTAGAGACCTAGGAGCATTTAAATTATTTTTGGAATTGGCGTTTATATGGGGGTTATGGTCATATATGAGTCGATTTAAACAAAATATCATTTTATGTTTTAACTTTACATGAAATGTAAATTATATTGCTTTTCTAAAGGCATTTATGTATCATAGAGCCATATTCCAGGAAGACATTTATATTGGGACTATTAGAAATCGTGGACCGATTCTTACCATTTTTATTACAAAATAAAGTGTGCAAAATTTTATGATATAATCTGCTGTATACATTTGTATTTGAAGAAATTGCAAAAAATATCTGAAATATGTCGAGGATGTCTGAAACTTTGGTCTATAAATTGGATTCAAATTTATCGATTTCGCCCATCTTTAATACGAAATATTTCGGTGAACAAAGCATATTTAAGAGACATTTTATTGTTCTAGGTCTTTTTTAAATAGACGGATGGACATGTCTTCATCATGTTAGAATCTTATAAGAACACATAATATATAATCTTTGTTTCTACTCGAATTACCAATGTTTCGATGTGCTACAAACGGAATGATACACTTAAAATACCTCCCATCTTTTTGGTGGTAGCTATAAAATGTCAAACACCTTAGGGACTATCCTGAAAGGATTATATTTAAAGCAGAGTAGAAATATTACACAGAATATGACATTCTCTAGAATGGTGAAAAGCTCAAAATGTGGCATAAGCCCGAACAGAACACTTATTACACATGAGTATGTTTCGATTAAAGTATGGTTAGATCATTCATATTAAACCTCTTCAAAATGTACAAATGCTTTATTGCAGAGGCATATGCAATAAAGCGTCATGCAAACAACATTGACGAAATAATAGAAAATATTTTATCACTACTAGTAATAGAAATACAGGTGAAATATGAAGCAGCCCTAGCAGCAAATATATTGATGTAAATACTACACTACTCAAGGATACTTTAAAATACTTTAAAATTAACTCCATAACCCTAATATGGAAAGTCTAAAAATGGAACAAATCAACAACAGTAACATATTACCAATGAATTGATCTATTTATATGCAGATTCTTTTGTATTCTGTAGATTTAATGTAAAGAATACTAAATATAGTTTAACCTCATGGATGCCTATTATGAATGTAACAATATTAAAACTCCTGCGTACACAAAATAACTCCAAACACTTACAAAAAAGGTTTTGAACATAATTGCTTAAGGATTGAATTGAATTGTCAACCAAACCACTTACCGGAAAAATCTGTACAATCACCCATTCATAAAAGTCAACTCAAATGACATTTTAAATGTTAAAGAAAGAATAAGATTTCATTTATATGAATAAATAAACTGCTAACGTACAAACTCTGAATTATTTAATATACATAGATGCTTTTATATATAACCATACATGTACTCTTATACATATATGTATCACATGGCGCGCTTTTCAACAAGAACTTTGTTTTTCAAAACAAAATAAAATATTTATATTTTCATGAAATCATTTAAATTTGTATTGCATTGGAAAGAGTAAAAGTTTTACAATTAGAAATGTAAAATAATATAGAACAGATCAACATTTTCAATCACAGTTCGGCAAAATGGCGGTTTTAATTCGATAATCATGTCACAGATATTTAGTTTTTAAGACTGTAATTGTATAGATTGGCTCGAAAATAATTCAGTGATGTTAGATTTTAAATTGCAAAGGCTTCGCTTAGATTAGAATTACAAAAACTAAATTAGGCAATTTGTATCTAAACAAATGAAATAGGTCTTCGTCTAGAAATAAATATTATATTACAGATGGTTGTATTGGAATGAATTCAGCAAATATACGGCGAAATTGAATACATTTCAACAGTAGCTGATATTTTGAGAACTAAAATTTCAAAACTATTATTAGCCCCTATTGGAAAAGAAAGTTCTTGTTGAATACCCCATTACAGTGACACACATTTATATGTAAATAGATATACTATAGACTTAAACTATAATATTCATATAAAAATATGTGTTAGTTTACTAGAGTCATTTTATTTCCTTTACATCTATCTCCGCCGCATACAAAAGTGATTGGAGGCACAAGGCGTAGGAGGTGAAAGTGTCTACGTGTGTAACTAAAGCAATGAATTCATGTGTGTGAATGTTAATACAAACTGTATAAGTATGTATGAATGATATGTATGTATATATTTTTTATATTTCACTTAAGTTTGTCAAATAAAATTCTTTAAATAATAAATAAAATAAATTTGCTGCATAAAAAACTAGAAAAATATAAAACTGAATATGTTGTGTATGTTTTTTATGTTATGATTTCTGTATTCAATTTCATTTAAGAATTTAGTTTTTCTTTGGGAAAATTCAATCTTTTTTATAGTTTATGTGGGTTGTTTTTCTTCAATTTTTTTGCTTTGCTATTCAATAATAATAGGGAAGTGAGCAAAAAACTGCTAAAAAGCACACCAAAATCAAAACAATATACAAAGGGAAAAAAATGATTTGTTCAAACTTTTTTTTTGGGTTTTTTGTTTTTTTTTACTTAGCAGAAACATAAAAAATGTTAATCAAAAAGGAAAAACGTGTTAATCTCCATTATGGGTATTTTTTTTTTAACAATCTACATACATGTAAACATACAGACAAGTATAAAATTGTACATTCGTTTACATACACATAGAAATACATAAATGTTTATTTTGTATATTTTTTACAAAATACATCTCTATATATGTGCATATGTGTGTATGTGTCTTTATGTATAATAGGGTGGTCCATAAATAACATTTTTTTTTTTAATTTTCGATTAAGTGGAACATTAATAACGCTCTGATATAGACTTTGCTGGAAAGTTATTCCCCCTTATTCAAAAGCGATTATTAAATTTAACAAACGTTTATTAAGACAGATTTACATATAAAATTTGCCTTAATAAACGTTTGTTAAATTTAATAATCGTTTATGAATAAGGAGGATTATGTTTAAATTCGTTGTTCTGCTTTGCGATTGCCTGAGGCCATGTTAGAGTAAAGAGAGCGAGAAATGCTCTTTCAGTTTAGATAAAAGAGAAATCATGTGTATAGGATGGTTTGTCAGCCTTTAGAATCTAAACTTTAGATTGTCGAACGACAGACGTTGTTTATTATTATAATTTGATAATAATGTATACTTTAAATAACAAAAACAAGTAAAGTAAAGTATTTATATAATATAGTTACTGATTTTAATTATTTAGTTCTTTTATTCGACCTTTTTTCAATATTCTATAATTTCTTTTTTTCTTCAAGCAATTAGGTCACTTTTAGTATTTATATAAAAATGTTATTTTTATATCCAATATTTCGCTATCACAATTTTTGAATTATAATAAAATAATAATTGAAGTATAAAAATGAAAATTTTTAACAGAAAATTAAAAGTTTACAATTATGATATACAATTACGATATAGACATATATACATTAGGGTGGCCCCAAAATAAAGTTGCGGATGTTCCCGACTAATATGAAAATCTGATTCATTTTAAGACTACGTTTCTCAATTTTTTGTCCTGGGGTCAATATTTGGTGAGCTGGATCAAAGGATAAAAAGGTCCTTTTTAGAGGTTTTTTTCACATTTCTTCCAAAGGAACTATATGTAAATTTGGTATCATATGAAAGGTCCTTGAGAGGCACATTCAATGGGTTATCAAAAATGAAAAAAAAAAAAAAATTTTAAATTCAAAAATTTTGAAAATTTCAGACAAAATTTTAGTTTTTGTTTTATTTTTTCATAGAATTTACTTAAAGAAATAGTTGAAATTTCTTGATTATAAATATCATGCAATTTGACTCAAATGGTTTTTCCCGTTTTTTAGCTTATAAAATTTACGTTTTTTTGATATCCATTACATTAACGAATTGAGTTAACAGAGATTGTCAGATAGGAAAGAATTTAGGTTAAAAAAAAATTAATAAAAATTGAAATAGGTAGAATTTAAAAAAACGGGAAAACCCCGTTATATTGGTATATTAATAATCTGTTACACAAAAATTGCTTTAAAAAATAAAAAAAAAACAAAAATTCACTATTTGGACACTTTTGCACAGTACAAGAAATAAACATAATCACAATATGGGTCTGTTAAAATATATCGGTATTTGACCTGTTTTTTTTTGTTGTGATCTCGTTATCAAGCTTTTGTTGCTCTATTTGTGCCTTATTGTTAGACCTGTGAAGTGATTAACTTGATTTTTAAATAGAAAATTAAAAGATCTTTAAAAATTAGAAAAACGCCAACTGATATTGAAAACAAAATAATTATTCATGACGTAAAATTGTAAATGATATAAAAAACGGTGTAATGTAGCTTGCAATAATAGCCGAGGGGTTTGACCAAGACTGCTTTCTGATGGGGATGCCCGGTAGATTGAACTTTTGCTATATAATAGAGCAATCAAGACCCCGAAAAATGCTGCAAAAAGTATTGGTAAGAATGTCAGTTCCTGGACCGTTAGACGCGCATTAAATATAATTGTTTTAGTAGCCGGTGTGAAAAAGAAAAAGCCAGCACTTTTCAATAGAAATATGAAAAAACGCCTTAATTTCTGTAAAACCGACAAAAATTGGACAGTAGATGACTGAAAGCGGTTTTTTTTTGGAGCGATGAAACGAAAGTCAACCGCTACCAGTCTGATGGAAAAAGCCGCATGACCGCATCTAAAAGCGTCATCCTTAATGCAAAACCTCCGGACAATTTTGCTTCCCACTGTGTATATTGACGATCCCACGATCTTGAAATATGTAGGATCTGAGTAAGATGATATTCTGTTATATGATTTACATAAGTCATCATGTTCATCTCTAACTCTTTGACTGTTGTTATATTACCAACAAAATTAAAGTGACCCATAACTGATGATGACATTCTTAAAATTAAAATCGTCCTCAAGCTAACCTTAATTTTGAATATCTATGATTGAATTTTTTTTTAATTTCATTTAGAAAAGTCTAAATTTTAGAATTTGAAGATAGGCATGAAATTTTAAGGTTTTTTTGGCATTAAGTTATAATGGCATATCGATGTCAGAGAATGTTTATTTATAAATATCTTCGGGTAATTAAATACAAAAAAAAATTTATCTTCAAATGATTTCAACATTTTAATGTTAAAATTTTTGTAAACATATTGCTACTTTGACCTAAAAATACCCAAAGTTTGTAGTTAACAGAGAAAAATTATAGTACAATAAAAGGACCACCCTAATATATATATAAAATATAGAAATGTATTTAGTTAATACTAAAACTAGTTACACGTTTAAGGAATATTTAAAAACTCTTTAAACTAGCAAACGTTAATTTGAGAAGTGGCAAATGCTGCTGCTCTCTGTTAATTTGACAAGGGTTAGAGTAGAAAAACTTTTATTAAAGATATTTGCTCTTTAACATATGGTACATGACGTCTTTTTCAATATTTGGGTTTAAACATTAATTTAAACGAACAAAACAAGCTAAAATGTTTTAAGTGAATACATAAATTTTTGAAATTACATCTTTTTTCAATATTTGGGTTTAACAAATTTATCTAAACTAACAAAACAAGCTAACACGTTTTAAGGAAGTTGTTTATAAATATGCTTTCTATACATACAACAAGTGACACATTTAGAGCAGTATTTAAGTTAAAAACTAAGAAATATTTTGCTACTCCAAAAAAGCAAGAGTAAAACCATTTAAAATTATTAATGAAAAAGTAATTTAAAATAGTTAATATAATTTTATTTTAAATACAATTAAATAAACAGAAAATATGATTTATAATTTACTTTGACCCAGTGAATTCATTGTTAATTAATTCAAATTGACTGCAAAGGTTCATAAAGTTTTCATGAAAAAAATGGAAAACATAGACTGTCACTTTTGATATTAATGATATTACAAACAGTCTTACATATATTTAAACTTTTGTATTTTATTTAAAGGCTCCACAAGTCTTTACTGTGATTTTATTAAACCACATACTGTATATTAAACAGGCCATAATTTTTAACAAATGCCAACAAAGAAAACAAAACTAGAAGTAGTTAATTTTATTTGTATTTAAATTTAAATTATCATAACCATTCATAGTGTGCAAAACATAAAAGGGTGTTTTTTTTAGATGTATAGAACTTTAAGATGGCAATACATTTTGTTAGCTGTCAAGCGATTTATGTCTGAAGTTGCTAGTCTACGCCGATTAACCCAAACCAATTGACCACTTGGATGACAACATTTGTTGCGTTATTACCGATATACGACCAGAAATATTGGAAAAAGTAATCGGAAATAGGACCTCCCGAGTAGACTACGTATGAGCCAGTCATATGCCAGAAGTCATATTTATATTATAATGCCAGAAGGTTATCTTATATTTAAAAGAAATCATCTATGTTTTATTCCATTTCAAAGTTCGCACATTAAAAAAAAAAACACAGAACCATGGTTTTCAAAATAAATGTTCATTCTTTGGAAGCGTTATAGCATAGACAGACGACAGCGTTAATGTGCATTAAAATCTCACTAATGTGAATTAAGATTTTACCGTGACAGACGACAGTTTCTGCATTTAAAACAGCATTTAAACAGCTGTTTGTTTGTAAACAACTGTTTAATTATGAAAAATTGTTTGGCATTTGGTGAAAAATCAGTATTTACTTGAAAAAAAACCTCAAATTAGCAACCATTAACATGAACGTGTTGCTGCATGTGGGGACCGCAGTGGGACACTCTGAAATAAGAGAAAGGCAATTGTGGAAATCTATTTTTATTATTTTAATTTTACAATTGTCTTCTTCTTTTAGAATAGTCAACAATTTGATAACATATGACTGATTTTCGACGATGTTGCCATATTGAAATAGCTAAATGCAGTATAAATTCACTTTGATTTTGTGAATTTACGTCTAACTTAATGCGCATTAAGATGGGATAATTCACGAGTTAATTTGAATTAAGACTGCTAATGCAAATTAACTGTGTCGTCTGTCTACGCTATTATTCAGGAGTCAGTATATTCATGTTGAAATGCCAAACCCAACTAAACATAAATCACTTGATAGCTGACTAAATGGCCGCCAGTTAAAAAAGTGTTGCCAACTTAAATTTCTATACATCTAAAAAAACACCCTATATAAGGGTCATCTGTGCATATTAATGAGAAGAATTTGTTTTCTGGTGTGATAATCTGTGTACTTTTACATTGATAAACGGGCGGTATAAACTGAATAAGACTTAAAAACGAAATTGATAAATAATTTGAATGCGATTATTTGCTAAACAAAATCCTAACAATTGTTAAGTTGGAAAATTTTTAACTTCTATAGATGGTTAAAAGCTGATAAGACTGAATGGCCATGATTGGTTTAAATTTATTCATATTAAAACCGGCCACATTATAGACAACACTACCTTATAATGGATAAAGCATGTGTAAAATATGGCCTAAAACAACAACCACTACCTAAATTATATGCCGCAGCGAACAGATAATATGCTGACCCAAAATATAAATACTGTAAGTGTCAAAATAAAGTCAACACCACATATTACTAAAAGAGAAGCTTAATGAAATTAATGTAAATAATATTATATTGAATTAACACCAAATGGTTGAATTTTGTAAAAAAAATATATAAACGAGCCTCAAATTGTTTGGAATAATTTTCTTTTCTTCCTAAAAAATTTGACAAATAGAAGTGTGAATTACAGTTGACTATAATTTCCATACACAGTTCATTTCCGAGAATGACTTAAATACTCATAAATATCTTACAAAGTTTGGTATCAGGTTAAGATTCGAGAGGAATAATTCTCATGCAATATAACCTATTCGAATATCACCAAAAGACGCATAAATCTTTTACACACATAGTTATTAAGCTGAAATTTGACAGCAATTTGAATTTCATGACCAAGTAATTTCGACACAAAGCACAAGAACAAAATGTCCTCCCGTCCGGCATTTAAAACAATAAAAACAAAATAGGGAATCTTCTTGCCTCTGAAGTAATTCTTACCATTATTTACAGAGTTTGCCTGATTATCATAACAATCGTGAGTATAATTAACCAATTTATAAAATCGAAAAAAAAACATTCTTATATTCTTCACCACCACAAGTGCTGAATGAGGATATGCTACGCTTGTAATTCCGTGAAACTTTGTTAATATTCATCTAAGGTCCAATAAAGTCTTCGTATATATATTTTTGATCTGTCCATCCGTGTAGAACACTCTCACGTCCAAAATACAAAACTATACATAACAGAATTTCCAAAAGCCTGTTTTGTATTTTATTAGACAGTTTGGTGTTGAAAATCAGCAAAATCGGTATAGTAGAACCTGCGTTATGGGCTGAAATATCAGACAGCCTCCATAAAAATTTAATATTTTTTAAGCTATTTTTTGCAATTTTTTTTAATATATTGCAGATACTATCATGCAATTTTGTACACTTTATTTTAATAATAAAACTGGAAACTGTGGGGAACATGGTAAGCATCAGCCTCTATTAAAATATCTTACCGAAATATGGCGCAATGATAAACAAATGCATATAAAATTGAAATACCAATACAAAATCCAGCAAAAATAAGTTTCATGTAAAAAGAAATCACAAAGCAACATCCTAATTTGTGGTTTCAACAAGATGGAGCCACTTCGCATACTGCTAGACAAACTATGGACGTGCTGGGTGAAATTTTTGGTGAACGCATAATTTCAAAAAATTCAGATTTTCGTTAGCCTCCTCGTTCACCAGATTTAACTGCGCCCAATTTTTTTTATGCGGTTATTTAAAATACAAAGTGTATGTTAACAAACCACAGACCCTTGCACAGCTCAAGCAGAATATTCTAGACGAAATACGGCGCCTGCAACCAGAAACATTACGTCGTGTAATGAAAAATGCGCTAAAAAGAGCCAATGCATGCATCGAGCAAAATGGTGCTCATTTGTCTGATGTCACATAGTCACGTTAAATTTTCATAAAATATATTTAACATGTAAGGATAAATCATTTAAAAAAACCATTATTACAAGAGTAATACATGTTTAACATCACTAGGTCTCATTTGGACCACCCTGTATATTGTACTAATTTTTATGTTGGTCGTCCCATAATTGGTCATAGCTCACATATAAGGTACATTTCCGAAATTCACTTTAATACTAATATACATATATCTTAAATATACCATTAATATGTTGAAATTTAAAAAGATCGGCTCAAAATCGTTCATAGCTGCCGTATGGACCTGTTCTGAAAAACAAAAATATCTACTAAATAACGATATCGAACAAACTTCTATACAGATCAGAAATTTAGATCGGTTATACGGCTGTCAGTCCTTAATTGGAAATATGTAGTATGTATATAATAAATTTTATTATTATTATGGACGTGTGAGTGTTTTACGCAGACAGACATACAGTAGGGTGGATCAAAAATATATATACTTTGTCGGGTCTCAGAAAAATATTTCGCACTGTTATACACTGAATGACAAGCTTATATATACCACCATTCACCTCTTTTGGTGATGGAGGTTAAAAAAATACGTCCATATTCGATTGTTGGCGTAGCTGTTATGACGTCATCCATAAACGTAAAAAACACTATTTATGCTAGATAAAATGAAAAGCACCCGTAGCTGATGAAACTGCAAAAGACAGTCAGCTATATTTGCATAAACCCCTATATGTATTAATCTTTAATAAATTCAACAAAATACTTGAAACGTTGTTGACATAAAAGTTTTTGGTTTAAACACCGGTTTAAAATTTGAATTTATTTCTAAATATATTTTAAACCTTTTGTCTGTAAAACACACATGGCAATTGTGCCTTAACAATTTTGTCAAATAGTCTCTTTGTTCATGTTTGTTGAAAAGCTTAAGTAGATATTATTGAAGGAACTGTTGCAGTCTATAAATTTAAAACCCAAACAAATCTTTTTTTGATTTTGTATCATAAATTCTGGAAGGAACTGCTATCAAATTAAAGCTGTATTAGATTGTTCCAAATTTTGCATTTCTGATTCCTATAAGGGTAATTTTTAACAAAATACATGACACCATTGTCAAAATGAATGATTAGGAATTAGGACAGGAAATTTAACTTTTTAAATATCTTTAGAGCTTGGGACTACTCATGACAGCATACTAACAGATGAACATGGAATTTTACTAACTTTATACCTTCCTGTAAGAATTTGAGTCGTTGATCCTACTCTGAAAGAACCTCAATTTGAAGATATTCAGTAGATGTAATTCGGTATCTTTAGATGAGTTAAGATTAATGATGACTATTAAATATTTTAGTTTATCCCGTGTCACTTGATCATGAACAAAGAATTTTCATTGGCCGCATAATTGTTGAAATATTGTAAAGCACTTTTTTTTAGTTATATCAAAGACTAAACACAGATTTGTTTAGCAAACAAATAATCTGTGTATTAAAAATCTAACTAATTTGATCTCCCAGAAAAAAGGCTATTGGCGTATTTCGTAGATGAAGCAATTCAGTTTTAGAGCTTTATTCCTCGTGGCTGTTGTAAGAGCTATGTGTCTGGTTAGAAGGTTGAAGAATTAATAAAGAACATCTTTTTATTGAGCTATTTTGGAAATAAATTTCTAAATCCTGAAACTCTGTCTAATAACACTACAGTAATCCGCAAGTTTTCTGCATATGATTGTTGATCATTAATGTGTTTAGAAAATTGTGTCAAGCTTTATCTATACATGTCTTAAAATTGAGATTTTAGTTTGAACAAAATAAAACTCTCAACAAAATACTTGAAAACATGCTAAATATTATTTAGGCATCATTTTGCGAATTAAACTGTTTTTGTATCTCTTGAAAACTTTACTTTATTTGAATAAAGGCTCTCGATAGGTTAGTGTATTTAAGCAATCATTTCTCATCACTTGAACGATTTTGTGTCTTTTTTTTCGTTACAAATCCATTAAATATGTATTTTGTTTTGTTTTTTTTTTTAGCAAGTTAACAACAGTTCATTTTGCTTGTGGTGGCGCTGGTGTAGGCTAGATAAAATTCAAGTGAAGCCAAATAGAACTTTATTATTTGACTTTTTTTTTCAAAAATTCGGTTTTTGTTTGTACAAAAATATGAAAAAAATCGAATGCTTTCAATGTCTGTTTTTAACTGTGTCTACTTTACTAGGGTTTAATTTATTCTAAACAACGTGGCACGTATAAATTTTGTATTGTTGCCAAAACAACTGCAACAGCAACAAAAAATCCCAAACCCAAATCGAAAACAATTGCTGTAGTGTATTGCAAGTTGCAACAGTTAAAACAGCAATCCACTGAAAGTGAGGCAACCTAACTACTTCATACTACTACTACGTACGAGTATGTACATATGTATGTACATTTGTATGTGTGTAAATTTACATTAGTCATTTGTAAATGCAACATCAGGCCATTTAACAAAAATTTTCTTCATATTTTTGCATTCTAGCTCGGTACGTGTTTTTTATATGACATCGAAATAATTGATCATTAAAATTTAGTGATTTTGCAAACATTAAAATTCAAAAGTTTTTTTGTTTTGTTACTGCACACTAACAACAATTGAAATAAAAGTATTTGTGTGCGTTTTTGTGACTGTGTTGCGCACACGCTCACAAAGCTTCACATAAAGTGGAATTTTGCAACAATTTATGTTTTTAATAGAGTTGACATAAATTTCATTCATTTTAGAATTGCAGAAAAATGTACTAAAATTTATTAATACTAGTAATGTCGTATTTAAATTTAAAAGTTGAATTTTTTACTTTAAATTTCCATTTGCTTGTTCATGTGGCATTTGCCAGAAACACTTTGTGCACTGAATTTTAAAAAGCATATTTATATTTTATTAAACTGTATGTACTCGTAATTATATTTCTATGTTTGATATTGATATTGTTACCGCATAATGAAGTAAATGTTCTTTACATTAGCTATTTATGAGCAGCATTATACACTTGTAATTCACATCACGTTTCACTAAGTATTGTGGGAATACTCAAAGTCTTTTCTATTGTGGTCCAAGAACATTAGATTAGAATAAAACACGTTATATTAAATAGCGTTTAAATTAACTAAGCTATAAATTGATTAATAAACAAATGGAATATTAGTATTAGGATAAATTTATTTTAGTTATTAGTTCAATAGGCAAATGTGTTATTTTTTTGCCTTCAATTTTTATTTTTTATATTGAAATGTTTAAAAATAGTTAGAGGTAAAAAACGAACGAATTTTTGATTGATTTTTTGTACTTATGCCTATATATCAGTATTTAAAATTACTATTATACAACAAGTTAGAGTGCAATATTCTGCCGTCGCATTTGAAATTTCCTCCACCTAAACATAATAAGAAATACAAAAGCTACACTGGTTATATGACTAGAATTTCCTTATTCCCTGTTTTTTATTCAGTTTTGCGAGGGCGGTTTGGAAACTTCTTATCCTTAAAAAGAAAGCTCGGTATAAACAGAAAATAGTTAAGTGCTCTTCCAGCCGTGCTATGAACACACGTTAAATATGTTTTCAATCTATTAACTTCTTCATATAGAAACAGGTGTTCAACAAAAAAAAAAAAAAAAACATCCGCGATTTTTTTACACTGGAAAAATTAGAAATTCGTAGTGTCATAAAATATTTAAATAAAAAAGGTTTTTCGGGACATGAAATTCATAATGATATGGCAAAGAAATTACAGCCAAAGTGCATGATATGGTAATAAATGATCGAAGAATAAAAGTGCGTGAAAAGCTAATATCATGGGCATCTGTAATGATCGAGTCCATTTAATTTTGCATGAAGAACTACAGATGAAAAACCTTTCAGCAAGACGTAGTTTTAAAAAAATATAATGGATTTTAAGTGTCGTTTAATAACTGTTGCTGAGACATGGATCCATCACTATACTCCAGAGACAAAAGAACAATCCGAGCAGTGGACTGAAGCTGGCGAAAGTGCCCTAAAGAAGGGAAAACCAATTCAATCGGTTAGTAGGATTATGGCAACGGTTTTTTGGGACAAATGTATTTTCTTCATTGACTATTTGCAAAAGGATAAAACAATAAATTCACAGTACTATTGCAACATTTTAGATCAATTATATGTAAAAATTCGAGAAAAACGGCCTATCGTACAAAAAAAAAATAATTAAAAAAATCTTTTTACTTTATCAATTCGGCTTGAGGTCTCTTTTATTAAAAATATAAAAACTCCTGTACGTTTTTAATTTTTGTTATCTTTTATTAATTTCCAATATTTCGACCAACTTTGTTTTTCAGAAGGAAGAAATATAATTTAATTTTTAATACAGTATTGTCCGATGTTAATGTCTCAAGTTTCTTTCACCAAAAAATTTAAAGAAATTCCTAACTGGCAAGCGTTTTATCTCAAATGAAATTCCGTCTTCAGTTGTAAACCAATATTTTGAAGGCCTTGATGAAAGCTATTTTAATGTAGGTATACAATTGCAAGATAAGCCTTGGACTAAGTGTATTGAAGTTTCAGGAGATTATATTGAGAAATAAAAATGCTTTCGGAAAACTAACTCTTCTCTTTCGGCGTTAGGCTAAGAAGTTTGGCAGTGAAAATTTTATTAATATTTTCTATATTGTTTAAAAGACAATTTTACAACCGACATTATTTAATTTTAAAATGTTTAGACATTTTATCTAATTTTGACCATTTGTAATTGATGCAATTCCCATTTCTTAACATAATTTAAAAAGATTGTCTGATTTTCATAACAATTTTAACTGAATTTAACAATTCATAAAATTAAAAAAAAAACATTTTTTCATATTCACCACAAGAAGCAGAGTATAAAAAAGAGTAAGAGGTTTCTTTTGATTGATTTTGATCTCAATAATGTTATTTACAAGAGTTGTACTGTTGGTTGTTAGATTCGTGCACTTTTCCCTATTATTGACTGACAGCTACAAAATACCGTAGAATAATTGACCTATAACCGAAATTAGTATGATTTCTGGATTAAAATTTCTGATCTGTACAATAGTTTTTCAAACTCGATATTTCTTAGACTTTTTGGTGGGTTAAATTATTTTTCGGAAATGGTCCTTATATGCCAGCTATGACAAATCATGGGCCGATCTTATTCAGTTTTGGAATAGAGAATTTTATGCATATGAGAATATCTCACTTTGAATTTCAACATATTCAGGGGTGTCATAGAATCCAATTATGTCAGAATTGGTTTTAAAACCGACAAGAAAAAATGCTTTGGTGTCATTTACACGTTCAATAAATGTTGAGTTATTTCTAGTATCACGATATTAATTGAACGTGTAGCAGTGCCCTATGATACCAAAGCATTTTTTCTTGTCGGTTTTAAAACCAATTCTGACAATATTGATTAAGGTATATTTAAGATACATATTGGTATTAATGTGAATTTCGAAAGGGGACCTTATATGGGGGACATAATCAAATATGGACCGATGTTTTCCAAATTGCGTAGTGTAATTTATATGAATATGTAAATGATCTATGTTAAGTTTTGAGTCTATACCGCAATTTAAAGAGTGACATAAAGATTAATGACTTTTTCGGATGTGACCTTATATGGGACCTATGACCAATTATATTTCTACCATCATAAAATATAGTGCAACAATTTATATACCTATAGGGATTATTTATGTTGAGTTTTAACTTAGATTAAAAGATTTATGCTTATTTAGGTGATTTGTGGGAGTGGTCTTTATATGGGACACATGATCAAAGAACGAACTAAACAAAATTTCAGGTTGCGAATCGTTTTCGCATTGAACTTATTTTTGTTGAACTTTGTGTTGCTATTCCAATTTTCCAATTTTTACTATTTCCCGCTAAGTTTCTTCTTTTATCAAAGAAATAACGTGTACAAAGTTCCATGGCATTATTTAAAATATATTAAAAAAAAAATAAAAAAAAACAAAAATAAAAAAAAATATCATATTTTGGAACATACTCGTAACTCTGGTTTTACTGTACTGATTTTGCTAATTTTCAATACTAAACTTACCTATAAAATAAAATATAGTTTTCTGGAAATTTCGTTAAATTAAGTTGTGTATATTGGATCTGAGAGTGTTTTACACAGACGGACATAGCTCTATCGAGTTAGAATTTCTTAAGAATGAAGAAAATATATATTTTGTTTTGGGTCGCAAAGCTTCAGACGGAATGACAAGCGGTTTCATGTGGTGGTGGAGGCTTAAAGCAATTGCAAAAAAAATACTAATGGGATGAAAAAATGTTTAATACAGTAAGACACTTTTGGAAACAGGAAGATTAAGTTACTTACAATATATAGGAAAACACAATGAATAATAGAATGGATCACTTTAATTTTATACACCGGTTCTAATTCAATCAGTATCATCGTTATGGCGTGTTATAAAATACTGGCGAATGAGATATTTATTAAAGTTATATTGCGTATAACATTGATTATGACAACGTTAAAATATACAACTAACACAATTATTAACGTGTGTATAGTTGATATTATTAATGATGGCTTTACTTTATATACGACTTGATGAAGGACAAACATTTTAATTTTAATTTATTTAAAGAGTTTAATTATTCGAATAATTCGTTTTATTCAATTTTTTATTTTAAGTTTAAAAATATTCGTATTATTAGTTTACTGGTACAAATTCAAATGTGGACTTTATGGACAAACTTAAAAAAATATAGAAAATTAATTTTTTAAAAAATTAAACCATCAACAGAAACTGAAAAGTTAAAAAAAACTTAACTCAACATGAAAAAGTAAAAAGCTAAATGTGGACCAAACTGACTAAATTGCTTTCTAGACTCATTTCAAACCCAATTATTTCAGATAAAATTTTCTGAATTATTTTTACTCGAACATGTTTAAAATTTAAAACAAAACAAAGTATTCTGCAATGTAAATTTCTGTTTGTTTTGTAAATTTGTTTGCAATTTCTATATTTACAGTCCAACTTTTTGAATGTACGACTATACAATTGTAAATTAGTCTTGAAATAAGTCCAACCTTTAAGTTTAAGAACATAACTTCTTGCTTATTTGCGAAACATATCCCTTAATCCATTTTGTTGTTGTATTGCTACAATTTCTGTGTTCATTATTGCCTTAAAAAGGGTTGGATGTTTTGCATGTCTTCCACATTGTTATTCTAATTTTTGGCTTTACCTTCTCCTTCTTCGTGTGTTTTGTTTCTTTTTATTTTGCTTATGGGGTGGTTTTAATGAATGACTTCCTTCCAAGTATTTTAATGATATTTGAAATAATTTTTGACGGTTGCTGTAGAAAGGAGCTAAACTGTTGGGATAAGAAATAATAAGGAAAATAATTTTATTCAATTGTTTGTTGTGCTTGATGAGAATTTTAAAGATTTACCTTTTTTCTTGCTACTCAGAAGTTTAATAATAATTGTTTAGGATGCCTTTGGCTTGATTCCATTTTCTATTATTTTGTTTGTTGATAAAAGGAAAGAACCTCAAACGTTCATAAATAATTATACTGACCCCAAAAATAATGATGCGATAATCAATTTTGCAGAAATGTGTTAAAGAAATAATCGAGGGGAGTGTTGGTCTTAAGTGAAGTGTGTTGTTTTACATTTTTCCTTGTCTTTTTTTAATTCTTTATGAATAATCATAATTATGTTTGTTTTCTTGTACCAGTTGTAGTAGAAGATTTTTTTTTTCATTTAGGGTTTTCGAACATATTAATGTTTATTTTTGTTAAAATATTTTAAAAAACTGTAAATTTTTCTATTTGTTATAGTGTGACATATTTACAAATTTTTACTATTATTGCAATTGTAATTAAATTAATTATTATGATCATATTTGTATAATTGTGTCTGACAATTCAATTTTGATTTTCATGTAATTATTGCACTATTATTACGTTTGCATTTGAAACAGGCATTGGGCGTTAAAAAATTATATACATTTGCAAAAATTACAATTAAAAATCTCATGAATCATGAAAATTAGACTGCTACAGGACAAAATTGTGTGAATTTTGAGCTTATAATACGTAGGGGAAAAATATAGTTGTGAATGTTTACCACAACTATTTTAATATTTTTAAACAGTTTTTCTAAAAAAAGTATTATAGGCACTGTAATTATTTATATGATATGGTTAATTACGATTCATATGATTATAGGAATCATATATTGCTATATGATTATAGCAACTATGTAATATTTATGGTGATCAGTCTTATGATGCAAGATTATACCATATTATTATAAATGGGTTCATCATAAACATGATTCCAATAAATATATATATATATTAGGGCGGGCCAAATTTTTTGTCGATTAGAGCCGTCCCCTAGGATGATTCTATGGACAATTCTAAGCAACTTTGGTGAAGGAACCATGGGTCTATCTCGATTTTCGAGTCTCCCACTTTTCAAAAAATGATTTTTTTCCCCCAGACTTGAAAGCAAGAAAGACTTTCAAAAATAACTTATTCCGCTTTTCTTCCACTAAATTAATTTTTTTTACACATGTTCTTATTTTTTAGGTTGAATTTCTGTTGAAAAAAATAAAATAAATATCAATTTTACCGAACATTTATTCTCAAAAAATAGACGAAAAATATTACAAATATGCATGAAACGCCCTCTGGTGGTGTTCATAGGTAAAAATAAAGATCAAAAATGAATTTCTCGACCCCAAAAACCCCCCATATACACATAAAAAAGATAATATAACGATGAATAAAAAATCGAATTTCGAATCAAAATGATGTTATAGGGAAAAAATCATTTTTTGAAAAGTGGGAGACTCGAAAATCGAGATAGACCCATGTTTCCTTCACCAAAGTTGCTTAGAATTGTCCATAGAATCATCCTAGGTGGCGGCTCTAATCGATTTTTTCGGCTCCATACAAATTGGCCCGGCCTAATATATATATATAATTACTACAATCATATATATGATATAATAAATAAATAATTACAGTAACCATGACATTTTTGAGAAACTTGTAAAAATGTTTAAATTGTTGTGCTAAACATATACAGCTATATTTTCTCTCTGTGTGAATGATGAATTGGACTGGAACTTTTCTCTTGCAGTGTTCTTTATATTTTGGAGAGTTAATACAACATTTGTTTGTGGCTTAGTAAAACACGAAACATGTAAATATTTTAATGTATTTTTCAAAATTTCAGAGCATTTCATATGTGATACATGTGTCTGTATAGTTTTCAAGAACATTAACAATTCTGGTAGAAGAATTTAACAATTTTCTCCATGTTTATATGGGTCGATCTAATATTTAAAAACCATGAACTAATTTAATTGGCAAACAATTAAATTTAATTTTAATTTATATAAAATATGTACATAATATGTGTTATCAGAATTTTGTAGACTGTGTAACAAAAGTAACTAGCTATTTTGAATTTGTTTATTTTTTGATTGAAGACAATTTTTATATAAAATAATCCTCCTTATTACGAAAGCATTGTCGACGTCGTCAATTTTTAGCTGCAGTCAGATTTAGTCGGTGCCGACGTAAACTGGATAATAAATCCGCACTAATTTAGGAATATGTGTTAATGTCGCCTATTATTGATATTTTCAAAAAAATATTTGTCATGCGTATTTATTTTGACATTTAATTTGAATTAATTTTTCTTTTTAAATTTCCAAGAAGGTAACGTTAAATTTTTAAGTCGTAATTCAGTGCTGGGTAGAGAAATAACTCGCGCGAAACAAGGCCGTCTTGTTTCGCTGCCTTCGAGACTTTTGTAATTCACTCGAACTGGTTAATTTTATAATGAAGAAAATAATGAAATGAAAAAAAAAATAAAATGCTTAACCCCCCGTTGCCACATGCAAGTAATTACTTGCAAGTTTAGTATACATATTATCTACGAAAAATACCGAAAAACAACAATATTTGTTTGAGTGGCTACACTAGCAAGTGCAAGTTCATTTTTGAAATGTCGTCCCCAAAGAAACTTCAAACGAAATTTTTTCATAAAATTCTGTTAATTTTCAAGCTCCAGTATTGCCGTATTTATTTTTTAATAAATGCATGAAATTAATATTTAAAAATACATACTACAGGGTGGGCCAACTTGGACTGACTGATTTGAAATGCTTATAACTTTTGCATTTTTAATTTAATACTCAATTGAACATCTCCAGAACATCGCTACGACGTATTCTAAAAGTTGATCTGAAGATGTTTCCATATAAAATTCAATTGGCCCAAGAATTATTGCCGAGGGATGCACCACAACGGCTACAATATGCCAATAGAGTTCAAATCATTCAGTCAAACTTGGCCCACCCTGTATTAACCCTGCTACTATGTTAGAAACGAAATACACATGTTATGTTTGGGTCATATTTTGACCGCACATTTTTTATTGAAAAGATTCAAATTTGTATACTTCGAAAATATTTTTAAGGCTTGTGATCAATGCAATATATCGTCGTTAGAGTGATTGTGTGTCAGTCTGACGGACAAACACGTTTTTTGCAAGTTATGCAATGTTAAATTCGAATGGGTCATCAAAAGACCCTAAACGTAGTAGCAGGGTTAAGATGTGTTGTGTAATAGTTTTGTTCTTTTTTCTTAATAATTTTTTGTAAAACCCCGAAAATTTGTTATAAACATAACTTTTAGTTTAACACTGGTAGTACTGTTTATTTATTTGTCATTCTACTTACGGCAAGTGCTGTACTGTAATTGTGTTGAGTATTTCGAACTTGCACTTGCATATGGCAACGGGGGGTAAGCTTCAGAGTATAGTTGTGAGATCATTCGTTTTCAATTTGCGTAAATAATAAAACAATTTGGCACGTATTTGTAAGAATTCAAATGAAAAACTTAAAATTTTATTTCTTTTTATAGATTAATCGCGTATTTTTGATTAAATAAACTGGCACTTGATTTTGTTCCATTCTCATATTGTTTTAAAATTGCTACTCTTATTTTTTTAATTCCACCTTTTAATTTTTAAAATATTCTTTAAAAATGTTTTCCCCAATTTCACTTGACGACGCTAAAAAGTTTGTTGATAAAAGCAAAGTCAATTCGAGTCAACGTCGACGTAAAATCGACTTCATTAATACAAACTCGTTGACAATTTCATCGGTTATTGCCAATATTAACGACAGCAATACCATGACTGTGCCGTTGGTGTCACTTATGTCGACATTGGTTTTTTTAATTTCTACCTTTTTAATATAAAAATCTATAAAATAATACTCATGTGTCTACATTGTAGCAATTAAAGGAATAATATCGTCAATGTTGGTCAACTCTAGCATTTTAAAGCCAATTTTTCGAATGTTCATGTAAACATATTTTTGGAATGAGAAAGCGCTTTATTCAGGATATTCAAAGTGCCGAAATATAAGAATTTCCTACATAAATAATTACCCGAAACCTTTAAATTAATAAACTCTAAACAAATTTATGATTGTTCATTATCAAAGATTGCATATTTTTTAATATATTTATAGGCCTAAGGTTAAATTTGTTTGTTTGAAAAAAGAAATTTCGAGTCTTCACATAGTTCAGATTTTGTATGCAACAATGATCCTCTAGTTATGATATATAGATTTTCTGCATTGTTGACGGCAACTATGTAGTTGTACTCTAGTTCTTTCGGATAAAGGCTGCGCATAAAAGTGGCGCACATATCAACAGCCTAAGATTATTCACCAGATGAACTCGAGAGGGAAAAATATTAAAATTTTAAGTCGAAATTTCTTAGTACCCAAGATTACTCCAAATATCCCACTACTACATTTCGAACAACTGCTCTTAACACCACTACTTTTATATAGTGTACCGAGTTTCCAAAATTGCTAGAAATCTCTTCCAGAATAAAGACTTGTTAAGTGCTCCACCGCAATTCAAAGAGATCTTTAAGCAAAATTCAGCATTAATGTCTTATCTATAACTTAAACAAGAAGTATCGATTAAAAAAACTTGCATACACCTTTTTCAAAAGGTTTTCCAAATATTTCTCTATCATTTCAAACAATTAAACATACTTGTATTAATGAATAGCTTACAATTTATAATACACTCTTTGTAGACTAAAGCACGCTAAGTATATACCGTGGTTCAATTAAGTTTAGGCGCAACCTGATTTTCAAGCGAAATAACGCAATAACTTTGAAACAATAACTCTGATATAATTTTAAAGGTTGATCGTTTTATTGATCATTCAACAATGCATTAAAAACTAAAAAGGAGCCTAAATCTATATAAAAAAGTTTAGGCACATATGTGTGTATATGTGTGACTTTATTTGCTATTATAAAAGTTATTTTTCATTTAACTTGTTAATTGCATATTAGCCAAGTTTCAAATATCAAAACGTATTTTGGATATTTTTTCGTGTGGCAAAACAGGAAAACAGCAAAATGAGTAATCGTTCAGAAATTTCGTTAAACGTCTGTTTCATTTTATTTTGTTATATTGATTGTGACCTAAAATGAATTTTCCACAAATAGTTATTGCTAAAATTAAACCGGTAAAAATAAAATTCGGCACATTTCATACTTGTTGGATGTTCGATGCTCCCAAGTTCTCAAGTTGTTCTACTTTAAGTAATTTGATTATTTTAACATTTAGCATTCAAGATTCTGTGATAGCTCTAAAAAGACTTAATTTTGTAGCGTATGCTAATAACATCAATGTTAGAAATATACTTTAAAATATAAAACACTTTTAACTGCTTCCGAAAACATTTGAGGAGGCATTATCCAGTCGAAACAATGAAAAATGGAAAGAAGCTATGGCAAAAGAAATACAATTTCTAGAATAGAAGGGAACTTGGTCGTTGGAAGAGTTACCACAAGGTGTAAAAGCAATCAAGAACAAATGGGTATATACTTTGAAGAAAAACAGTGAAGGCAAAATTGAACGATATAAAGCAAAAGGTTGCAGTCAGAGGTATGGTTTAAATTACAAGGAAACATTTTCACCTGTTATCAGATACGAGACAATAAGAAAGGTTTTGGCCTTTGGCTGTTGAACACAAGGTGCACTTACACCAGTTAGATGTTCTTACGGCATACTGAAATGGAGATTTACATGATGTAATTTATATGCAACAACCAGAGGGAGTCGAGAATGAACAATATCCAAAGAAAGTTTTACGTCTGCAAGCAAGCTGGTAGAGAATGGAACTTTAAATTAAATGAAGTTTTATGTCAAATCGTATTTAAAAATTGCGAAAATGAGCCAAGTTTATATAAAAAGCTACAAAATAATATTTTAATTATTGTTGCAGTTTACGTGTACGATATAATTGTTGGATGTAAAGATAATAATGAAATCTTAAATTTTAAGTCAGAAATAAGCAAAGTGTTTGCAGTGACAGACAAAGGTTTAATGGAACATTTTTTGGGCATGAATGTTAATCGCGATGGTGAGACTGGAAATATTGAAATCAGCCAAGAACTTTATATCAAAGATTTGTTGCAAGAATACAATATGGAAAATTGTAAGCCGTCATCAGTATTCTTAGAGCGTAATTATCAAATTAGATGTGACGAAAAATGTGAAAATGTGAAAACTTTATATCAATCTCTTTTTGGAGCTTTATTATGTTATTTGGGATTAACCACAAGGCCAGATATATTTTTTTTTCTTGGACCAGGGGATGACCCCTACTTATGCAATGCATTGTGTGGGAACTAGGAAAATATGTTATGAGAGGGAGGATAGAGGGAGTAGTGTTTGTGAACATTTGACTTGAATTTTCCAATATTGAAAGTGGCAGGAAATACTTCTGCTGGTAGTTTGTTTCACATACGGACAGTACGGCTAAAGAACGAACTTTCCCTGTAGTGTGTTGTGCGATCCACTGTCCAGTCGACCACATATTGATGAGCCCTGACTGAAAAACGTGTATTACGTAAAAAAAACTACGTGTTTCAGGAACAAGTTCCCTGATTTCAGCAGAACACATTACATTATAGTATCGATAGAACAGTGAAACACAACCCACATTGCGACGATGCTCCAATGAATCAATAGAGTTGGATACCCTACTGTCACCGATAAGCATCTTCGTTAGCTCAAAGAAAAAAAAAAAAAATTAATATTTTTACCATCAGTTTGATATAAATCATCATTTTGTTCTTTAAATTTTCTAATTTTCTTGCCTTTAGATATATTTTCAATAAAAATATAAAGGAATAGACTAATTCATAATTCCATCAAAATTTAATAACACGGCAAGACTGTAACCCCAAAGTAGTCTCCAAGAGGTTGCTATAATTGGAGAGAAGACTGTTTTTTTAATCTGGTAGATATTAAAAAATTCATGAAAAATATAGTTGCAAACGAAAAAAAAAATATAAAGGGAATATTCCCAGACAACTTGTGTGGGAGTGGAATTGCAAACATTACCGGAGTTATCATCTTCTCGTTTTTATATTACATGTAGTATTATTATTAGAAGAGGTAAGCTTATCTTTAATATGTCTTTTGTCGCCTTTCTTTTCTGAAAATATACTCTCTTTTATTAGGAGTGGAAATGTTCCAGAAATTGCCATTCAAATTGGAATTTTCTATGTCTTACGTTTCATTCGCATAGTAGAATTGGTACAGAAAACCAGAAAAAACAATAATTTAATAAGAGTCAATTATTTAAAATTTTGCAGAAAAAAAAAACATAAATTCATAAATTATAATATTTTAAAGAAGATCGGTAGTCAGAAAAAATTCGGTATGTTCATAAATTAATATTAAGTAGTTGTAAACGAAAAGAAAAGAATGAATAATTAACTAAAATAAAAATGAAAAGAATAGATGTAAAAGTTTTTAAATTTTAAAAGAGAAAAATCAGTGGTGAAAAAATATATATTTATATAAAAAAAAAAATTTCTTAAAAAATACATATATATTTGCGAATATAGATTCAATCTTTGTAAAGAAAGAACAAAACAATTTTTGAAAAAATTATGAAAATTTATATTAGAGTACTGTGATCTAAATCAAAGAATTTAAGTCACCAAAAATATCAAAAAAAAAGAAGTGTGAAAAATATGACTTTGAAAAATTAAAACGAAAGCAAAAACAGAAAAAAATAAGAATAAAGAAATCATAAAAAAAACTCAATTTATAATGGAATATTTCCCGTCTACACCCGCATCGCTGGAAGGCCTTTCATCAAGCAGTGTATACGTAAGTCTCCAATTTTTATTATTACTTGTTTTGTGTTTTGTTTTGTACAGTGGATAATAATTCGCTTAAACCTCAGTAATTGCTTATTTTAGTGTTTCAATTTATATTTAGTATACAATTTATTTCTCGAATAATTAGCCACTGTATAGAACAATCACTACCAAACTCATATTATTATCTTTTTTCACACAATAAAAAAAAAAAAACAAAATCTTTAAAAATTGAATAATGTTTAAAAATTAAAAACAAGAACATCCTAAAAAAAAAAAAAAAAAAACAATATAAATTAGTTTAAGCTAAACAAATTTTAATAATCATTAATAAGATGTGTGTTTCTATATAAAAAAAAAAACCCAAATTTAGAATTCATAGTCAAATAAATTAAATAAAACTAAATCAAATTAAATTTCAAAATAAAAGTCGTTGTATAGTCGTATAATGCCTTTTTGCAATGTTGTTAATATTTAATTTTAATAATTTTTAAATGAAATAACCATAGTTTGTTAAAATATTTAGTTTTAGTTTTTGAATTTATGATCTTCGCCTAAAGTTGATGAATAAAAACATTAATATGAATTCTTGAGTAAATAAAATTTAAGTTAATTTTATTATGGCTAACTGAAACACTGTAGGTTTTCCTTAGGGTAATGAGAGGATAACGATCATTTTGGGTTTCATTAAAAATCTCGCTAAATGAAACAAGGTGGGAGGGTTACGAGCAGGGGACAAAACATCTGTCCGTTTCATATATTTTAGTAATTTAGCATACCTTATAATAGATTTCACTTTCAATTTTTATTAGTGTTTAATTATTAATCAGGGCCTCTATATAATAATTCTGTAATGTTATTTGGGATTGAGCAGGTCAAGAACCTCTCCCAGCCACTGAAGCCTAGCCTTATTAATGGGTCCCGCCGACCTTGCTCATTCCAAAATTGTTGTGAGTTGGAGATTTAGTTTGTGTCTCGTCTCATAAGAAAAAAAAAACATATCAAAAATTATGAAAGTGCATTACAATTTATGACATTATAATTTGAAAACTTTGGAAAATTTTCTTCACACAACTTTTAAACTTTGTAGAGAATAGTTTTAACTTTATTAAATAAATATAATTTAATATAAAAGAAAATTTCTTGAGAGAACTTTCATCAATCAAACATTTCGCAATTTAGTAATATTTTATTTAAAAGCATTTAAAAATATTTTAAAAATGTTTAAATATTTATACTTCAGTTGAAATGTTATTGAAAAGCTTTTCAAAGAAATAGCATATGCAAACCAAAATTCTTAAATACAAAGCAAAACATATGTATTTAATAATATTAAATAATATGTATTGCTTTGCATATAGTTTTACTTAAATACACACATAAACTAAATATTCTGCAAATATTTATATTAAATTTCATTTATATTTTTTTTTAAATAAATTTGCATCTTACAACAATATTTTTATACCCAATCAACAATTTACTCGTATGCATATAATGTGCAGAGAAAAAATCTCTGTTTTGACATCTGGTTCTCTCTTGTACAAGTATAATCAAAATAATATTGAATCTGTTTTGTTGCAGTTTCTACTGCTGTTGATGTTGTTGCAGTAAATTGAATTTCATGTATTTGTAAAAGTGTTATTTATGGTTGCAATAAATTTTGTATTTTTTTTTATTTTCTATTTGTTTGCAGTGAAATGAAAATGTATGCATTTTACAACGTTTATTTATTATTTGCATGTTTTTTCAACTTTTTGCAACTGCCACTGTTATTTATTTAGTTTTTAATGCTTAACTCTACAAATAAGCACACATATGCATACAATCATACATACATACATTCATGTATATGCGTGTTCGAGTGTGTGTATGGATGTGTGAAAAAATATATTGATACTAGCTATTTGTACCCGGCGTTGATCGGGATATTATTGATCTTTTTTTCCTGCCCGCTGATGATTTAACATTTTGGAAATCTGTTTTAGGAATAGCACACAAACGAATCATATTTCGTGCGTAAAGTGGCAGTTCGTTGTGTGTGAGAAAAAAGCAACATTCATGCAACTCGATTTTTTTTTATGGGACAGCATTTTTTCAAAACAAATTTATTATTTCGAAAAACAAATTTTTAGACAAAGCACTATAGAATTTTAGATTTTAAATCTCACGTGCTGAGGATAGCTATTTGTTTTATTAATTTTGCCTTTCCAAATGCAAATTTGAGTTTGTTAATCGTAGATTTTATGAAAAATAGTAAACTTACATTTAAAATTTGAATAGTCTTTATTATTTTCACGTATTTGTCCATACGTCCATAATGTATAAGATAAGAATTACTATTGAAAATTGTGTGCTCATAAAAAGTTCCTCTTTTCATCATTAAAGTAACAGATGCCCCGCTTAAGTAGTTCCATATGTAAGACTACTATTTATATAAATATATATATATAAGAGACATCAAAAACCTTTAAGGTCATCAATGCTTACCAGAGGTTACAGATCGGAATTCCAGCACAAATGAATCTCTATTAAACAATATATAAAAATATCATATCTGGAAACTTTATTTAAATTTTTTAGTGTTCAGTTTATGAATCATTGTCAAGTGATATATATATATATAGAGTGATTAATTTATAGGTTTTTGTCATTCGTTTTTTTTTTTGCAGATCACGCGTGATCTTCTTTTTTTACTCATTTCGCAGTATAACTCACACGGCATTAACATGTACGAATAATTCAGTTGTATTACAAAAATCAAGATTAGTAATATGTTCTCGCGCACTTTCAGCACCATACGCTTTGAATGTCAGTGAATATCATTGGAAGATACCCACCCAAATAGGTCATATCGCGTCTTGTTCGACTTCTCGTCAATAATGAAGATTCCGATATTCAGTTTTATTTAAAAATCTAACTGAATCACTCTATATGGAAATACTAAAAACACAAATTTTATTTCTAAAAAAGATAATTTAAATATTCAAACCCAGTTTGGAGAGTTTAAAACTTTTGATCCCTTAAATAAATCCATACTTAAAATCTTATACACTTAATACTCCTTGAAGGTTGACTATCGAAAAAGATCTTTCTATATATGTTAGAATAAAATAAGTTTAATTAGAAATGTATTTATTTATAAGTATGTAAGATATATAGGTATTATTACTAGGTTAAGAAATTTTTGTGACAAATAGTTTTTTGAATTTAATTTATGACAAAAAAGAAAAATATTTTTTCATAAATTTGTTATCGTTTTTGTTATTTTTAATAAAATTTGTTAATTAATTTCCTGAAGATGCTAACCAAAGGTTAGCGAAATATCGAAAATAATAAATATAATATTTTATTAATATAAAGACCTCAAGCTTAAATAATTAAAAAAGTCATTATAAAAATAAAGGTCAAATAAGAATAAAATAATAATATAAATATTTAAAATTGTATTTTAGTAGTTCATTAGTTTAAAAGCACAAACAAATTTCCCTTATTATCCGAAACTGGTGTTCGATGGAAAAGTTAATTTGTAAATAAATATTTGAGAGAATTTCAAAAGCCAAAAAATAATTTTTATCTCTTTACAAAAAGTACCAACTACACAATTGTTCTCTTTCTGGCCGTTTAACAAATATATGGTGTTTGGTAACTTACATTTCATTATAAAAATCCATATTTAAAATTGTAAGTCTGTTTTTAGAAGCAATTGTGAGTGGTGAAAGTACAAGAAAAATCTATATCACAACTCTGCAATTGCGCATTATGTTTGTTTTTAGTGAGGAATTGCAGCGCCTCTGGTGGTGAGTAGGCACATTATTTTTTAAAGCTAAATTTTATAGCCTTTATTCAATTATTTTACTTCGGTGGCGTTTGAATGCTATACATCCTAAGGAGGGCGCTGTGATAAATATTAGTTATGATGGCTAGAAAGAAAACTAATAATTATCAGAAACTGATGTTGTTTGAGTGGCAGCGGTGGGAATCGAACCCGGACTGCAAATACTAACTAATGCTTAATGATCAAATGCGCTAACCAATTAAGCTACAGCACCCTCACCTATGAAGAAATTTATCAGATACATATTTGTGTGACTGCATAAAGCTACAACACAAATTTCGTTGTCTTTCGTTTGAGTATTCCAAATGTATGTTTTTGATACTCTTTTTTTCTCTTAATATATTGATATTTAAAGTATCGATTCTGTAGATAACTTGTTAAGATTAAACACAAAAATCCACTTCTTTCTCGTTTTTATGGCCTTTAAAATAGACTTACAAAAAACTACCCTTCTAATAAACAAATATTTGACTACAGACATGTAAAATAAAAATCCTGTTGCTTCACAACAAAGACAATCATTATTTCAGAGAAAATTTTTAAAAGTTTTCTTCCTTTTGTTCCTTCCCGGTATCACATTTGTCTTTAATTTTACCGGTTTTTAGCCAATTTATCAATTTATCCTGGTCCAAGTCTTGAAAAATCCACAAAAATAAAAGTCTACCCTTTAGTCTACCCTTTTTGTATTAACAGAAAATTCCTCTTTTTATCCTCTCTTACCCCTTTGAAAGAAGTCCTTCGGAAAGGTACTTTTCTATTAAACTATTTTGTGGCTATAGAAAGCTAAAATAAAAATGGAGTTTCGTCATAGCAAAGTTAATCATTATTTAAGAAAAAATATTTAAATTTTATACGTTTCCCCCTCTTTATCCTTTCCTGGTCCAAGTTGATTACAGAACAAACATAAAAACAAACTAACAAAGACATTTATATAATATATGCACATATAGGGATAAACATATTGGAAAAGTGTATAAAATTTGTTGATATTTACGTTTAAATGTTTGGTAGGGATACGTTGGAATGCGTGGCTTGTATTTGGTTGTGTATATAGTATGTATATTAGACCAGTGCTTAAAAAATATATTTGGTTTGGAATTGAATGACGAAAACAATTGATAGAATTCGATTGCTTATCTTCGATTTTCTAAACCTTTGAGTAACAATCTTATCTTTTACAGAAATAATCTGTCTAACAAGTAAAATATAAATTCCAATTGAAAAAAGGCAAAGCTGTACTCGTATAACAATAAATTAAGCAAAACTACTAAAGCATTGATCATATAAAATAAGCCCCTACTATAGATTTTTTCTATCACAACTACTTTTGTACTATCAAAATTGTTAATCAGTCGTAAAAAATTTATACGACTGCTGAGAAATGGAAAATCAAAATTGAAATGAAAATCCGACTTTGTAGGGTTAATTTTATCCCTAATGGATATTATGATATTAAGTACAGATTAAAAAAAAAAAAAAAAAAAGAAATCATATATACTGCTAAAAGAAATCAGCAACCTGCAAAGAAAATACTACGTTTAGTAAAATAAAATCCGGATCTGTCCGATGACCAAGTTGTTGACAGTAAGAAAGCTCTGGATATCATAACCCCCGGTCAACCAAAATAGTAGCCTATGTATTATAGGAAAATCAGTGATCTTATAAACTTTGCCATATCCAGAAGCTACACATCCATATCTGAGAAAATATTTTTTTATATATTTTCTAAACACTCCCCTGTAAGAGTAAAAAATATTAGCTTGAATGCTTGAAACTCATCAGCAGTTATATCCACTCAAGTCCTAATATAAATACAGTGTGAGGGAGATAGAAACGAATTCGGTACTGACTACACGTCCCTAATTACTTCGGATCTGGATCATTCTAACATCATTTCTATCGCTAAGGAGAAATTAAAAAGTATCATCTTATTGCAGAAGGTTTACAGAAACAGAAGCTATATAGAGAGTTTAATGAACACTAAATATACATATTTTTATCTTTGAAAAGCAACATTTAACATTAAACAACCAATAGAAAAAAGAAAACTTTGTTAAGAAGTGCTGATGATTATTGAGCAAAAAGTGCCAAGAAGCCATAAAGCATTAATTATTGCCAAAAAAATAATATAAAGCCTAGTTGTACATCCAACTAGTAGAGTAGATAAATAATCCCAAATACCACCAGCATTTTTACGAATTCTTTATATGAGGACTCATTTTATGTTTGTAAAATTAATTTCGCATTTTTTTTAGAGATTCCTTTTTTATATTAAAGCTCTTGAGACATCATGTCCGAAGAGACCTTTTATTCAATTTTAAATTTTTTTTTCTGTTGAGAAAAAAAAACAAATATTTAAAATTTAAAATATCAAGTGAAAGTAATGCATAAATATCAAACTTATTACTAGAAGTGTTTTTTTTTCAACTAAAACAAAAAATTTTTTTATATGTGTTTTTGCAACAGGTCATTTAAGAGTGACTTGATATAGAGTTTTTATATAAAGTGAACACAGTCCATTGAGAGTCCTTTGAACATTTGTTTATTCTTTTAAATTTTTGAATTTTTTAAAATGTTAAAAAATCATGAAAATTAACATAGATTGTAATTGAAAATATTCGTAATTGATAATGTTTTAAATGCATTTTACTAATTAATTGATGGTGTATTTAATGCGAAAGGTACATTTTTTATGATGTCTTATTTTCCACAAAACTTGATTTTATTCATGTGGCAACATTTTGTCCCTCACTATTGTCACATACTGCTTGTAATGTATTGTAGATGAAGTGATCATATTTCATGTAACCAATAATAACACACCCCTAAAAAAATTAAAATAAAAGAACAATTCAAACATACAACTTCAAATAAAAAATAATACAAACTTTTATATGTTTGTATAAAAGAAAGAAATACATGTATTACTAAATTTAATTTTTTACTGTATTCAGATATTTTGGATTTGTTTAGTCTTTTGAAATTAAAAAATCTTTGTAAAATTTCGGTTGGCTCTGCCAAATAACTTGAAAGGGAAACATTTTAGGTTATTTATTTACCATTCATCTATTAGAGCTAAGAATATTTTAATGTTAGCAAGTAAGAATCTATATTAAAATAAATATAAATCTAATATACATATTCACCACCTATATATGATCTTTTACATGTTATGGGGACGATCGTCATAAAAGGGTTAAGTGTATTTTAGTATTATGATGAATTTCTTTTATATCTCAATAACAATATATTTCACAATTTTTTGGATTTATCAAGATTGTACTAAAACAAGTTTCACTTACATTAATTAAAAATTAACTACACGCAGAAACCAAAACATGGTTGTGGTAAACATAATCTAAGATCAACATATTATGATAATATTTATGATTGTAGTCAAATCATATTATGATGAATATAAGTCCCATAAAATATCATATTATCATCAATTATCACCGTAATATTTCATTATAATGTTTTCTTGTTAATCATAATTTTATATTATAACATTATATTATAACCTAATATTTTTTTTTTTTTTTTTTTTTTTTTTGCATATTCTTTTGTATTGTATCTTCATTTTAAATGAACTAACAATAGGTATTCAAATCTTAAAACTAAAGTTAATTAAGATAAGTCCAGCCAATGCTAGGCAAAATCTAGTTTTCAAATTCGATAGGATAGCAACTTGTATTTATTCATCTGAGAGCGGTGGTGTCCCTCCTTCTCAAACGGCTATGACCGGGATGTTGTAAGATGTCTCGAGCGAGGGGATTTGGATGAGTTTCCAGCTTACCCAAATAAAGGGCCACGTGTTTAGTTATTTCCCATTTGACAAGTGGAACATCAAGATCGTTGTGTATGTTGTTGTTTTTAATATACCAAGGAGCGGTAGTTATCATTCGTAGAATTTTGTTTTGACGGCGTTGAATTTTCTCAATATTGGAGTTGGAGGCAGTGCCCCATAACTGGATACCATAGCACCAAATTGGCTTTAAGATTGAGTTGTAGAGTAGAAGCTTACAATCGAGCCGAAGGACGGAGTTTCTGCCGATGAGCCAATGAATTTGGGCTGCTTTCAGTTTCAATTGAGTCAGCTTAGCATCTATATGTGGTTTCCATGTGAGGCGACGGTCCAGATGAATACCAAGATATTTCACGTGTGAGTTTTGAGGCACTATATGGTCATTAATACGAATAGGGGGACATGATTCCCTACGTAGAGTAAATGTTACGTGGGTGCATTTCTGTCCATTTATTTTTATTCCCCATTGTCTTGCCCATTTCTCCACTTGCGTTACGTGGTGCTGTAATTGAATCGAGGCATCTTTTGGATCTTTGTGAGTACTGAGAAATGCCGTATCATCAGCAAATGTTGACGTGTGAATTTCATTGTTTGTTGGCATGTCTGCTGTGTACAGCAAGTATAGAATTGGTCCTAAGATACTACCTTGAGGGACGCCAGCACCTATAGGTTGAGGACGGCTTAAATAATCACCTTCTTTAATCATAAACTGACGGTCGATTAAGTATTTCCATAGTAGGTGTTGAAGATTCACCGGCAAGTTCTGCTTTAATTTAGATATCAGGCCTTCATGCCATACTTTGTCGAAAGCTTGAGAGACGTCAATAAAGAGTGCCGAACAGTATCTCTTTTCCTCAAAGGTTTTTCTTATGACTTGTACCAATCTATGTGTTTGTTCTATTGTACTGTGTTGACGTCTGAAGCCAAACTGGTGATTGGGAATGCAGTTGTTTTCATTCAAAATCGGAGTCAGCTTGGTTATAAGCAATTTCTCGAATAATTTGGACATAGTTGGTAATAGACTTATTGGCCTATACGACTCAACTTTGCAAGGATCTTTTCCCGGCTTAGGAATCATCTTTACTAGTGCAATTTTCCAAACCGGAGGGTAGTACTCAAGCCGTAAGATGGCATTAAAAAGAAAGAGGATTAATCTTTTTGCAATGCGAGGCAGCTCAAAAATCATTTTATTGCTGATTTTATCAAACCCAGGTGCTTTTTTAACATTTAAATTATCAATAGCCTCAACAACCTCCAGATATTGAAATCTTATTTGTACAGGTGGTCTGGCAACAACAGGCGGTAGTTGGCTAATGTCAGTATCCATATTGGGAGTGAATACATTTTTTAAATGACTTACGAAAAGGTTGCCTTTTTCTTCGTTATTTCGTGCCCAAGATCCGTTCAAAGTACGCAGTGGAGGTTTTGCGATTACGGGTTTTCTTAGATTTCGGACTGCACGCCATAATGAATAATTTGACTGGGAAGTTGCGTCTAGACCTTCCAGATGTTGTTTGAGAGACTCTGCTTTTTGCGCTTCTAGCAAGATCCTAAGATTTTTGGTACATTCTCTTAACCTAGTTTTAAGTTGGGGCGATCTGTGTTGTTGCCACTCTCTTCGGACTCTCCTTTTTTCAGACAATAGTTGCTCAACATCTGCAGAAAAAACTCTGTTGTACCTATTCGGGCGGTAAGTGGAAGAAGCATGTTCTGCGGCTTTCTCGACATGTTCATTAAGACTTTTTATACAGGCATCGATGTCTTCAGCAGTTTTTAACGGGAGTTTCTCTGTGCAGTGAGTGCTGATGTATTTTTTGTATTTTAACCAATTCAGACGTTTGACAAGAAGTAAGGCATCAGTTACGATTTGCTGAGGACTTCTGATGGTGATTACAGTGGGTGAGTGATCTGAAGAAAGATCCAGTGAAGCCTCGACTTCAATGAGTTCCGGGAATACCCCTTTCGCCACGCCGAAATCGATAACGTCAGGAATTTTTTGCTGGTCAGTTGGCCAATAAGTTGGTTGACCAGTTGAAATCACATTCAGTCCCATTTCAGACAGGGAGTCGTACAAGATACGACCTTTAGGGCTAACGAGTCGTGAGCCCCAGAATGTATGCTTAGCATTGTAGTCGCCAGCCGCTATGAAACGGCTACCTAGTGATTTGTAAAAATCTCTATACTGATCTTTTGTTATTGAAAATCTGGGCGGACAGTAAACTGACGAAATCACGAGGTTTTGACAAAAGTTCTCAATACAGATATTTGTTGCTTGAAGATAACAATCTGAAAGACCACCCAATGAATGGTGTTTGATTCGCGATTTGACCAATATTGCCGAGCCACCACATGATCTATCTCTGGGGTCCTTGGTGTCGTAGAATGTATAACCACTTATTTTAAAAATGCTTCTCGACGTCATATGAGTCTCGGAAATCAGCATTATATCAATTTTCTTATTAAAAAGAAAATATTCAAGTTCATTTTTGTGTTGGCGTATGCCGTTTGCGTTCCAGAAACATATTTTGAGACAGTTCATGGTCTATTAAGTATGGCCTGCAGTAGCGTGGACTGCATTTTTTGCATCTCCTGCATCATACTTGTCATGCTTGTCATGAAATGATTCATGGATTGCGCCAGATTCTCCATTATACCTTCAAGACGGCTAAAATTATGGCTGTTTGTATCATTTATTGGTGATTCATTTTGCACTGTTGGTTGGTTAGATCTTAGCACGTTGGCATATGAAAATTGGCTAGTGGATGCTTGTGCTACGGGGGGAATAATTGTAATAGGTACTTTTGTCGTCTGAGTAGGGGTAGAAGCGGGTTTGTTGATCAAGGAGCGTTTAACGACCCCGAAAACAGGGCAACCCCTGTAGTTGGCAGTGTGGTTTCCACCGCAATTGCTGCATCTTTTTACCCTGGAATCATCCTTAGGTTTATCGCACTTTGAGGCGTCATGAAGATCCCCACAAACAACACAAACAGTAGGCAACTTACAATAAGATTTAGTGTGACTATATTCTTGGCAGTTCGAACACTGTACTGGGCCAGATCGCTTATGAGGTTCTTCCACTGTAACTCTTCGGTGCATTATGAATTTCAAGTCATATATAGGATGTGTTTCATTTTTCTTCAGCTTAACATCACCAGGTTCTAACTCCACTCTAAATAATGGTTGAGGGATCCTATCTCTGTTTCTTATATTTGATACGGCCTTGATTTTAAAGCCTTTGTCGGCCAAACTGCTCTTAATCTCCTCAGGATCAACAAAAGAATCAATTCCCTTAATTACGACTTGTAGACCTTTTGCGCTTTTAAGTTGATACGTGTAAAAATTCTTTTTGCGTTTTTCAAATTCCGAAACTATTCTCCGATAGTCGTTTTCATTATTAACCTGAATCTTTGTTTCATTAATATTTCCACGCTTAATTGGAGTCACATAAAAAGAATTTTCACCAATTAATGAAACTAATAATTTTATAAGTTCGTTTGAATTTTTTTCTCTTAAATATATTGGAGGTGGTTTTACTGGCTTATTCACAGCGTTAGGGACATCATTTTTCTCTTGGAGGATGGCAAAACGATTTTGCGAGCGTGGCTCTTCAGCATTCTTTGATAATTTTGCGGCTGGTGTAATTTCGGCAGATTTTGGGCTTCTGCCTCTCTTCGATACTGTTATATAACGGTCCATTCCTACCTGTGTTTTTTGTTTTTCTTCAACAGCAACTATAGGAGCGGTCTTATTTGTAGGACTTAATGTGCCTTTTGCAGCTGTTGACGTCTCTCCAATATTTGATAACGAGGACCGTGAAGAAGACGGTCCTTCAGTGATTTTTCTATTTAAATGAAATATGCTTTGGGCTAAGTTTGTGCCCTGTTCAACACATTTATTCAAGTTTGGTGCACTTGCACTTAAATTCAGATTTGTGCTTATTTTTGGTTTCACAGTTAAGTAGTTTTTATTAAATTCGGGATTTTTAATGTTCTCATTACTAACACTTGCCGAGCTCAACACGAAATAAGCATTTCGGCTCTGGGGCCCACTCGCACTGTTAGAATTGCTACTCATTCACTGTCTCACTGTATTTAATTTTGTAGTTTTCAAATAATTAAAAATAAATTATTACAATTTATTAGTTTTTTATTGCACCTAGTGCAATTATTTGACTTTGTAAAGTTTTTCACCTATTACGAGTTTTTTTCCACTTTTTTATTTAATTTAACTTTTTATACTTTTTCACCTATTACGATTTTTTCACCGAAAATTCAGCCGCACTAAAAGTAACACGTCCGAACTGTTCGATGTATCAAGCACCAATGTCCTCATAACCTAATATAATCATAAAATTATTATAATCATATTATGATCCAAGGTAACCATATTATAGTTTAAAGTAATCATAATATGATCTGAAGTATTCATATTATGATCCAAATAAATCATATTATGATCTAAATTAATCATATTATGATCTAAAGTAATCATATTATGATCTAAATTAATCATATTATGATCTAAATTAATCACATTATTATCTATAGTCATATGATTATGATCTAAAGTATGACGTAAATCGCAATTATTTATACATTTTTTTGAAATACAAAACTTACACACACTAGTTAATATTTTTGTAAATAGAAATAAATATGTATGCACTTTAAACGTATATAAACAAATTTAGAATTACAAAATTTTCGTTTGTGATGATTTTCGTTTAAATGCATGAGGTCAGAACCATGAATCGTGAATACAATACCCATATATAAAATCACTCACTAAATATAAATTCGGCACCGTTTTTCCGGAAAATTCAAAAAAGTAAATTTTGTTATGCATTTAAGGGTTAAGATTATTTCTTTTATGTACACTTTATTTAGATCTATAACACATATTTGACATTTTTGTATTTTGTAGTAATATTTTAAATACGAATTGTTTTTTTTTTGCAATTATTGAAACATTTAAATAATCAGATATTACAACCTACTAAACTGATACCAAGGCATTCTACAAATTAAGCATATTTTGTTTACATTTTAAACATAATATGAGTACAAATATAGAAACTTATCATTTAATGGTTATTTGTAAGTTTAAATAGTTGTAAATAATATAATATATTTGCACAGTTGTGGTAAAGATTTTTTTAAAAATAATTATGTTTCTGTAAACCATATTCAGTTGTATAATTACGATAAATATAAAAATTAAATTGAAATAACAATTATTTGTGTACCACAACAATATATTGTTACCAAAAATACAGTGTAGTTGTCGTAACCATATCCAACCATGTTTTTTCTTTGCGTGTAGAAACAAGTAAGAGTGCAATAATTGGCTGTGGCGAATATTAATAGCTACTCTACTGGTTATAGGACTAGAGTATCTTTAATAATTGTATTAGTACTTTATACCCTCCACCATCACAAGAGGTGAATTAGGGTATACGAGTATTACGTTTGTCATTCCGTGTGAAACTCTATTAATATTCATCTGAAACCCAGCATATATTCTTGATCTAATTCTACGTCAATTGAGTTATATCCGCCCGTCTGTGTAAAACACTGTCACGTCCAAAATACATAAATTAACTTGTCGAAATTTCCAGAAAAATATTTTTCATTTTGTTGGTAAGTTTGATATTAAAAATCAGTAAAAACTAAAACCAGAATTATGGACCAAAATTTCAGACAACTTTCATAAAAATTTTATATTTTTTAATTTTTTTTCATAATATCTTCTGGACTTAATGATACATAAATGCCTATAAAATTGGAATATCAATACTGGTATAAGTACATTTATCAGGTTAAAATGGTCTTGGATGTGGAAGTGGACTTCATGTGACTCTGTATTCAAATATGGACTTATTTTTGCATAATTTTGTACTAATATGAATCTATAGGCAATTTATGTACCTTTTCTGTGAGATATACATATGTATAAGGGATATAAAATATTGTAGACCGATTCTTACAATTTATAATAGAAATTTCATCGAATGTTATGCATTGTGATTACAAAGATTTGTCTGATTCACATGATTTGGTGAATTTTATTGATTCTTTGCTAAATTCATGCATTTGAGTGTTATCGGTTAAAACATATTTTATACAGAAATGAACAAATTACACCCATATGTTAGATATTAGTAATAAATACTAGTAGAAATTGAAAAAAGAGAATCTCAAAGGGAAAATAGGTTGATGCTTAGATCGCAAGAGTTGTTGGACGTGAAGGTGTTGGCGTACAATTAAGGCCCTAAGCTCCTTATAGAGTCAAGGGGAACTTATAAAATTACTTTCTTATCCAGTCTTAGCGCAAATTTTATTAGTATTTTTAATATTGGTTGATAGACAAGTTTACGCAAAATATTATTATATCTAACTATAAATTATTATAAATTTCAGATTTGGCTAGCTATTTATCATAACAATCTTATCTGTAATGTAAGAATTTTTAAAATTAAGAATTCATAATTTTTTTATATTCATGAGTATAAAATAGGGTAAGGTTTTAAAGCTTCTTTAGAGTTGTTATAATGATACTGGGAAGTTTACTTTACTTAGCAGCTATAGCCAATTATGCACTGACAGCTACAAAATTCAGTAGTATAATTGCCGTATTATTGATATTAGTATGATTTGCGCATTAAAATGACTGATTCTTTATTCACAATGCTTATTTTGCCATAAGAATACCAAGTAATAGTTAACCAATAGTTAGTATTTTTGTTAAGCAATGGTTAACTAATGACCGAGAATTCGGCCATGACACACACAAATAGTAAATACTGGGCGTATGTGTAATATTTATTTCTACCATGAATTAAATATTACGTATACGTTTTTAATATGAAACAAGAGATTATTAAAAATTTCATCAGAAACGACATAGTTACTGCTGCAAAACATGATTTGCATATTTTGGTGTGCGTTTTTATTATTAAAATGACAACTGAATTTCTTTGCACGAAACTAGATACAAGAAACCTCTTTAATTTTGCATAGTTTTCTTTTCATTAACCTTACAATAGTATATTGGATTTGTACTGATGTTTGTAACGACCATAAATATTGGTTCAACACCAACCTTAAAGTATACCGATCGCCTCAGAGTCACTTCCTGAGTCTACTCAACGGTGTCCGTCCGTCCGTCCGTCTGGCTGGCTGTCCATATAAAGGTTAAAGGTTAAAGTACAGGTTGCAATTTTGAAGATATTTTTATAAAATTTGTTACGTGATATTTTTTTTCGGCCCAAAGATGTATGGCATTGAAACTGGCGGAAATCGGTACATTATTTCACCTGGCCCCCTAATGATGCTCGCTCAGCACTTGTGGTAGTATTTTTATTTTTGATTTTTTGCGGCAAAACTATTTAAATTTAACATTTAACCTGCGTTTTGAAAGTGGATTAAAAAAAATATTGCGTTTATATATTCTGGAGAAACTAACTGCATTTTGAATTTTACTTTTCTAAAAAAATAAACTCTGCGAAATATATATGTATGTGTTTGTAAAACTATTGTATATATGTAAAAATATATGTATGAAATTACGTGTATAAAGTTAACGCAAACACTAACTGGCTCGTATGAATTTCGACTGCAGTTTTATGTGGCTGTTGACAAACTTAAATCAAATAATAATAAAAATGTATTTATAAAAGAATAAATGTATTTTAATATTTTTGTTTAGCTTACATATTCTATTTTACTCTTTTGTGAAAAACATGAAGACATTTTATAATAAAAACATTTAAATTGAAAATAACATTTGAATCTATAGTTGAATTACAACTAAAATGCTTTAATTTAAAAACTTTGTTTATGGTAGGGTTCAGACGTATATTAAGTTTGTTGATACTTTTGGGGCAACTGGAATACATTGATTAAGTGTGTTTGAAAAGTTTAATTTTTAATAAAAATTGGTTTTGAGTACTTTTTTGTAAGAACAACATGGATGCATTTCTAAGTTTTCGATTTAAAATTTTTAGATTTAATTTTCCTTAATCTGACCTCAGACGGTTTTTGTAAATAAAACTGTTTGTTTTTTGTTTTTCTTTGCGCCGCATATATTTGCTTAAAATGTCTTTAATGCCGGTTAAAATATCATTTAAACTTTTGTTACTTTTTGCTGAGAATGTTGAATTTAATTTCTATGGAAAATATATTCGAGAAATTCGTTTTTTTTTTCATTAGATAAATAGATTAGCTTTTACAAATATTTTAAAATAAAAATGCTTCAACTGAATAAAAACGTATTTTATTCCAACACGTTTATATTTATATGGGCTGATTTTCTCAGATTAGATTTTTAAATAAAATTGCATTTGCTGCAAAGTTCCGTTGCTGCCTATGCAAATAGTGTTTGGTTACTTCTGCCTGAGGAGGTTGAATTATTAAAATGCATACATAGACAGAATTTTGTATGTGAAATGTATGTAATAAAGTAATTTTGCATTAGATAAATAGATTAGTTTTTACAAATATTTCAGCAAAAACATTGCAAACAATTGAATTAAACTATAGTTTTTTTTTGCAATTTATTCCACTACGTATATCTTTAGATAGGGTGATATTTCAGGAATATTTCGCTCATATTGGATGATTAGAAGGAAAATAAAAATGACACATTATTATCATAATAATGTAGCCAGCATTATTCAGGACATAATTATAAGATATTTAGTAATAGTATGGTCACTGTAATTATTTATATAGTTGCAGCATACGTTATACACAGCACGTCACAACTATAAACACTTCTCTATTTTATTATTATATGAAATTATGGGCATGTTTTGATCAAACTTTTTATTAAATATTGTTACGAAATTGTATTTCAATTTAAGGTGCTTATTATCAGATGCATTCGACATTTGATATTCTCTGGCTATCGAAAATTGACTTTTAAATATAAAATTTGTATTATGAGTTGGCATCACTATCGTAAATTTTATTGTTCTACGAATTTTGTATCAAACACAAATTTGCTGTCGACGCTGTATAAAACTGTGCAAAATTTATTAAAAATGTAGGTTTTTGTTTTGTTTTTGTCAACCAAATAAATTACTTTTGTTAATATCCTGCAGGTCTGAGGTCATAAGTGCAAAACAACAATAGGTTATAAATAGTAGTTATATTTTGATAAAAAAGACCATGCAATACTTTTGTCACCTCTTCAACTATGACTTTTATAAATATTTATATATAATAATGTCTTTTATTAGACGTTAACATTCTTCAGTAAAAAAAATACAAGAATTTTTGTAAGAGGAAATGCATTTAATTATGACCTACACCACAATAGTGGGGATGGTATATTGGATTTGTGCATATGTTTGTAACGCCCATAAATATTTGTCCAACACTCACCTTAAATTATACCGATCGACTCAGAATCAATTTCTAAGTCGATTTAACGATGTCCGTCCGTCCGTCTATTCTTCTGGCTAGCTGTCCATGTAAAGCTTGTGCGCAGAGTACAGGTCGCAATTTTGAAGATATTTTGATAAAATTTGGTAAGTGATATTTTTTCGGCCCATGGACAGATGGGATTGAAACTGGATGAAATCGGTCCATTATTTCACCTGGCTCCCATACAAATGTCCTCCCAAAATTGGGGTTTACCAATTATAAATGTTTGAATTATGCAAGGAAACCAACAAATTTCATCACAAATGAGTGGTAAATGAAACCAAATCACATCTACAAATTTTGTGCAGATCGGTCCATAATTAGTCGTAGCTCCCATATAAGGCCCACTTCCGAAAATCACTTTAAAGAGCATACCTCTCTCAAAAATGTTGATATCTAAATAATATTGAACACAAATATGTCTCATATGTATACAAACAATACGGTGTAGTTTTATTATGATCGATCCATAATTAGTCGTAGCTCCCATATTAGGCCCACTTCCGAAAATCTCTTTAACGATCATGAATTTCTTAAAAATGTTGGTAATCAAATAAAATTCGACACAAATAAGTTTCTTATATACAGAAATAATGACACCTAATTTTATAATGGTCGGTCCGTAATTAGTCGAAACTCCCAAATAAGACTCTCCCCGTAACAACTTTAGCCTTAATAAATCTTTTAAAATTATTTATATCGAGATAAAATTTAACATACACAGTATTTATATTCACAAAAATCATGACATATATCTCCCATATAGCGCACATTTCTGAAAAACTGTTTTATACATATACTGGGTGTAGGGTATTATATGGTCGGGCTTGATTGACTATACTTTCTTACTTGTTTTAGTTTTTCTTAAATATTTTATTTATATATTTTTTAGTTCAAAAGTTATTAAAAATTCTTTGAAAAAAATTACCCTTTACATATGAAAACTTTTTTATTTGAATGAAAATATACGTTTTCATTTAATTATAATATTTAATAAAGGTATGCATGCAAATAATATTCAGATTTAAAAGTGTATATTACAAAGTATTTATAAACAAACACTATCACTGTAAATATTTATTTAAAACAAAGATTTATGATTAATTTTGCTTTTGATTACTTTTAGCAATAAGTTAAAATTGTTTGAAAACTCTAAAACTTGCAAATGAAATGTAAAATTTAAATATATGTACGAGTACATACATATTGCTTGCAAATAAATTCAAATATACATAAATACTAATATGCTATATATGTACATTAACATGTTGTAAATGAATAAAATTATTATAAACAATTTTTAATCTTAAATGCCATATTTCAAAAATTAACCAAAATATACACACTTGGCGAAATAAAAGCAGTTATTAGCAGTAGTTAGTAAATCTAAAAGAAGAAATAAACATTTATTTGCTCTTACAAATATCGTGTTTTTGTTTTGAATTGCTCAACATTTTGATCGAACTGCTCTGCATACTTGATTAAACAAATTTTTATTGACTAGAACTATTGTCGAGTAATACTCTGATTTCCTTGGGTTCAATTGATGTCCTTCGTTCCGGTCAAAACTCTTCATCTTAGGAATGATAACGTCAAGTTAGAGGCAGCAAACGTTTCTGTAGGCATTGTAGCAGTTGAAGAAGTACAACTCTTATTATATTATTTCCGCGTTCTTTGTCGGAGATTCTCTTATTTTGATTTATTGAACTTTGTATTTTATTTGTTACTTCCTGGTTTGTTTCAATACAATTTTTGCTTGCTGTTTGTGCTTATCGAATCCTATAATTTTTACATATATACTCCTACTGATGATATTTTTTGACAAACTTAAGGTAGTAATATTTAAAATAAAATGGGATTTACCAAGTTTTCCAAAATGCTTCTATTGTGTGGCTGGATTTTATGTAAACATTTTATTATAAAATTTGTTAGTTTTAATTTTCAATTACATGCAATTTTTCAGGTGTTTTTTGTGAATGTAAAAACAATAAAATACTACCCAAGAATTTCAAATGTCATGGGAATATTTGCATAAAAATACACTGTTACTTAAGCCTCTTTATAGTAAAAATTTTAATCTCACAAAGTTGCATATATACAATGATTTTATAATAAAACTTTTCAAAACATGGTTTCATGGTTTTTACTAAAACGAGAGGCATTTAATAGACATAACACTATTTAAATCACTATTTGGTGAACCATGCTAACGGCACAAACATCAACGCGAATAAGTCTATTACATGTAACATAAACTAGACTGCGTGTAAAGTATAAAGTCATTCATATATTAGACTGCTCCAAAACTGTTGGTTAAAGTTGGTTAAATTGTTATTTAACAGAATCTAAATATATTTGTTTACTAGCCAAAAATGTGATAAGATAAATTCTGGAATTTTTGGAGGTTTCGCATTATTGCATTCCATACGTGCAAATTGGTTTTTAGATGGATTTATAAAGCATGACTTTATAGTCAATGTGTAACTTTGACTTCATGTGAAGTTTTCTATCCAAGAGACTTTCAAGCTAAGTAGCTAATTGTATTTTTCTGTGCAATATTTATGTCATTCAGTAATACAGATGGACAACCACAACTGAAAGTAAATATAGCGAGTTTAATTTTGAGTTCATTTAATCGTATTCTCCAATTCAGCACCTGTATGAGATAATTGGCAAATTCCATAGTAGCTACCAACAGATTTGCATGGGATTTTGATGTTGCGGTATCATCAACGAATATTTAGGTAGCAATCCATGCACGCTGGCAAATTACAGGTACAGATCAAATAAAATGTTGAACCGAGAACACTTCACAGATTTATTTAATAGTTTTCTGTTAGATAAACATCATATTTCACTCTAAATACTCAGTTAGATATATGTACGACTATACACTCAAAAAATTCTGTACGTAAAATTAACTGAAATTGTAATATAAAATAAATGAATACTCAGTTAAAAACCGCTCTACTTATTATTCATTTAATTTTAACGAAAAGTTCATTTAATTTTAATGGGCTATTTCACGATGTCGAAAGATAACGTTCGCTTAGATAAGACTTAAGACGCAAACTTTTTATCGTATCTATTTTTTACTCAATCAAGTTTGTTTATTCCACAATCAAGTTTGTGTCTTAAGTCTTATCTAAGCGAACGTTATCTTTCGACATCGTGAAACAGGGGGTAAATGTCAAAAATTCAACTCCAAATTTCGTAAAATCAAAAGAATTTTCAGTTATTTTAGCTATCAAAAAATTAACCACAAATTCCGTAAAATCAACAGAATTTTCAGTTATTTTATTTATTTTAGTTATTAACTAAAATAAAATTTTATGTATTTTAGTTATTAACTAAAATAAAATTTTATGTATTTTAGTTATTAACTAAAATAAAATGACTAAAAATAACTTGAAATAATTTTCTAAGGGTCGGTTTATACATAGTCATAGCTTCCGTTTAATATATACATATACATATCTTATATTAAAATTCACATTGACTGTTTGAGAATTATAGCATTTGAACTTAAATGAACTTTTTGTTAAAATGAAACGAAAATTAAGTAGATCGGTTTTTAAGTAAATTTTCAGTTATTTTAAATTACAGTTTCATTTAATTTTACATACAAAATACTTTAACGTAAACAACTGTCAATATCAAATGCAACTGAAAATCCGTATTAATGCGCACTTCGTTTTTTGAATAAATGTTAGATTCAGTTAAAAATAAATTTTCTTAGAATTTTAAATGTTTATTTAGTTAAAAACAACTGCACGGAATGCCTCCTGAATAAACTACATTCCGTTACTGTAATAATATTGAGAGTGTATGACTCCAATAATACATATGTACTTGATAGCATTAGACACATAAGTTTTAGCTCGTGTATCGTAATTTCTCGAAGGATTGTGTGAAATTCAAAAATTAAATTAATATTTATTTTCAAGTTTTTCTTACCTCTCCAGGCAATCGATTGCTTTGCTCAATGGTGCCATCAAAAATATGGAATCAATTATTCCATCGATGTAACCATTACATATTACAAATATTTCCATATTTTCATGTAAACCAACTGGATGAAATGGCATAATATTCCCGGTATTCAAGTATGGTATTATCTCTATCTCACTATCTCAAACAATTTGGCGGTAGGCTTATATGGCTATATGAAAATGCAATCGTTTATTCTTTTCCATAAAGATCTAAACTATTTATAAAATTAGCGAAAAAACGTCTAATCTTATGATCGCAGCGTATTGTATGGATAGCACGTTTTTAGCAACATACTGTAGATTTTTAATAATGGATGGAGTAATTTTGTCACAACTTGGAGAGTTTTTCTAATTATTGTTATTTTCGATGACCTTACGAACATTCTCGACATCCTTAAAACTAACTCTGATGTGAAAATTCTATGCCTGATAAACAATAGTATTTTCAAGTACAAAATTATTATTGGTTGTATGTGACATAAATATGTTACTCAAAATTTGGCAAAAATTTAATGCTTTATTCTTGGCACTTTTCACCCAATTACCATCAGCCCCTCTTAATGGACTCTCTCTACTGGTTGTTTTATGTTGCGGATTGCTTTTCAAAGGAAAAAGTTGATATGTTTAGTACTCGTCGTACTCTATCTACAATCCTCCGTCAAACAGATGGTACTTTTCAGTTTTCGCCTCTACTTTGTTGTAAGAAATAGATCACGAGTATTTTTTTACAACTGTGATGAGTGTGTACGGTGCTGAAGTATATTGTTCTGATTAGAAATGTTCGTTTATCCGGGGTTGCTTAATGAAACGGCGAGCACGCCAATGTGTTAGATGGCTAAAGAGCCGCAGTGTTTGTAGAAACAATTTATCTTTTTGTTACAGCTAAATAGCCGCTTTGATAGTTAAATTGATTCTTAGTTTATTTCAAAAAATATTCTTCTTTTCCCCTCCGACGAGTGGTAACTTTTTAGTCGGTCGTTGAGCGGTAAGGTCCGTAGGGAGCTTATATGAAAATGCATTGAATTTTACCAAAATTTATATATATTTTAATACATTTTGATGTAAATATGTTAAACTATACTTAAATTACTATTGAAATACATAAAAGTGAGGTATACAGTTGAATTGTTAAAATAAAACAAATGGAATTCAGTCTAGTTATATCCAAAATAGACGTTGGTAACTAATTTTCTGACATTTATTAATTGTAGTCGAAAGCACACATGGTCAGCACACACATGATTTTGGCAGCACATGCAAATATATGGAGTTTGACGTTGCTTTTTTTGCTCTCTTCGATATAATCGGCATGTGAACCGATTATCACGGAGTGCTACTGATGGTGTTCCAGTACTACTTCTTGATATTACCTGAGATTTCATAATCACTCCTATCGTGAATAAAAATTCCACATGAAAGTGGTTCCCTTTTAATTTTTTAACATTGAATTTTAATAGGAAAAATGTGAAAAGGGAACAAATTTCATGTGGAATTTTTATTCACGATAGGGGTGATTATAATGGATCAAATTCAAATTTATATCGTCACTTACTAAATTGTTTTTATTTTTTTTGCATTTCAAATAAGAAAAGTACAATGGGACTGATATCTTACTATTAAAAGTTGAAAAAAAAAAAATCAAATTTATCTGAATGCTTTGTTATTATTTTGAATATGTATTTTAATCATTCATATGAAAATTCATATAAGGTCCCTACGGACCTTACTGCTCAACGGCGTACTAAAAGTTTTTAAAATAAAAAATACAATACTCTGCAAATAAGAAATCTCCTGGAATTATTATTTAAACACTAATACCTCCAATAATAGAAGTCATGCAATATACATATTCTTATTATCTATTGTTTATTTACATTATTTTATATTTATAATTAATAGTTTGGATTCACATTTCTTTCTATATCAAGTGTATGAAATAAATGGAAAATTTAAAATGTGTGAAAAATGTGGGTCATGTAATTAGATATTTTTATACACACTAACGTGTGTTGACTATTGTTAAGTTTAAGGTGCATTTATTTATTATGGAAATTTAATGCACACTACAGAACTCATTCTCTGGATTTTAAGATTCCTCTTTTCCTCTTAAATTAAAAATATGCCATATATTTGTTTTGTAAGGATTTTGATCTTAGAATTAACCAGAATCAAAGTAATTAGTGGCGTGAAGTCATTGGCGCATTTGTTTCTTTCTCTCTCATACTGTGCTGTTGGATTTGTGAGAACATGAGTAATATATTTATTGTATTTAGCCAATTTGTTTTGTAAAACGAAATATATCTAGATATTAAATTTTGATCTACCTTTCTGGATGTGGCAAAGTCTGTAAGGCCAGGGATTTATCTAATATTCCTGACCAAAGTAAGCGCCAAATCCAAAGTTGTGAAAAAATTGTCAACATAATTTTTGCAGCCTGCATCCAAATATCTCTAAGAAAGTTGAAATACAACATTTTGTTTATGAATTATCTTTCCTATCTGGTCAGGCAATTTTGCCTAAGTAGATGAAATAATTTCGAGTCGCACAAACACCATATATTTATACCATACTTGACAGGCTTCGATGGAATATACATATTGTGTAAAGTGGCTAGGACATCTGTATGTGAAGAACTGCTCATCAACGGTCACTGCATCATGCGGAGTGTAAGCTGCTGCCAAATTGGACTGCAACATTTGCCAAATATCATTAATAGCTGCAGTTTTTCTGTTTATTAGTCACTGCTGTGGCGTATTTTAATTATTGTGGGCATTGTTTTATGCACATCATACGATCTAATGATAATGCTGCAAGAATTTCACTATTCGATTTAATGAGTCCAGCATACAAAATAATGGCCGAAATGTATCGAACTCTATCAAAATGTTTGGTTTCCATTTCTTTGTTTTTGTTGGATTTGTCAAATTCCATGCAACTCTCACTTCCCTGTTTTTATTATGTTTTCAGATTCCCAAAATGTTAAATGATCAGCTGCCAGGTATAAAACATCAAATATATCCCGAGCAACGCCGGGTAAAAAAAGTTAGTAACAAATTTTTATTGGATAGTATGATTTTGTACTACGCTAGTATGTTTGCTTAGTTTGTTGATGTGTAAAGTCTGTTGTTTTAAGAATTTTTTTTTGGAAATACCTGGCCATGTTGTAAATACTGCAGTTTTGTATTTGCGTGCTGTTATTGCACTCAAATAATTTAAATAAAGTGTTGGCTGGTATAAGTTTTGTTAGTGAATTTGTCATTCCGTTTAAATCGAAATATTGGTGTTAGAAACAAAAATTATATATACTATTTGTGTTTATAAAATTCAAACACGATTCAGCTATATTTATTCGTCTGTTAAATCAACATGTTTGGTATTGAAAAAAGGTAAAATCGATTTAGTAGAAACACAATTGTAGACCTAAATTTCAGACAACCTCAATAATTTCAAAAATTGTTCACTATTTTCTTTAAAGATGTGGCACATAATATGGTGAAATGTTGCACATATTATATAGTAGTTATTATAGAAGGACCAGTCCCCAGGAAAATGTAAAAATCAGTACATGATTTCTCACAACCCCCATACAATTATCTTTACGGAATATACCTCCATGGTAAAAAATCACCATACTTAAATTGAAAAGATTATAAGAAACAGCTACCATACAAAAACCATAAGCATTTATTCTTAGCGAATTAATTAAGATCGGACCTAAATAAGGTGAAATCTGAAATAATATAAATATTGTTTTACTTTATTTGAGTTTTTGTTAAAATATACCCATGTTTACTCATCAAAATGAAGTAAACAGCGGCACCAGCCTTATGCAAGCAAATTTCTGTCATTCCAAAATTATTGGCAGTTATTTTAATTTTTGTTTGTTTTAAAGTGTAACGGTAAAGTGCCATTCGAAATAATTGTTTAATTTATCATTAAAAGAGATTAAGTTGTGACGTTAAGTAGTGAAAAATTTACAATGGAAGATAAACATGCAAATTTTAATAGACTTACATATAAAAGGTAAATGTCTGTGTGAAATATGTCAGATCGTTGAAAGTCATCACTATGCAATAAAAATAATTGTAGAAAATATTAATGGTGCAAAAAGATCAAGGCCTAACAAAAACTAAAGTAAAAACTATAGTAAGAGAAGTAAGAACAAACTCAACATTTAGTAATGTAAAAAAAACTAAAAATGTAACAAAAAGTTATGGAAAACCTGTAGGCGTGATTACGATTAGAATCGTCAAAATACGTCAGAAACCTTTTATATCGAGGAACAACCAAACCAAACGTTTGAATTCTAAACTTTTTAAAATAGAGAAAGTTCCAGATATTTGGACTCAAAAAGTCCCCATAAATATGGCGAACAAAGAACGAAGCCTTTAGTAATAAATATGTTTCCAAGACGTCAAAACATGGCGGCAGATCATTAATGGTCTAGGGCTATATGACGCCATCAGTGATCATTAATCTTACAATTTGACAATCTACAATGAAAAAGGATTATTATCTGGATATTGAAAACACAATGTAGCCCTTGGTGTAAAGAAATTAGAACTAGCGCAGAGCTGGGTTTTCCAACAAGACAAGTATTCTAAGCACACCTCCTAAATTGTGAAAGATTGGCCTCTCCATCCAAAAACTTTAGGAGCACCTGTGTCAACATCTCGACAAAAAATTAAACTAGCATGATGAATGAAACAAAATGTCTCCTAATTTCACAAAATACTCATTGATTCTATGTTTAGAAGATTGTCAGCTGTTATAAATTCAAAAGGACTACAAACAATATATTAACTACAATATTTTACACAATTTTAATATAACTGTTTACTTTATTTTGACGCGAAAAATCTGTTGCTTTTCCTTTAAAATTTAATTATTTTTATACCCAACACCAAAAAGATGGGGGGTATATTATGTTTGTCAATCCGTTTGTAACACATTTAAATGATGGTCTGTATATTCTGGGTTCTTTAAAGATTCTAAGCTGATCTCTAGCCTTGTCCGTCTGTCTAGCCGTCTGTTGAAATCACTATAGAACTTCAAAAAAAAAGGACATACAAAAACAAAATTCTTTACAAACAGTCTTTGATCTATCGAAATGTTAGGTATTGAAAATGGACCAAATCAGTCTAGTAGGATCCGAGTTATAGATCAAAGTTTCAGACTACCTCTATATATTTCAGATATTTTATGCTCTTTTCTAATGCAGATAATACCATGAAATTCCGCACACTCTAATTTTACTAAAGAACGACAAGTACTGTTGAAAATGGTCCGAATCGGTCCACGATTTCTTATAGCTAGCCCCCATTCAAATGTCTTCCCGGAATATGGCGTTAGGGTACATAAAAGTCTATAGAAAAGCCGTATCCGTACAAAATTCTGCAATAATAAGTTTCACGTAAAGTGAAATCTCAAAACGATATTTTTTTGCATCGGTCAATATTTTGATATATAGACCCAAACAAAGACCACTTCCGAAAATCATTTAAATGCACATTAATGACTTATAAAACCACTAAAAAGTCTAAATTTAACACAAGTAATCCCTAGAAATATCTAAATTTTCGTACCAAATTTCATGAAGATCGCTTCATATTTGACCATAGCCCCCATATAAAGTCCATTTCCAAAAACAACCACTGAGTATACAGTTTTGACAATTTTCAGGTTTAAAAAAGCTAAGCTTAGTTATCTGGGGCATTTTGGTATCTAATTTATTGTGTGTTAAAGTAAATCGACACGCTGCAAAAATGTAAAGAAAGTGTAAATTCTTTAATTATAACTGGAATAAGCACAAAATTCTTAAAATTATCGTTACTGAACTGAAATTCAACTAAAATAAATCTAAAATATATAGAAATTGCGGTACAATATTCTAAAAAGTTCGTCTTATAATAGGTGATTTAATGGTAGGTATATACGATTCGGCCCAGCTGAGTATAAACTCTTACTTGTTTTGTGTTATTTGTTTTTCTAGTTTTTATTAATGCAATATATTGTTTATATATTATTATATGCAATATATTCCATTATAAATTTGTACTTGTAGTATATATAATAAAACATTGCTTACAGTATATTATAATATTATAGTTATTTTTTCAGTACACTACCAAATACTTTAGATGTAATTTCATTATTATTTATACCATACACAAAAAAACGTATATACAGAGATCTTTTCGAATGGCTTTGTCGTGTAAAGGTTAATGTTTTGTGGTCATCATGCTTTAGCTATAAATCCATTATATTTACCCTTTTATTTGGCAGAGTTTTGCTATAAAACCTTCGTGTTATGATTTTTTTTGTATGTTTCTGTGTCGCTTTGGAAATAAATCATTAAATAAAACCGCATGTACGTGTAGTTACAGGCAACATACATATCAATGACTGTTGGTATACGTGTATATCTGTGCAGATATTTATTCATCTATATTCAAACATAATAGCAGTTTTACGCAACACCGATGATGCTTGTCGTACAAATACATTGCTGGAATGCTTTAAATGTGTACGGTTTTTGTTCTAAAATGCATTGTGTAATGCTAAGAATTTATATTGTGTAATTTTGGGAAATACTACGTTTTTATAAAACAAAATGTTGACTTTAATGTATTTATAATGCCATAGCATTGCAGTGTAAATTCCTACATTTATCATTATTTATGTATCCCATGTATGTCTGGGATACTCGAAGTGTGTGTGTTGACAAGTTACAATTATCATTAATTAAACAATGTACATAGCAGAAAAGTCCACATAAAAAGTATGTGTGTAGGTGAGAATGCGGTGGTTTAGGTGAATAATGCCTTATGCACCAGCTTAAATGCATAAGAAGGTAGTTACGATGTTATTCAATTAACAAGTTATCCTTTAGCTGCATTGTGTGCTATAATAGTCGTTCTACTAACTAAATTCAATTGAATAGTTTACTATAAGTGACAAAAGAACTAATTTCACTGTGCTACTGTGCAAACTTACTTCTTATTGTAGAAATAATTAAGATTAGCTAAACTGAAATTTAAGAATAAAGTTTCGTCACACCAATTTCTTGCAGATCGGTCATTAATTGACCGATTGACCCTAAATGATAGCTTCTATATAAGGCTCACTTCCGAAAAGCATTCATACGTTCCTCCAAATAAGTTTCAGTAAGAGTCCTTAAGGTGCAAAATCATATTTATTTATTTTAAATGGCCGTATTCAATAAAATAATTAATAAAATAGTAAAAAAAAACTTACCCAAACTTAGTGGATTCTATTCCCAGAGGACGAGAAGCCATAGTTAAGAAAAACGGCTCCCATACAAAATACTAAAATATTTGTTCTACGCGATTTTTATTGGAAAAATTCCAAGTCAGCACTCACTTTTTGCAGTGAAAAATTGAACTAATTTTAATTATGCGTTGTGATTTTGAATTAATTAATATTTTTATTTAGTTTTAAATATTACTAAAGAACAGCTCAAAATGTAAGTGTCAACTTATTTGTGTACAATAAAGTTAGCCTAAAATATGTACTTTTAAATTTGATTTATAGGTCAATCAATACTCACTTTCCGAATCAACTGTATTTTTAAAATTGAAAATGGGTGAACTGTCACTTAAAGATCGCATTAACCTTCATGCTCAAATTTCTTATAAATCTTGGTATGAAAATAATATTTAACGCAAATACAAGGTGGCGCAAAAGTAATCCTCCTATCAGAATATGTTATAAATTTTGGGAGGCCCCTAATGTCAGTTCTGTTTTGACATTTGTGTAGTAAACCCATGCGAAATACACGTTAATAAACAATGTTACGCTACACTGCTCCAGAATGCGGAATATTGCTGACAGAACTGACATTAGGGGCCTCGCAAAATTTATACCATTTTCTGATAGGAGGATTACTGTTGCGCCACCTTGTATGTTTCATATACACATAAATCGTTAGGAATAATTTTATGATGATGGGTCCATATTTAGTCATCATGGCTGGTAAATAATACTCTATTCTGAAAATCACTATAACTTCCACACAATTTAGTGCAAATGTCTAATTCGCATATGCAGATATTTCATGCTATTAAATTGTATGATGACATAATTTATAAGAAGTCATAGCTATGTAAATATAACAATTATTTCCGAAAAACAGTTTTTGCTCACATACTCACTTACTTATTTTTATTACATATGTGGCGTATGAGTTATTTATTTGAAAAATAAATATCATTCATACTCACGTTCTTCAATATTCAGATATTTTTAAGAACTTTTCTAAAATTATTATCAAAAATCATTTTCCTATGCCACGAACATATTGTTTTTATTTATTATTGAATGAACCTTCCAAAAATATTAATTTTAAAGAAACTATAAGCTGGATTTAGATCTGAATGAATTTCCATGCATTTATTGAATTTTAATATTGACTTTGACATTGAAATTGATTTTTTTTATTTAATTTTAATTTCCAATAAATATAACAAAAAATACAGGTCGTTTTAAAGATAAAAATTCATTAACTAAATTATTAATTCAGCCTTTGGAAATATACTAGGAACTCTGTCTGAAGATAAAATAGGGGCAATAAAATCCGTACTTGTCATATTCCCCTGACAATTTTCCTCCTCACTCTCCTGCCTTAGGTCTAAATTTGTAATCCTAGTACCGATCATGTAAATTTTTCAATTCTTCAAGAAACCGTGTAGCCTAAGCACATTTAACGATTGTCCACATTTCTATATTAACACCCAGATCTACAATTTGCCAGTACCTCGACTTCAGTAGCAACTAATATAGTCTGATGGGACCAAAATCCTAAGGGTTTGAGTGCTATACAAATTACTCTCACCTCAATTATCCCAAACGATTGGCAACTTGGAGGAGAGCATTTACCTCGTTTTTGCTGATATATTGAAAAAAGTCTTGGAAAATTTAACCTTCAGATAAAACTACCTTATAAGTTACAATACTTAGGTTATAATGCCAGAAAATTATCCTTGGAATAAAGTCATGTCATTTGAAAAACATTACCTTTGTTTTATTCCATTTCAAAGTTCATCTAAAATAACTAAAATACATCTAAAAAAAACGCAGAACCATGATTTTGAAAATAAATTTGCACGATATGGAAGCGTTGTTCAGGAGTCAATCCATTCATGTTTAAATGCCAAACCAAACTAAACATAAATGACTTGAAAGCTGACAAAATAATCGCCAGTTAAATAAGTGTTACCAACTTAAATTTCTATACATCTAAATAAACGCCCTACATAACTAAAAATACTGGGATCGTCGGATAATAATTTATAGAATCTCGATAAGTCGTTGACATCCTCGACATACACAGCACGACAACCATGATACGATTTCCGCTCTTTTGGAATCTTCCTTGTACATATTACAGCATATTTTGTAGTGATTCCAATCAATAGATTTCCTTGTACAATCATTGTACAACTAGTGATAGATAACTAAAATAATCGTTAAAAATTTTAATTATTTTTTGTTTATCATATTTTTTAATATTTGAAATCGGTTTAATACTTGAAGTCTAAAAGCTTTTAATTGCGAGTTACTTCAGATTTTGTAAATAATAAATAATATCCAAATTATGTAATGATAAACTTAGTTACTAAAAAATAGTGTTAAGGAATTGTATTTCATTTTAAATTTAACGGCTGATGTTAACATACAGCATGTTTATAAACATACAACATGTTTATCAACATTTGCATTAGTAGAAGTTTCTATTGATAACACCCTGTAATAAACACAGTGGAGCAATATGGCAGCCTTAAGTTTTAATAGCTTTGATAGAACATTCTAGATTCGAAAATTCTAGTATCTTAGCTCCAAACCATCCAAAAATGATGGTTGATGTATAAATAGACTAAGAGCGTCACTCAAGTTAAGTTAGTTTATTGGGAGTCATCGTTGAGTGAACATCCAAGCGTTATCAAATAAACCACAGTTTTTAAAATATAAAAACGTAACAATACAGGTCACTTAATTAATTTTAGTGAGTTGTAAATAGCCATAATTACAATCCAAATATAGTTTTAAATAGTCAAATGTATAAATAGTAATTTTCATCTGAATTCCATCCACTCCTGGTTGTGTTTGTATTGTTAATTTTTAATAAACCAAATTCTACGAAAATATTTCTGTGTGGCTTTAAAACTTTACCTTAAGCCCTTTGTCCAGCAAAAATTATCAAAAAAAAAAAAAACACATTTTATGTCTGTGATGTACGTACATATCCCAGCAAAAACTTCACTTATAAATTAAGTTAAAAAGTAATAGGAAATTGTCGACCAAACTACTTAAAAATCTACTAGAAAAAGTAATTGTTCGCAATGTCCCAAAAATAATTTTTTAAAAGTTTTCCACTTCTAACCAAAAAGTTAATAACTTATTACACCCTTCACCACCATAAGTGGCGAATGAGGGTATATATAAGTTTGTCATTCCGTATGTACACTAAGAAATACTTATCTGAGACTCAACAAAGTGTATATAATATTGGTCGTTACGAAATTATAAGTTGATTGCGCCATGTCCGTCTATCTGTCTGTGTAAAACACTCTCGCCTCCAAAGGACACAACCGAAATCAGCAAAGTTTACAAAAAACCGCTTATACACAAAGATTTTGAAATACTTGTTGTTGGTAGATTAATTATATTAGCTGCTAAAATTAAAAGAGCCCAAATTTCCTTTCTTCTTGATTGCCTGCTGCTATGGCTGCTCCTACTCCTGTTTCAGCTTTAGTTCATTCTTCTGCTTTAGTTACAGCTGGAGTATATTTATTAATTCGTTTTAATATTTCATTAAGTTTTTCATGATTAAGTAATTTATTACTATTATTATCAGGATTAACAATATTTATAGCAGGATTAGGGGCAAATTGTGAATTCTAAGCAGTTTGGTAATGCAAATCAGTGAAATCGGTATATTAGAACAAGAGTTATGGATCAAAATATAAGACAACCTCCATAAAAATTGATATTTTTAAACATTTCTTGTTTAACCATATAAAGTCCACTTCCCGAAATCACTTAAATGATAAAAATAATGTTAAACGGCTACAATTGTACATAAATAATTCTTATAGTTCGTATAGGTCGGCCCATAATTGGTCATCGCTCCCATTTATCTTTATATATATCTTATAAATATCAATACCGACTCAAAACTTTGCACAAATCATTTACATATATACAAAAATCATGCCGCAAAATTTTGTGAATTTCAGTCCATTTTTAACTCCATTTCCCATATAAAGCCCTCTTCCGAAAGTCACGTTAATGCTCATAAATCTTTTATAAATAAGGGTACCGATCCAAAATTTTACACGGATCATTTACATACATGACAAAATCAAACTGTTAGATTATGGGAATATCGGTCCTTATTTGACTATATCCCCCATATATGATCCACTTAGAAAAATTAGAATAAATTTCAAAATATTTCAAATAAAATCATATTAGTGAACTACAACCAACAGCCAAAAATTGTCTTTCAAGCAATATGGAAAATATTAACAAAATTTGCACTAAGACTGAATAGAAAACACAAAATTAGGATATACCAGTGTAGTTTTTGTATTTATTACTACGTTTAGGTGGAGGGTATTAAAGATTCGGCACAGCCGAATATAGCACTCTGACTTGTTTTTATACTTAAAAGCTTTATAAAAATATGTACATAATTGTAGATAAATAAACAAACTTAATAGATATTAATAGTTAAAGTTTTAACTGACCAGTTTTTGTTCAATTCTTTTTTGAACCTGCCATTTCTTTTGGACGCGTCTCTTGAATTTTCCTGGTCTTTACCATCAAATTTTCACTTTTTTATGCAAACAATAGACGGAGAAAGAAGAAGCAAAAGGAAATAAAAAAATTTACTCGTTTAAAAAGTGCGAATAAAGCTACGAAATAGTGAATTCTGCAAGCCATTAAAATTAAGAATGTAAGTAAAGTTTTTGCTGGGATATTTATATAAACTTTACCACCGGAAGCTATTTTTGAAAACCAAATAAATAAAATAAATGTTTATTGTGAGATTTATAACTGATTTTTGTTTCCATTTCATTGGCTGCTCGGAAAAATGTAATTATTTTATTCTCGTATACAATATATTGTTCATGGTTTATGTTACAGCAAATATTTGTTAGTTTCTGACATTCAATTGTATAAATAGAAATTTATTTTAATACCTTTTTTTTCATTGGATAGTTTTAGTTTTTAATTCGTTATTTAATGAAGAGCAATAGAAAATATTGCTTTTAAATAATGTGAATAGTTTTGGAAAGTTAAAATTAGATTGTAGTGGTTATTCTAATTTATTTTCTGTAAGTTTTAAAATTAATATAAAATTGTAATTATTTCCGAGTGCATGATGCTGTGCGAGATTTTATCATTATTGATTTAATTATAAATTTTATATGATTGAATTTCAATAAGTTATTAATTTTTGTTAATTACTTGGCATGATCGTATATTTTTAAACGGTTCTACTGTCTGAGTCATTTGTATTAAGTAAATATCATTCAAACACACGTTTTACTTTATGGTTTTGTGAAAATTTCAGGGTGACTGTAGCTAATTTGGTTAGCGCATTTGATCATTTAAACATGAGTTGGTATTTGTAGCCCGGGTTTGATTCCCAGCCGCTGCCACTCAAACAACATCAGTTTCTGATAATTATTAGTTTTCATTCTATCCATCATAACTAATATTTATCACAAAGGCTATAAAATCAAGCTTTAGAAATAATACGCCTACTTTCCACCAGAGGCGCTGCAATTCAGCACTAAAAACAAACATAATGCGCAATTGCAGAGTTGTGATATAAAAAGCTTTCGTCTTTCATCACCTTTACTTCTTCAACTATCCCCTTTCCAAAGAAAGTAACGCATATATTTGCACATTTAGTTTCTCAAGCTACTCCAGCAATTTTAATGCCATTTATAGTTTGTATTGAAACAATTAGTAACATTATTCGACGTGGAACTTTAGCTGTACGATTAACAGCTAATATAATTGCAGGTCATTTATTTTTAACTCTCTTAGGTAAAACTGGACCTTCAATGCCAATAATTTTATTAATAGTATTAATTATTACACAAATTACTTTATTAATTCTTGAATCTGCTGTTGCTATAATTCAATCATACGTATTTGCTGTTCTTAGAACACTATACCCTAGAGGAGTAAACTAATGTCAACTCACTCAAATCACCCATTTCATTTAGTAGATTATAGCCCATGACCATTAACAGCTTCAATTGGAGCTATAATATCAGTTACTGGCTTAATCAAATGATTCCACCAATATGATGTGTCATGATGACGAGATATTTCACGAGAAGCAACATTTCAAGGATTACATACTGATTCTGTAACTACAGGATTACGATGAGGAATAATTTTATTTATTTTATCAGACGTATTATTTTTCATGGCTTTCTTTTGAGCATTTTTTCAAAGTAGATTATCTCCCTCAATCGAATTAGGATTTGCTACTTTTTTCTGTCCATATATTAACTCGATTACTTAGACCAATATCATCTAAATTTCCGTTCATTATCAAACTTTTAAAATATTCGTTTGAACTCAATTCAATAATTTAGAATATCATTTATTTTATAAAACAATAAAAAAGTAACACGCTGTTTTATGAAGCTTTACGAATATTTGATAAAAAAAAAGAAAAAGTTTAAACATTATAATACCAATATATGTAAATAAGCCTTAAATACCAAACGAAATTCAAATGTTGTAGGTATTTAAATTGAAAAAAAAAAATATTTTTCCAACAAGTCTTTTAGTTTGAATTTATACTTTTTAAATTGCTAAAATTATCTTTAATTTTATGAAAATCTATATTCCATTACTCTCGAATTTATTAAATTTTTTTTTTATTTTTTTCAGAAACACATAATTATTTAGAAAACTTTTTCTTTATTCAATATGCATGATTTGGCTGCACTTGCACAATATATTGTTGTCTTTTGTAATATATTAACTAGGTTTATAAACATAATTTTGCCTTTAAAATATATGAAAAACAATCGAGTTTCAAAAGAGTAGATTTTTCAGTTCTTCCAAAATATCAATTATTTTTATTGCATATTCATTACTCAAGTCATTTGCTAAACAATATATAACATATTCCTTTTTTATATTTTTTGTTTGCAATATTTTACTCAACATTCAATTCAACTAACACAAAAGTTCTAATACTACAGCAAATGTTTTTAATATCCTGTACCAGGCATTCAAATGTAAAACCACTTAATCAAACAATTGACAAAATTTCCAACAGAAACCAAATAAACAATGGATTTAATTAAAAAAAAAGAAGGAAAAGAAAAACAGGCCAGAGAAAAGAAAAGTAAAAATAGGAAATAAAATGCATTTCAATGCATACATACATACAAATAGTTATCTAAATGCATACATGCTCATAAACAATTAAAATTCTACTTAATTTCTTGGTAAACCAATACCCATGTTATATAGTTTCTCATACACATACAAAAATACTTCTTTTGTCAGTCCATGCGCCGAGTTTTTTTTTAAATTTAATTCTAACATGACATTAGTGAAAACATAACAGGGAAACTATTCTTATAGTGGAGAGTAAAATAGTCATCAATAAATATACGAAATGTGGAGTATCAAGCTGAATACTGGGGCCAAATTACCGCATTCGTGATCGAATGAGCTATTGTATCGAAAAATGATTTCGATATCGAAATTATGATAAAATGTACTAAATTTCTTGCTCGATATCGAATGCCATAATCTCAAAGAAAAGACAATATTTTCTACGAACTACATAGATTATATTTAAATTTAAATAAATAAATTAAAGGTATATAAAATTAAAAAAATAAAAAAGAGTTTACATTTAAACATAAAAAAAATTTATGAAAAATATTGCCTCAGTAATTTTCTAAATCTTATAGCGTTGCTAGTGAATTGGAAATCATTTGGATGTTGATTCCAGAGACGTATGCTTAATATAAAGTATTGGCATTCAGAAGCATGGTAACGATGACGAAATTGAAATTGAAATGGTTCCCTCTACACGATCTAGAAAACTACAAACGTTCATAAAGATATTTTGGCTCCCTTGTCATTATTATTTTGTGAAGTAATATTAAGTTTTTAAATTGAAGATAGTTTGAAAATGGCATATTGAAAAAACGACAAGAGTGCTGCGATATATGATCAAATATTTTTAAAGAGAAAATGTAACGAATGATATTGTTGTACAGTCAGCTTTCTCATATCAGTTGTGTTACAACCAGTAAAAAATTTCAGATGAGTATAAAAGTGTCGGCAGAAGATAAGTTTTTGCAAGTAATATCCTTACTTGCAGAGGTGTAAAGTGCTGCCCATAACCCCATAAACTTTGCAAAATACCATATACTTTACCACAAATTTGTATAATGTAGAATCACCAAGAAATATATTTACCTCAAAATCTATATGAAAGGCTCTTTTACATATTAATATGCATTTCGATTTGTTAGGATTAAGTCGCAAACCGTTTGCCGCTGCCCATGTAAATATTTTCACAAAATCATGATTTTATTCCAGTATTTTCATATTAGCTGACTCTTTAGGACTACTGAGATACAGCTGAACGTCATCAGCATACATTTGTATACTAGAGTACGATAGTTGGTTAGGGAAATCGTTTGCATATAAAGAGTATAGTCCAAGGATGGACCCCTGTTCTTAAAAAATCTTTCTTTTTCACTAATTTCAATAGCTTCTAGAGATCAGGAACCAATCACCTATTTTGCATACGATCAATGTCTTTTTTTACATGGAGTTTTCTGGAACCAATTGCAGTGTAAAAACAGAATTAGATGTTCATTCAAAACTGTAACAATGCAGCTTTAAGTTAAACAGAAAACGCCATCAGTTCCACAATCGCAAGATTCCATTTGATTGTCGTACTTCATATACCAAGCAATGCCGTTTGGAAATAAAAAAAAAAGTTTTTTTGTAGGACGAGTCCCTATTTTTAACAGGTATTGATCATGTGAGCGAGAGTTGTTATGAAAAAATATTACGTTTTCATTTCTGGCTGCATACTCATAGCATTTTTCGTTCAATGCTCCCATCAAACGAATCAGTTGCATTTGGTATGGGTTTCTTGTAATGGTAAGACCATACTACATAGAAAACTCTTGATCCCACCAAATACAGAACGTTATCGTTATGGATGTTTGGCTTTGTAGTCGATTCAGCTGGTTGAATGAGCTTCACGTACGATATGTAACTAGTCAGGTTGTCATAATAGATCTAGTTTATTTTATAAAGTAATGATTTAGTGTAAAAGTAATTTATTTTGTAACGTTTAAGCAGCATTTTGAACATGCAAAATTGTCTTTCAACATCTCCCGACTTTGATTCATATGGTACCTAATTTCTCTATTTTTGGGTATATCTTGCTGGTCAGAAACGTTTTTCTGAAATTGCTACTTAAGTAGTTCCCAATGATTTTGTAAGCTCTTGTTGAGTTTGAAACCAAATTTTTTTTGGGTGGCTTTGGCGATATTTGTCTGCGTTGTTTTAATTTAAATTACATAATATGTATAGAAATCACTATGTTTATCAAAATGTTTATATATTTGCAATTATCGGAAACAATTTGACACACACACACACACTATATATTATGGTGCACCGATTTAGTGTGTTGTTTTTACAATTACTAAAAATATTCAATAAATTTGTCAACTATTTTACTCCTCATTGTAATGCACGTTTGCATTTTACTGTCTAAAAATGTTTGTTATTGTAGTTGTACGTAAAAGGAATATCAAGTAAAAGCTATGTAGGTATACTTGTGCTTATGTACTTCTATATGTATAGGTTTTATAATTAACTTCTGTTATCTCAATAAGGAAAATTTAAGGAAAAAAATTATTTTAAACTACACTTAACTAAATGTGGGCACAAATACTAGTAGCTATAATATCCTGTATAAATACATACATATGTACATACATATAATTATTTTCAATTGAAACCTAGATACACAGAGGTACCCACATTTAATGGGTGATTTATTTAAAACTTTGCAGAATTAAATTATTTTTAAAAAGTAAATGTCAAAGATTATTCTTTCAAGCAAAATAAATATTCAGACACCCAGTTCTATTTTAAGTGTTTTATTTCTAGTTAAAATAGCACTAAAGGAATTATCCTATGCAAGCATAATTATATACAGTGGGTTTTAAGAGTCCAGTTTCTTATAAAATTCTTACAGTCTTTACATTGCATTTGTTACAAATCATCGTTATAATGCAACGTGCTGGTATAATGAATATAATTGATAAAATATATTTACATAAGTAAATATTTGCAGTTTGATAAGGTTAAAAGAAATCGTTAGTAAAAAATATATAATTTGATCGTATTTGATCGTATTTAATTGAATACGAGTTTTTATTTTCAAATTAAAAGTGGTGACCTATTAACCCATAATGTACATTATTCTATTATTTCAAATAAAGTGTTTCCAATAAGGGTGTGTCAATGTTAACATGAAATAAAACTAGTCTGTGTGTAGTTATTAACAAGATTCTTTTTATGTATTTTATATATCATCGATAAAATGTTAAGCGGGGATACACTGATAGATTCAAAACAATTCAAGTAATGACTTGGGTAATTGGACTTTGAGTACATGGGTCGATTGAACTAATTAACATACACCAACGACTTTAGAAATTTCCACAATAAAACGTCTTGCCTTTAAATCACACTGTCTTGGTGAACAACTCATATTATCTCAGAGAGTTAACCATACACTCACGTTAATCGTGAAGAATTTCTATGTATCGTATGCACATACATCAGGTTTACATTGATCTATAGCTTTCTCTAGTGATGGTTAAGCATGAATAAGGTTTTCTGTATAACTAGTATTAATAGTTTGAGTTTCTTTTTGTTTTAACATTAATTTCATGCCAGAAAAGCAATAGTAATAAACAAAATTGCTGGGCCAAATGTCATAAAATTCATAAACATCTATTTCTATGTACATTTTTAATCTAATTCTAATCTGATAACTGATAATATTATAACATATTTATGCATATTTAAGTCTGTTTCGTAGATAGACTTTATATGTGGGCTATGGTCAGTATGGATCAATATAAAGAATTTATGAATTTAGTGACTTTCACGTCAAGTGACCCAATGTTAAAAATCGATTTGAATGAAATTTGCACCAAGATTAGTACTATTGGATGGTAGGCCACACACAATATTTGGCACATGTACCATTTTCATTTATATATTAATTTTATTCAATTATTTTTTATTATTATTCTTATTTAGTATTACAAGTAATAAATAGAAAAAAAAAATAAAATAGTGCATATGGTAAAAATTTAAACTCTTTCTTCTTTGAGTTGCAATTTTTTTATAGATACCCCACTTGCATCCCATTAAGTGGCCACAAAGCTCTTAAAGGCTCTAAAGTTTCTTTTGAGGAAAAATAAAAAAAACTCCATTTTGAAAAAAAAAAATAAAAAATGGGGCAAAATGAAAATGATACATGTGCCAAATATTAAAAATCCTATTCTTGAGTTAAAAAATAATTTTTTTGATAGATATCCCACTCACATTTCATTAACCGATTATAAAGGCCTTATAATTAAAAGGCCAAATAATTAAAAAAGTGCCCTTTCCTTTTTTTCTTTTAATTGTCCACGCACATTTATGACCGTTTTTTAGTTTGTTACCGCTACCATAAAAATCAAATAACATTTTGTTTATTACTTTTTTTTTAATCTGACAATCATAAAAAAAGTCATCAATGTTTTTTCCAAGGAATTTTGAGCATATCTCGAGCAAATTTTTGCAATTTGCATACCTTCACTTAATTGTGAATAAAAGCGAAACGCGTCCATCGATTTTAAGGATCTATGTTTCATTTTGTATAAAGCTTATGTGACTTTACGTGAAAGTAATGGGACTTTTGGACACTTTTTTTACCGTTTTGGATTTTTTATGAATTAGAAATAAAAAAATTAAATTTTTTAGGCAAAAAATTGTTTTTTTTTTCTTCATACATTTATTTATCACTACTAAATTGTTGCTTATGTAGCGTTGTATTAGGAATTGTAATTCCTAATTTTTTTGAATTTGTTTCAGCAAAATCGGACTAGTGGTTCTCGAGTTATTTCAAAAAAAATACCACCAAAGGTGAGAATTTCCCCTATATGATATTTACTAACTTCAAATCGATATATTTTGATTCCTAGACGTGACCCAGCGAAAAGCCAGGACACGTATAACTTTTTTTTACCGATATAACTTTCCCTGGTAGTTTGAGCTTTTCCCGATCACTGACCCCTACCATTTGTCTCTCAGTGTTATAGATATAAAAAGATATAAATGAACCAATAATTATGATAGACCAAAATTTGATCATTCACATTGATGTTTGTGTATCAATCTCTCATGAAATGATAATTGTATCTCCTCCATTATCTGATGTAAGGTTGTATTATGTGTTGAATATTTATAGTTAGATTAATATTCTGGTAATGCAAATTTTCCGAAGCCACAAATTAACTCATAAATCAGGCTATAACTCAATGGTCGTTCTAAAAACAAATTATAAGATTTATGCAATCATCTATGTTCTATTCTTTGCGAACATAAAAATTAATTTCCATTTATCTGCTGCAGCTCTTTTACAGAAACACAATCTATTAAAAATGACAGTAATGAGATACATTCTTGCAAATTTCACTGATCTATAGCTCCAATAAGTCAGATCTCACAAGACAAGATTGTGTGCTAAAAATCTGACAAATAATTTAGTAGTGGAAATTTACTCTAGTTAGTAGTAAATGTGGCCACAGCAATGATGGTTATGAGTTTTACACCACTAGCATTAATTTTATTTTATGATTTAAATAATAAATTTTAACTAAAGAGCCACTGTGAATAAGTACCTACATGTGTGATTTATAAATGATAATATAAATACATAGCCAAATAAAATTTGAAAGGCCCTGATTACAAGGGCACCTATTTTTGTCTACTAAATCCAGTTTGTATGGTTTGATAAATTATCATTTTTGTGCAAAACTAATTGTATTATTATCGTTCTTTAAACATATTTTTGTATAAGAGTCTTTCAACAAGAACTTTGTTTTTCAACAGGTTCATAATGGAATAGCATTAAAGTTTTGACATTTTATTTGATATAATCGCAGTAAAAGAAGCTGTGATTATTGTTACAGTAAATTCTGAATACATTTAAGAACAAACCACTGGTTATTCTGGAAATTTTATTTCAGATGAAGCCCATTTACATTTGGGTATATAATGTTGCATTTGAGCTTATAAAAATCCAACACCAATTATTGAGAATCCTTTGTATGTTGAATATGTCACTCTAGGCTGTACTTGGTGGTATGGAGGCGTGATTGGACCGTTAAGCCTTTTTAGGTTACGTGAAAGGTTGCATTTCGAACTCTGGTAAGTTTGCACAGAGCGAAAACTGCCTAATAGAATTAAGAAGATTTTCTCTATGAAACGCTTTTGGGGTGAGGAGTATTCCGGCAGAAAGAAACGAAGATTTTTTTAAAGAGATTCCTCATTATTTTCATGGTATAAATCTTTTTAATTTTTTCAATAAGTAAACCACATAAAATTAAAAAGAAAAGCTTGTTATTTACCATGTTTTTACTCAAATTCCGTTATTTTGTACTGTTCGTAGTTGTAATTTGGGCAGCTAAGATGCCTGGTCAAATATTCAAAAAGTTATTCCAGGTTGGCTTCTAACTTTGTATTTTAAGTATCCATACAATGTTAATCGAACCCCTCTTCTCTTGTATTACCTTTTGTTACCACATTAAGTAAAATTATTAACATTTAAATATACAGGTGTTCTTGCATAAAACATAACTATAATTAATAGCGTTATCATTTACAACAGTAGTTAAATTCATCGAATAATAGTCAATTTTAAGAAAAGTAATAAAAAAAAAAGCCGTGTTTATTTGGCATTAAATTATCGTTAAGTTAATATACTACAAACCGTAGAAAAGTAAGCCAACGCATATGAACGCATCGAAACGCATGTTAACGCATGCTGGCTTCAACTCGATTATTCGGTAATCATGGTGTTTTCCAGGAATTTTTCGAAGTTTTTTCTTTGTCACACATAGCTTCTTTAACTTAAAGAATACCGTTGAGGAATTCTTTTACATCTAGCATTGCCCGAGGAAAGTAGTGGCTTCAACGCACCAAAAAAAAGTATAGTATTACTTAACCACCAATAACTGTTCATAAAGCAGTTATAAGTTCATGACATTTGTGTCAATTAAATTATCAAGAAAAGAAAAAAAAAAAACTAAATTCTAAACATACTGCAGGTAATATGCGAAAATATTATAGTTTTAAACATTTATCAATCCCTACGTCTTTCCTCACAGCCATATTTTCCAACTTTGGCTCACACTCATCCCAGCAGGAGCTCATAAATATATTTTAAAATTCTACGTCTAATATTGTCAGCTTCGAGTAAATACTTATTTACAATAAATTTCTTAAAATTTTCTAAATACACCATATTTCAAATAAATTTCAAGGTAAGACAGTGTAATGACCAATAAGTTAAATATCTTTCGTTTTACGAGCCTTTATATATATTTTTTTTAAATAGATTGTCATTCTGTCTATCAAACTTCACAAATTTTAATATAAAAAGTGGTGGACTCATTTAATGAGCCACCACTGTGCTTTTCTCACGAGATCATATTACATTCTGGAAAAAAAAACACAAAAAAGCTGTGATCTTGATTACTAAACTGGAAGAAAAAGAGGAGATAGAAGAACATAAAAAAAATCAGAAAACACATTGCCAATTTTTTTTTACCACTTCAACATTGATAACCATACCTAAAGCGGACAGTTTGTGAGCTAAACGGCTAAATTATAGATCTAGAATAGAAAAAAACTAAAAGTACAGTCTGAAGACATTTCTCGAAGATCCCAATACTCCAAAAAGAAAATATTTCTATATACTACCATCTCATCGAAGTCCAGCGGACATAACCTTCTCCGGCTGTACTGGTCACAATTCCTACGGTTTGCCAGAGTCGTGAACACACGAGCCACCAACATAAGTTATGTCACCTAAGTTATATAGTCTGGGTAAACTAATTCAATTTTTCTAAAATACCGACAGGGCAAATTTAATTCGCAATTAAAAATTTAATATTAAAAAACGTAAAAATTTTATTAGTGTCCGAAAAATAATAACCAAAGTTACATAAAGAATTCGTCCAGACAATATTGAAGTGCCAATGTGACATTTGCTTAAGATTTAAGTTAAACTAAATTTACACTATTAAACTATAAAACAATTCTAATTAATATCTAAAGAACTAATATCACAGAAAAAAAAATGTTTGTGTCTTAAAACTAGTATTGTACTCAGTCTACATTGCCCTGTCAAAAGAAAATGTATTTTAAAACTATTGAAATTTAAACAAATTCGATTATTCTACTATATATTAAACAAATTCTAATCAAGTTAAATTTTATTTAGATTTTATAAGCCAGCGTTAATTTATAAGAGAACAGCTATAATTGCAAAACCTATCTACCTTTTGTTTTACACCTTTTAATCAGCAACCTACAGCAGTTTGAAAAGGCCTCTTCATCCAGCAGTTGCCGAAATGTTTATAGAATTGGTGAGTGATTATCGTTTTTATATAACCTTATTGTTTTGCAATTTTAACTGATTTTCATATGCATAATTATCATTAAGTACCTTGAAAAACTACCTATAATTTGTTGAGAATTTATAACTTTAATGTAAAAAATTTTTATTACACAAAAAGTCATACCCTGCTTATTGAGGGATGTCTGTTTGCTAAAAAAATATTTTTTTCTTCTTGATCTTCTGTTTTTTGTTAAAATTTTTTTTCTGGTATCTGAACAACGACACCCGCAAAAAAAAAAAAAAAAAAAAAAAAAAAAAAAAAATTTTAACAAAAACAAGAAAAAAAGAATATACTTGTTCTATTTTTAGAATTTACTATGCTCATTCATAATTTATTCTACTGAGAGAGCAAATGCATTGAACTTGTTCTATTTTTAGAATTTACTATGCTCATTCATAATTTATTCTACGGAGAGAGCAAGTGCATTGATCAACAAAAAAAAAGCTTTTGTTATTACAGCTTCTGTACTTTGTAAGTAGCTTTCGGTTAAAGTTATAAATTCAATACACATTATATATTTAAGAATTGTTAATATCATTTATGTAACGTTGTATAATGATGTTTAAAAATAATGAATATAATAGGTGAATATAGAATTAGAATTTTTTTCTTATACATGAATTATCAGTGTTACATATTCTTTGAATAAATAACGAATTTATTATAATGGAACTTTAAAATTTCTTAATTCTTACATAATGTGATTGGTTTTGAATAAGTTGCGTTAGGGATCTTAGACTTTATATCAGGCGCCCTAAGATCACAGGTAGGGTGGGTAAAGAAGCGTCGAACCCCCAAAGACAGCTAGGGGAGTTATTCTACACAGTTGTATGATCATGAATTGACCCATTTCTGTTGTTATGTTGGTTAAAAAGGGGTATCCTTCAACATCAATTATTAAATCAACATCCTAGTCCATTTCATAATTAAATTTTTTTTAGGGAGTCTAAAATAATATTTATGTGTTGACTGCCCATCGGTAAGAGAGATTGGCAAGACAAGAACCACCCCACCCGGCTGATTGCTAGCTTTTTAAATGGCTCCCGTTAGTCTTGACAATCTCTGAAAGCTAAAAGAAAATCGCCGATGCAATCTCTGAATTTTGTTCTCATTCTTTAGAGAAAATAGTCTAGTTCATTACATAAATTGGCGCCCAACGTGGGGCAAGAAAAACTGAGTTGCGTAAAACATTTAGATTTTTTTGCTCTAAAAAACCTCATTTACATTTTTTTATCATTAAATCATAATTTGTAAGTAAGCATATATTTTAAAAGGTATTTGGCAAATATAATTTAAAATTCTTCTGGATTTTCGATTAGTTGCGTGATAGATTCGACTAAGTCGACCGAAGATATATTTAAAGTATCTTTTGCTAAATAACTTGAGATATGTATGTTGCTTTATAAGTTGTGTAAGTTTTTAGAAGTTATTGCACTTTATAGATTGTTTAACTTAGTTATTGATATCCTAATTTTGATTCGGATTACAAAATATCTGCAGTCAGTGGGTTTTTGTCCAGTCAAAATTTAGGTAATTTGAATAGAAAAAAATAAAAGAAAAAGAAACCCATAACTGTTGGTAAAACCTTCTTTAAATGCAATAAACTTTTAAGAATTCAATAGCCCAATTAGAATACTTCTAGGTCAATTCATTTATTACAACATTTGAAGACTTATTCAAACCATATCACATTAATATGTAAGATAGATAAACCTATTTGATTTATTTTTAAATAATTGCTAAACTGTTATTTGTTAATTTGCTTTTGTAAATAAGTAAATTAATTCTTTTTAAACTTCTTTTTACGAATATTCGCATAATTATATACGGAAAAAAAAAACAAAATAATACATACTTTATTTTGTTGCATACTTTTAGATACTGTGTATTATATCTTTTGAATAGTTTACGTTATAAGAAATTCTAATGGAACGCTCACCTACAGGAGCTCAGGCTGCTGCTTCACAAGTTGCTCTTCCAGAGGCATCTGTTTCACAGCCCTCGGCCACACAGTTATCAAAAAATAATCCAAATTGTAAAATTTGCAAGGATACAATGTCCGAAGGACAAGAATTGCTGATAATTTCTGAATGCAATCATGTTTTCCACAGCACTTGTGTTGAGAACTATTTGTCTCAGTCATCAGAATGTCCAATATGCATGAGGCCATGTTCACTTTCCGAATTGAAGAAAATTTACAGTTTTAACAAGAATCAACCAACAGAAAAACCAAAGACTACTCGTGGTAAACCCCGTGGAGCACTTGCTCAACATTATAATACGCGTAGCTATAGTCGAAATTTGTTTACAGATTCAAATAGAAATAATTTCAATGATGTTAGTATCAATCCTGATAATGAAAACCCTTCAACTCCGATTTGTAGACAAAATTCTCCAAATTTATTACCCAATGCACAACAAAATACTCCAGTTAGAAATTTTTCAAATAACGTTCAACCTACTATTGATTATCCACATCTCGGTTACATGATTGAAAGTACGGTATCTCGATTATTAAGTAATCTTAATCTGTTACCAAATACTTCCAAAAATACCACTGTACCAACCCAATTGTTGCAATCACCGCCACAAATAGTACCTCCTATTCAAAGGCAAAATAATCAACCTTATGTTCAAACACATGGTAATATACCAGTTTCTCAAATACCATCTAATCCTCACAATATGTCCAATTCTCGGGGAAACTGTAGTAGTTCATTTGATGAACAATTTACTTTAAGATCTGACAAAATAACGTCAATTATACAAAATTGGCATATCAAGTTTGATGGGTCTACTCAAGGCATAAGTGTTGATGAATTCCTTTATAGAGTTAGGGTACTAACTCGCGAACATTTTAATAATGATTTTTCGGTCATATGTAAAAATTTACATATTTTGCTGAGTGGACGTGCTCGAGAATGGTACTGGAGATACCATAAGCAGGCCGAAACTATAAGTTGGAATGAATTTTGCGAAGCTTTAAAATATCAATATAAGGACTTTAAATCCAGCTTTGATATTCATGAGGAACTTAGGAACAGAAAAATGAAGGCTAATGAGACATTTGAAGCCTTTTATGAATCCATTTCTGCCATTTTAGATCGCCTAGAAAAGCCCATCCCAGAAACTGATTTAGTCGAAATTCTCACTCGTAATCTTCGTCCTGAAATTAGACATGAATTATTGTATGTACCCATTTATTCATTGGCTCATTTACGAAAACTCGTTCAAATGAGAGAAAATCTGGTAGGCGATGAGTATTATCGTAGAAACATGTCTTTGAAAACTGCTCAATACCCTGCAGGACGTCGTCAGATTGCTGATATTTCATACTCAGAAGAAAAACCAGTTCAAGATTTTAATAGAGAACAAGAATTGTCCATAAATGCTATACAACAACCTCCTAAGTGCTGGAACTGTGATCAGTTAGGCCACTTTTGGGAAGATTGTTTGGAGAAGCGGAATGTGTTTTGTTACGGGTGTGGTGAGAAAAATACCTATAAACCCCAGTGTACAAAATGTTCAGAAAAAAGAATATCTTCAAAAAACTTTCAGTCCCAAACTCTCCCTCGAAATCGACCTTAGAAAAATCATCTTCTACTTCTGATTTTTCTATTTTATCACCTTTCTCAAACCCCCCAACTCGAATCTTAAAAAATGATAACAATTCTTCTGTTAGTAACATTGATCGAAAAGCAAAGTTATATCCAATATTACCTTTCCACAAAAGATGGGAAAATTACCTAACTAAACGTAATGCTATTTTTAATGTATCTACAATATCTTATAATGTTTCTAAGAAACAAAAACGCTCAACTATTAGGTTAAGAAATTATTATAAAAACCGTAAATTTACATCTAAGTTTATTTTGTCTTCAATCATGACTAATCCTTCTGATAAAAGATTTTATGCATCAGTAAAATTTCTGACTTTTAACGAGCTCGGGTTATTAGATACTGGTGCCAATGTGTCCTGCATAGGATCAGATCTGGCTTGTGTTGATTTTTCTAAATTTAATGAATTTTTCGAAATTAACTCATATGTTAAGACAGCTGATGGGCAACCTCAAAAAGTTATTGGTTATCTCGATGTTGATATTTTCTTTAAAGGCCAAAGCAATAGATTAAAAATCTTGATAGTACCTTCAATTAGCCAACGATTAATTTTGGGTTTGGATTTTTGGCAATCATTTAATTTGGCTCCTGAAGTTTTCGGAGATATTGTACTTGCATCTAATAATGATCCTGTTGATAAAAATTCCATCGAATTTTCTACTTTCAATATTAAGTCTGAAATTTTAACTAGTATTCATGAAGAATCTAGACAATATAATTCTTGTGGCGAATATCCCTTAAATTCACATCAACGTCAACAGCTATCTGCAGTTATTGAACTATTTCCTAATTTTGAGAAAGAAGGATTAGGGCGAACAAACCTAATAAGACACACAATTGAAGTGGGCTCGAGTACACCCGTAAAGCAGCGGTTCTATCCTGTATCTCCCGCGGTGGAGAAAATTATGTTCCAAGAAATTGACAGGATGCTTGCTTTAGGGGTCATAGAACCATCAAATTCACCTTGGAGCTCGCCCATGAGGTTGGTCGTAAAACCAAATAAAATACGCTTGTGTCTTGATGCCAGGAAGGTTAATCACGTAACGAAAAAAGATGCCTATCCACTACCAAGTATTGAGGGGATATTTTCCAGGCTGCCAAAGGCACCTAATTTTATCAAAACTCGATCTGAAGGATGCGTATTGGCAAATTGCTTTATCAGAAGAGTCTAAGCTATTAACTGCTTTTACGGTCCCAGGCCGTCCCCTATATCATTTTGTTGTTGTGCCGTTTGGCCTATGCAATGCCCCATCCACTATGTGTCGATTGATGGATCAGCTAATACCCTCAGACTTACGGCATTGCGTCTTCGGTTATTTAGACGACTTAATAATAGTTTCCGAAGATTTCCCAACCCATTTATCAATATTAGTCCGCATAGCAGATGCTTTTAGGAAAGCTAATCTTACCCTGAACATTACAAAATCAAAATTTTGTGTAACAGAAGTGAATTATCTGGGATATATCATTGGTAATGGTGGTATAAAAACAGACCCAGAAAAGGTTATCTCTATTCAAAACTGGCCCGTGCCTAAAAATATAAAGCAAGTCCGTGGTTTTCTCGGATTAGCCGGCTGGTACCGCCGCTTTATTGAGAATTTTTCTACGGTTGTACATCCCATAACTGAGGTTTTGTCTACGAAGAGAAAATTTTGTTGGACCACAGAGGCACAAAGTTCATTTGACAGAATAAAGGGACTTTTAACATCTGCCCCTGTTTTAGCAAATGCCAATTTTGAGAAAAAGTTCTATGTTCACTGTGATGCCAGCGATGTGGGCATCGGAGCTGTGTTGGTTCAAATTGATGTAGATGGAAATGAACGCCCGATAGCATTCATGTCGCGAAAATTAAATAGTGCTCAACGCAATTATAGCGTTACTGAGCGTGAGTGTTTGTCGGCAGTTGAAGCTATAAAAAAATTCAGATGTTATCTTGAATTACAGGACTTTGAAGTCATTACTGACCACGCGTCGTTAGTGTGGTTGATGAAACAACCCGATTTATCAGGCCGCCTTGCCCGATGGGTCTTTAAATTACAGGGTTTCAAATTCACCATATCCCATAGGAAGGGAAAAGAGCACATTGTTCCCGACGCTCTTTCTAGAATACCGTTTGAAGAAGTGTGTAGCATAGAATTTTCGTTCCCGGAAATAGATCTAAATTCCGCTCACTTTGCTGACAAGGATTATGTCGAATTGAAAGCTAAAGTGAACCAAAATATTGAAAAATATCCGGACATAAAAATCATCGATAATTTTGTGTACATTCGTACAGAGCACTACAACGGGGATATTGAAAAAGAAAATAACTGCTGGAAGCTCTGGGTACCTTACAATTTGCGAAAATCTGTCATCCAAAGGGCCCATGATAGCCCTACAGCTGCACATGGAGGTATGGTTAAAACCATCGAACTTATTAGACGTCATTTCTTTTGGCCCGGGTTAGTACGAGATGCACGTGACTATATTCGTTCATGTGAGACATGTAACACTAGTAAAGCACCTAATTTTATCACTAAACCAGAGATGGGTAACCCTGTTAGAACATCCCGGCCCTTTCAAAAAATGTATGTGGACATTTTAGGTCCATATCCTCGTAGCAAACAGGGTCACATAGGTTTATTAATTGTGTTAGACCATATGACAAAATTTCATTGGCTTTTTCCGCTAAAGAAATTTACATCCCGAGTTATACAGGATTATTTATTAAAGGACGTATTTCACATTTTCGGCGTACCAGAGATTTTGTTAAGCGATAACGGATCTCAATTCAAAGCAAATGAGTTTAACGCATTTCTCACATCGTTAGGTGTCAGTCACACATACACAGCCATATATTCTCCGCAATCGAATGCGTCGGAGCGCGTAAATCGCTCTATTTTGGCAGGAATTCGATCATATCTTAAGCAGGATCAAACTTTGTGGGATCAAAATATTAGTGCCATTAGTTGCGCGTTACGAAACGGATTTCACCAGTCCATTCAATGCTCCCCATATCGAGCTGTGTTTGGGTTAGAAATGATTACACACGGTAGTTCCTATTCATTACTCAAAAATCTCCAGGTGTTGGATGAACCCAGTATGAGAATTAATAGAGAAGACGAACTTTATTTAATTCGTAAAAGCCTAAAGAAACACATTGCAAAAGCATACGAAACTAATCGAAATCAGTATAATTTGCGTGCAAGACCCATTTCATATCTAATAGGCCAAGAAGTTTATAGACGAAATTTTGCTCAAAGCAATTTCGAAAGGAAATTTAATGCAAAGTTGGCCCCTCTGTTTTTGAAAGCCATTATTAAGGAGAAAGTAGGAAATAATTATTATATTTTACAGGATACTGATGGTCGAATATTAGGCACATATCATGCCAAGGATCTAAGACCCTATTATACTAAATTTCCCCCTAATACTGTTGCTCAATAAGCCAGTATTATGTGGTTTGTACTGTTCGTAGTTGTAATTTGGGCAGCTAAGATGCCTGGTCAAATATTCAAAAAGTTATTCCAGGTTGGCTTCTAACTTTGTATTTTAAGTATCCATACAATGTTAATCGAACCCCTCTTCTCTTGTATTACCTTTTGTTACCACATTAAGTAAAATTATTAACATTTAAATATACAGGTGTTCTTGCATAAAACATAACTATAATTAATAGCGTTATCATTTACAACAGTAGTTAAATTCATCGAATAATAGTCAATTTTAAGAAAAGTAATAAAAAAAAAAGCCGTGTTTATTTGGCATTAAATTATCGTTAAGTTAATATACTACAAACCGTAGAAAAGTAAGCCAACGCATATGAACGCATCGAAACGCATGTTAACGCATGCTGGCTTCAACTCGATTATTCGGTAATCATGGTGTTTTCCAGGAATTTTTCGAAGTTTTTTCTTTGTCACACATAGCTTCTTTAACTTAAAGAATACCGTTGAGGAATTCTTTTACATCTAGCATTGCCCGAGGAAAGTAGTGGCTTCAACGCACCAAAAAAAAGTATAGTATTACTTAACCACCAATAACTGTTCATAAAGCAGTTATAAGTTCATGACATTTGTGTCAATTAAATTATCAAGAAAAGAAAAAAAAAAAACTAAATTCTAAACATACTGCAGGTAATATGCGAAAATATTATAGTTTTAAACATTTATCAATCCCTACGTCTTTCCTCACAGCCATATTTTCCAACTTTGGCTCACACTCATCCCAGCAGGAGCTCATAAATATATTTTAAAATTCTACGTCTAATATTGTCAGCTTCGAGTAAATACTTATTTACAATAAATTTCTTAAAATTTTCTAAATACACCATATTTCAAATAAATTTCAAGGTAAGACAGTGTAATGACCAATAAGTTAAATATCTTTCGTTTTACGAGCCTTTATATATATTTTTTTTAAATAGATTGTCATTCTGTCTATCAAACTTCACAAATTTTAATATAAAAAGTGGTGGACTCATTTAATGAGCCACCACTGTGCTTTTCTCACGAGATCATATTACATTCTGGAAAAAAAAACACAAAAAAGCTGTGATCTTGATTACTAAACTGGAAGAAAAAGAGGAGATAGAAGAACATAAAAAAAATCAGAAAACACATTGCCAATTTTTTTTTACCACTTCAACATTGATAACCATACCTAAAGCGGACAGTTTGTGAGCTAAACGGCTAAATTATAGATCTAGAATAGAAAAAAACTAAAAGTACAGTCTGAAGACATTTCTCGAAGATCCCAATACTCCAAAAAGAAAATATTTCTATATACTACCATCTCATCGAAGTCCAGCGGACATAACCTTCTCCGGCTGTACTGGTCACAATTCCTACGGTTTGCCAGAGTCGTGAACACACGAGCCACCAACATAAGTTATGTCACCTAAGTTATATAGTCTGGGTAAACTAATTCAATTTTTCTAAAATACCGACAGGGCAAATTTAATTCGCAATTAAAAATTTAATATTAAAAAACGTAAAAATTTTATTAGTGTCCGAAAAATAATAACCAAAGTTACATAAAGAATTCGTCCAGACAATATTGAAGTGCCAATGTGACATTTGCTTAAGATTTAAGTTAAACTAAATTTACACTATTAAACTATAAAACAATTCTAATTAATATCTAAAGAACTAATATCACAGAAAAAAAAATGTTTGTGTCTTAAAACTAGTATTGTACTCAGTCTACATTGCCCTGTCAAAAGAAAATGTATTTTAAAACTATTGAAATTTAAACAAATTCGATTATTCTACTATATATTAAACAAATTCTAATCAAGTTAAATTTTATTTAGATTTTATAAGCCAGCGTTAATTTATAAGAGAACAGCTATAATTGCAAAACCTATCTACCTTTTGTTTTACACCTTTTAATCAGCAACCTACAGCAGTTTGAAAAGGCCTCTTCATCCAGCAGTTGCCGAAATGTTTATAGAATTGGTGAGTGATTATCGTTTTTATATAACCTTATTGTTTTGCAATTTTAACTGATTTTCATATGCATAATTATCATTAAGTACCTTGAAAAACTACCTATAATTTGTTGAGAATTTATAACTTTAATGTAAAAAATTTTTATTACACAAAAAGTCATACCCTGCTTATTGAGGGATGTCTGTTTGCTAAAAAAATATTTTTTTCTTCTTGATCTTCTGTTTTTTGTTAAAATTTTTTTTCTGGTATCTGAACAACGACACCCGCAAAAAAAAAAAAAAAAAAAAAAAAAAAAAAAAAAATTTAACAAAAACAAGAAAAAAAGAATATACTTGTTCTATTTTTAGAATTTACTATGCTCATTCATAATTTATTCTACTGAGAGAGCAAATGCATTGAACTTGTTCTATTTTTAGAATTTACTATGCTCATTCATAATTTATTCTACGGAGAGAGCAAGTGCATTGATCAACAAAAAAAAAGCTTTTGTTATTACAGCTTCTGTACTTTGTAAGTAGCTTTCGGTTAAAGTTATAAATTCAATACACATTATATATTTAAGAATTGTTAATATCATTTATGTAACGTTGTATAATGATGTTTAAAAATAATGAATATAATAGGTGAATATAGAATTAGAATTTTTTTCTTATACATGAATTATCAGTGTTACATATTCTTTGAATAAATAACGAATTTATTATAATGGAACTTTAAAATTTCTTAATTCTTACATAATGTGATTGGTTTTGAATAAGTTGCGTTAGGGATCTTAGACTTTATATCAGGCGCCCTAAGATCACAGGTAGGGTGGGTAAAGAAGCGTCGAACCCCCAAAGACAGCTAGGGGAGTTATTCTACACAGTTGTATGATCATGAATTGACCCATTTCTGTTGTTATGTTGGTTAAAAAGGGGTATCCTTCAACATCAATTATTAAATCAACATCCTAGTCCATTTCATAATTAAATTTTTTTTAGGGAGTCTAAAATAATATTTATGTGTTGACTGCCCATCGGTAAGAGAGATTGGCAAGACAAGAACCACCCCACCCGGCTGATTGCTAGCTTTTTAAATGGCTCCCGTTAGTCTTGACAATCTCTGAAAGCTAAAAGAAAATCGCCGATGCAATCTCTGAATTTTGTTCTCATTCTTTAGAGAAAATAGTCTAGTTCATTACAATTTTTGGCACCAAAAACACAATCCATAGAGAACAACTTTTTGATTCTATTAGGTTTTCTTATGAATTGCATAAAAAAAGAATTTCTTATTAATTTCAATAGTCTACCTAATAATTTTTTTCAAAAAGGTACTTCTTATAGATTTCATTAGGCTACTTAATACGCTGTTGTTTTTATTAGGTATTCCTTACTGATTTTATTAGGTTTCTATTTGATCATGTGTAAATTATCTTATTGAATTTGTTAATAAGAATATCTTCTTGATTATATTAGCTGGGCTTGTTATTTCATGAATGCATACACATCAACACAAATACAATTTTTTATGAATTTTTAGTTTTTGTACTCTTATAATTGTTTGCGTGTTTGTACATGTGTTGCGGCGAACAACTTTTAGTTGAAAGTGAACAAGTGACAAGTAAAGAAGTGAAAAAAGTAATTAAATTAAAATTAAAAAAAAAAAAATTATTTTTTTTATTTATTGAAAATTGTTACATTTGAATGTAATGTCAACAAAAAAAACATAAAAAACATAAACAATAATATTTTGAATAATGGGAGATCACAATAGCTTAACTGAAAATATAGACATTTCTCCAATTTATAAATCCTGGGAAGTGGGAAGTTTTGGAATTACATCAACAACCATATTAAAAAAAATGAAAATTGAAGACGTTGAAAATTTATTCAAGAAACTGGACAAAAAATATACTGGGGAGTTGATAAAATTTAAGGCAGGCCTAAGGTAATGGAGAAGAAATATTGTTCGTGCAAAATAATGTTCATAAAAAAATATTTTAATTTAGACATCTTTTCAGAACCTACCGTTCATATGTGAAATAGAAACTTTATCGGCAAATAGTAGGATATTGAATTGGTTGAAAAAAATTTCTGAGAAACTCAGTAATCCAAATTAACATACGCAGAAATGCAGCAATGGTCTTATGCTATCTGTGATGTATTTCCTAAAGAAAAAACCGGTAAGAAATCCAAACAAAATTTTATTTACATATATTTTTATTAACAGTTTTGGTTATTCTAGGAAACATACTTTTTGAAACAGAAAGACGGAAAGAAAAATCCAACAGGAAAATTATTTTCTCGTTGGACTAATGTTGAAAAAGGAAAATTTGATGACTATAGTGGCAGCACTGCGGAGGAAGCTTTTAAAGATTTTGATAACGGTATGGATATATAAAACTTCTTAAAGTAATATACATATGTACATCTTTAAACATCTATCTTTCTCTCTCAAAGATAAATATTTCGAGCAAAAGTGCTGGCTGCAGCATAATTGCAGTCCAAGGGACCAGGTACTTTCAGAACCATTTAAAAAAACACAGTAAACAATTTGTTCACTTGTCACTTTCGAGTTGTGAAAGTAAAGCAATTTCTAAAAAACAACTACAACTTTTACCAAATGAACCAGCTTTGACTAATTCTGAATCTAATACATTTTCTGACAATCAAATGCAACTTGTACAAAACCTTACTTCTTCATCAATCAATAATATCATTTCTATTAAAGCTTCACTCTAACAAAAAAAATTTCCGTAAAGACATAATTGATATTCAAAATTCTGTTACACAGTGTATCACAACACCAGTTTATAAATTCATAACAACATTACTTGAAATCGATGAAGAGAATTCTTTGCTAGTCGAAGCCATCAATGTATTTTCTAAGCCATTCTCTAGTGTAAATAGTGAATAAAATTTAAAAAAAAAAATAGAAAATCTTAATCTCTATAAATTTTAAATTTATAAATCTTAAATTATTAAATTTTTATTTTAAAATAATAATACTTAATTTTAATTTTTAAGTTTCTAAGTAAAAATATGAATAAGTAAATATACATATGAATAAAAATTAAATTATAATATCAAACAGAATCAAGAAGTATTATTTAAATAAACAAAGAGATAACTTTACAGAATCAAGAAGAAAATCTTTTTGAAAAAAAATAATAAGAAAGCCTAGTAAAATCAAGAAGAAAATCTTTTTGAAAAAAACAATAAGAAAGCCTAGTAAAATCAAGAAGAAAATCTTTTTGAAAAAAAACAATAAGAAAGCCTAGTAAAATCAAGAAGAAAATCTTTTTGAAAAAAACAATAAGAAAGCCTAGTAAAATCAAGAAGAAAATCTTTTTGAAAAAAAAACAATAAGAAAGCCTAGTAAAATCAAGAAGAAAATCTTTTTGAAAAAAACAATAAGAAAGCCTAGTAAAATCAAGAAGAAAATCTTTTTGAAAAAAAACAATAAGAAAGCCTAGTAAAATCAAGAAGAAAATCTTTTTGAAAAAAACAATAAGAAAGCCTAGTAAAAATCGTAAGTTTTCTTCTTGATTTTTTGAAAAAGGTTTTCCTTATAAAATTAATAAGAATTTCTTCTGGAGTAAAAACCATAGAGAAATCTTATAAATGTTGTTCTATTTTACTATGTATTTATTAGGTACTGTTTTCTCTGTGTGGGAGGTCTTGCGTCTGCTAAAAAATTTCTTTTAAAAGGCCTTTTTATTGCTTTCTCTTTGCCGCTGCTATGTATTCATATTAGCGTGTGTGAGTGTATGTTTTTTGAAAAAATATATTAAAAAAAGAGTTTATGTGTGATTAAGGTCAACATATTTTTCACATATTTTTCACATATTTTTCTAAAGGTCTACTCTGCACACACTTTGAGTATTTTATAAAGAATTACATGTGTGCTTGCATAAATGTGGAATGGCCACTAACCATGACGAGAACCATAAATGTTTATCTCTGTGAGTAAAAGTAAAGTAAATGTGTAAAACTATGTCCCCATATATATTGGGTCAAATATGAATAAGTATGTACATACGAGTATATACATATGTATGTACTTACATTATGTGTAAGAAAATTTAAAACAGAAATTACAAAGAGTATCTACATAACAACTAGATTATATATTGTAGTTTTTTTTTTTGTCCTAAGTGGTAGCAACATTTGTACTTACCCGTAATAATATCATTGAAATAAGAGCATAATTTATACTTGTACCAGTTGTCGATACAGGATATTTGGTAACTACAGTTATTGACTAACGGATTATGATAACACGTCAAGGAAATAAGAATACTGTATCATAATTCAAGCTTAAAAGTAGAATCGCACTAAAAAAGGTATCTAACGATATTGGCATGTTATTTAGACCTTTCTTGAATTTAAAATAAAAAACTTAAAATATAACTAGATATCGGAGTCTTTATTATTTTTAAAATATTCTCTAACGAATTACGACTCTTTCCATCATGGCAACCGTAATCTCGCAAATTACGATAAAGAAAAAACGTGGAGGTGTGGTGTCAAAGGATATGGGAGGCCAGCTGACAGGACTGGAACGCAAATTGAGTGTACACTGTGATATCAATACTGTCATAGAATGCTAGATGTATCTAAAGTAGATAGGTAGACATTCATCGGTTAACCTTGCAAATCTTCCTGAAATCGCAGACTCAGAAGGTAATAAGAAATTTGGCGCATGCGCTAAAGTTACACCACAATAAATTTGAATGAATTCATACACGTAATATTGGCGTTCCTTTCTAGACGTATAAAAAGCTGATTTCACACAAACTTAACTAGATGGTCAAAGAAAGCTAAAAAATAGATCCCACTTGATAAATATGCCACAAAAAACTGTTCTAAAAAGAATATGTAAAACAATCTGTATTTAATTTATCTCAGAAATCTCATAGCCTCATAGTCTATAAAGTAATGACTGCTAAATTCAATGTCAATGACTTCTGCAGAATTTGTAATACTCAATACTTTCTTTGTCACTGGGGGCCAGAGATGTATAATTACTGGTCAATAAATAGTTACTGAGAAACGTGTATAACCAAAGATGATTTATCTAAGAGCCTTTATTAAAAACCTTTATTAAAATTAAAGGATTTCTGTAGAATTATAGTGGTCAAGATTTTGCGGGCTTTCAACAATGTCTTGTTTTCAACAGGTACATATTAGATATAATATAAAAGTTTACGTTTTATTTTTTGACAGTAGAAGAAGCTTTGACAATCGCATTCGCAATTGTAAATAATTCCTAATAATATTGGTGGGTCTGCAAAAGCTATATTTGAAATTTGAACACATATCGCATTATCATTTGTTTGGATACGTCAGTTGCCCCATTTGAGCTTCTGAAAACAACACAATAGCAGGGGGGTTACTCCCTATTGTGATGCGAAAGCAAATTCGATGCGTAAGAGTATTAATTTGTACTCTTCTCGCATCGAATTTGCTTTCGCATCGCAATAGATAGTAACCCCCCAGTATTAAAGAAACCTTTGCATGCTGAACGCGTGAGTTCATAATGTGCTTTGTTGTTTGGAAGCGTGACTGGGGCTAAGCCTTTTTCAAAAATTTGGCTGGACATGTGTTTCAATCATGAAACACATAAAGGTTCAATCGCGAAACACATGTCTGAAAACATCTCGCGATGACATTGTTAAATTTTGGTATATTATTGCTTACGGTGCCGCATGTTAATAGTCACCGAAAAAGTAAATTTATTGTAAACCACATTCCATAATTCAGCTGTTAATTGGCCGCACCACCAATCTTGTATTATATTTTGTGGCACTATGTTTAAAATAAAAACCAATCAAATCGATTATAGCCTTACAACTCATAATCCACCACATCAATATAAAAATGTTACATAGGCTCCAAGACGTAGAAAAGCAAGAAAACCTTAGTGGCATATCCATTTAAGATGTCTACCGCAATTCAAGAGATCTATCAATATAATTCAACGTCTCCACTAGAACTATAAGAAGAAGTCTCAATGAAAAAACCTTGCATGTATGTATTGTTCAGCATATGCCTCATGCTTTGAAAATGATCTTACAGTCCCAGATATATTTTGCCTATGAGCATTTAGAAAAACCAATAATTTGGTAGAAGAATATCGTCAGAGAATATCCATTCAATAGAAAGTTTTAGGGAACTGGTGGAAAGCCCAGGAATGCCCAGTGCAACTGTTAAAAATTAAAATTAAAAACAAAGGATATCCAACCAAATATTCGGATTTAAATCAAGATAGTTTTTGTTTCTCTAATGAAAATAACATTTTTATTTACTGTCCATACTTTTTTGGGTATGTATTATGTATTATGGATAGAAAACCACTGAAATGCAAAATAATAATAAAACGAAAAGAAGAGTGGCATGACCTAAGGGTGTTTAGCATGTTTGAAAAATACATTTGCTTAAAATGGCAACGGAGTCCAAGTGCGCTAACGTCATGTCCACCACTGTATATAAATATACTTTATATATTTATTTCATTTACATTTAAATTAAATAATAACATTGCTTTATGATTTATTTCTACAGGTTATTGTACTTTTGAAGCACACGCTAGAGTAAGTCTACAGTATAACGATTACTATAGAAGCTGTTATAACGAGGGGGAAAATGAAACAATCACAATTTTATCTACCAGTGTTCGGCTCTATCAATAAAAAGGGAACGTACATTCGAAGCACCCTATCTGTCAGGATTGGGGGAGCTATCAAGGATGAATCTAAAATGTGTCTATACATATGCCAAGAATTCTGCATGGTTTGAAAGGTGAGTGATCGACAGATTATCTACCAACGGGGATCAACATAATAGACTTAAGTGAGCTGTTTTTCTAAGAATGGCTGCCCATGGAGGGAAATTTTCATAAAGATCCGTAAGTTTTTGCATAAAAATTCAGACCATTTTGCCAAACTTTTGATAATAGTTTTAACATTTCCTGGTGGACAACTGCTGGATATAAATTTTAATTTATAATTGTCAAACTTTACTCTTTTCAGTTCCACACTAAATATACACACATTTAAATGATTTTCATATAACTTCGTTGTTTTATTTTTTTTTTTGCAAAACAAAGTTCTTGTTAAAAACTCATTATAAGGCAAATACTGCAATGGACACAGGAAAATTTCTTAAAAATACTGCTACTTTATTATAAAAATGATTTTTGCCACCCGCACAACTTTTATTTTACTTCATTTCAACATTGACCCGGCCTTACTGAAACCCCCTTTAATATTTATGTTGGCGACATTTCTTTTTTATGCAGGTAAATATCTGTGTATGCATTTTATGATGTGTACAAATATGATGCCCCATTATAAATAATCTCTTAGTGAGATATATTTCTGCATGCAAATATGTGTATTTAAGTGGGATGTAAATATCTACATATGCATGTGTATATATAAGACCTGCCCTTAGAAATTAATGTTTATTTCGAAAGTGTATATTATCTAAATAGCAAAATATTCGAAGAAATCGGAAAAGTATCAAAACTTTTAAACCATTTTTAGCACGAATTTCTGCAATTAATGCAAGCTACTAAGGACCAAAATAAGCATCTATTTAATTAGGGGCAGGTCAAATGTATATAATGTACGTATATAAGTTTTATTTGCACGTACATATAAATGTGCATTTAATGACTAAGAGCAAGTACAGTAGTAGGAGTAAGTAGCACAGTGAAAATTGTAATTTACAGAACAGCAATAATATATGTAGATACCATTGAATTTATAATTACGCTTTTCTGTCATTCTTTGTTTAACAACGTTTACACAAACTTATTTATAATAACACTTATATACATTAAATATGCGTAAGTGTGTACAAGCAACTATATATAATTATTAAATTAATAAATTTGCATTTCCTAGCAAATAAATTCGACTGTGATGCAAAGTAAATATAAGAAATAACGCTATGACCAATAACCGCTACGCCGTGCTAAGTTAATCTTAATGCCGTTTTTAGAATTTCTAAAATAACATTAATTCTATAAGTCATAATAAAGAAACTAACTTAATGCATTCATTCCCATTTGTATACCCGTTTGTGCTGATGTTTGTAACACCAAAAAATATTAACCTGACAGCCACCTTAAACATACCAATAGACTCAGAAGCGCATTCTGGCTGGCAGATCATTTAAAATGGTTTATTTCGATAAAATTAAAATTTGCTGAAATTGTTTCATTATTTTCACCTAGATCTCATACAAGTGCACTACTGAAACATAACTTTATTGGTCATAAATATCTGATTTATAAGGCTAAGCACACAGATTTCGCCACAAAATATAAGTTTTATATAAAACGAAATCACATTTAAAATCACATAACACTCACTAATACACATAAAATGGTTCATTATAGACCACAGGTTGCATATTGCAGGGTGCTACCGAAAACCTTAGTAAGGAACACAATTATAAATATTAAGCAAAGGCTGGCACTTCGTGTTAACAGATGGATCAAAGACCGAAAAACACGTAGGTTTTGCCGTAACAGACCATAGTGGAAGCACAAAAAAAACTGAAAACTGAACGATGATTTACAATGCAAATCTGCACAGACAGTCGTTTGATGCTAATTTAAACCAAAAGAATAAAAATTAATTAATTCTATTAATACAAGAGCTAATGATACAAAGGAGAAAAAATGTTAAGTTACAATGGATTGCTAGTCACATTGGCGTTGACGGAAACGAGGCAGCAGACCTCGCGGCTAAGTCTGTGTATCGACGTCCAACATTCAGTGGGTGGCCAAATTATTAGTTACACATGCAAAATTGTTTAGTTTGAAGCCGTATAACATAAAAATATTAGAAATGTATCCCTTTATTTCTTCTTTTAGGTAAATTAAGTGTTTCTAATTTAATTAAAAATAAACTCTTTTGTTTTAAAAATATATATTTGAGGAAAATAAATATTACAACATTTAAAAAAAAAAAAATCTTAATATTTCGTAGAACCTTCTTTGGCATCAATTACAGCTTGCACCCTTTTCGGCATGCTCTGAATGTATTTTTGAACATCGTGATGCCAGCCTTTAATCAATTTTATCAAAATTGCATATTTCACACTTCAGATTAGAATGACAGATAATGATATACAACTGCACTCTAATGTCACCAATCATTGTTGACACTGTACAAAATATTTAACAGTATTACCAGAATTAAAAATTAAAAAAAAGTGTAACTAATAATTTGGCCACCCACTGTACTTATTCATTCCAAAGTCAAAACAATTTATAATCAGATGTGCCACCACAAAGCTAAATATTTCTTTAGAATGTAAATGGAACAAATATAACCACCACTACAAAACTATTAACACCACAAACGAACTAGTTATTCTACCAACATCAAACAATTGTTTGCAAAATAAATGTTTCACAAGACTGCGATTAACACATATCCGTCTCACGCATCGATATTTATTAAACAAAACTGCACAGTCAATATGTTCCTTTTGCAGCTCCTCGCCATTAACTGTCTTTTACATCTTAGTGCACTGCCCAGTAGTACTCAATCTACGTGCATTAGTTTTTAAGTCATCTAACATTGTTGAATTTTTAAAAACTCCAAATAGTAGTAATATATTAAAAGTCTTTGAATTGTTAAAGCAATTTTTTTTCATAACCTAATTTAAATTTTTAAATTCCAATCATTATCTAACAAAAATAGTAATAACTAATTGTTCAAGAAACAGTAAGCCGATAGCCATTGATGCTATTGCTTTTAGGTTTATTGTAATAAATTTAAATAAATAAATAAAATAAATAAATATTAGAGTACTACCGAACATCTTACTAAGGAACACAATTGCCTTCAAAATGTTGGTATCCACATAAAATTCAACACAAATATATGTACGAAATGTATTTTATTTATTTTCTTGTTTTAAATTGATTTTAATTTTGAATACACTAGTGGTGCTGCTGCTATCGGTAGCAAGACTTCTGAGTAAATTTTTCGTAGAGCCGATCTATCGCCACTCTAAGGTAAGGAATATATAAATAAAGGATCTCTTATAAAAGAGCAATTAGTTTTAATTTTATTATAAGATTTTAATACATACTGTATGTTATATGCCTGATCGATTATTCAGCATTTTCTAACATTTCAGTAGAAACACCAACGCTTTCATATATTATACATATCTTGTAGACACCGTGCTTATTATCAATTGAAACATGGAAATAATGACCAAAAGATTCTGTTCACGAATGTTTGTAAGCAAAAGACACAGTATATTCTTTCTGACTGAAAAGAAAGCACAACTCATTTTAGGTAGCGTTTAAAACGTTTAAAAGAGAAGGTGAATAATGACAAGTCACTATTTTACTTTTCCTGAGTAAAACAAATAGATTTTGTGTGGTTTAAAAATTAAAAATTTTAAAAGCGTCATAAACAGGCGTTGGTGTCACATTTTTACTCTATAAATATCCCGTTTGTCCAATGCTTTCCCGAGCTTATAATCACTTTTTATAGTAAAACACTGTATAAAAGTTTTTTTATTTTTACTCTTACTGAATGATCGAGAAGCAAATTATATAGTGGGAAATACCAGACATTTCGCTTTATGTACATTCCAACCCATCTTTGGCAGTTTAGCTTCCTGTAATCAAGTTAATTTTCGGATCATAAATAAGAAGCATCTTCTCTGCTGACACTGTGTGTATTATATTTTCAAATTTATTGTCACATATATTTAAGTCTGTCCAGTAAAATTTAATATCCTTTCGAGTTAAATTTCGTAACTCAACCGACTGTCCTGACAAATTTTCCACGTTTATTCTTGTTTATTATATCACTATATTCCAAATCGGCATTAATTTTTCCGCCTAAATGTATTGGTCTTAAATTTATATTATTGGCTAGTTTTATCTATTCCTAAAGTAATAATCTCATCTTGAGAAGATATCAGAGTGGAACTGCTAGCACTAACAGCACCGAAACTATATCTACTAGAAACTTTTTTGGGTCACAAGTAATATCAATAGATATACTACTAAACATAAACATCTGAACTTGTCTGATATATTGACATGTGCCAAAAGTAGAAAAATTATCAGCATCAACAAATATTTGATTCGGTGTGAATTTTTCCATAACGTATTGTCAAATAAAACTGAATAAAAATGAGATGACAGTATAATAAAAGACAAATGTGATCTGCGAAAAAAAACAAATGAAAAAATATCTAAATGATTCACCAATTACATTCATAAAACAAGTTAGAGTGCAATATTCGGTTGTACCGAAATTTAAATTCCCTCCACCTAAACGTAATAAATACAAAAACTACACTGGTTTTAAAACTAGAATTTCTAATTCTGTGTTTTCTGTTCAGTCTTAGTGTAAATTTTATTAATATTTTATATATTGTTTGAAAGACAATTTTACGACCAACATAATTTTTAAATGTTTTGAACTTTTATCTAATTTTGAAAATTTAAAATTTATGCAATTAGCTAGTAATTCTCACCATAATTTACGGAGTTTGTCTGATATAATCTTGAGTGTAATTTAACAATCTATAAAGTTAAACGAACATTTTTCCATATTCAAAACAAGAGTAAAAAGGGTAGGAGTATGAGGTGAGGCTTCTTTTGGTTGAATTTGATGTCAATAACATTATTTACAAGAGTTGTATGATTGGTTGTTGTGCTAGGAAGGGGAGTTAATTCAGGAGCTATTATTGACTGACAGCTACAAAATCTAGTAGCATAATTGCCGTATAACCGATATAAATATGATTTCTGATTCATATAAAAAATGGTTCGATATCGATATTTATTAGAAATTTTGGTGGGTTAAATTATTTTTTGGAAATGGTTCTTATATGGCAGCTATGAAAAATTATTGGCCAACCTTCTTAAATTTTGGAGCAGTGAATTTTATGCATATGAATTTCAACGCAATAACGGTATATTTAAAATACATATTAGTATAGTCACATATGGACCGATATTTTCAAAATACAGCAGTTTTATTTTGGCATGTAGGTACTCATATGTAAATGATACCATTATTTATAAGAAATATATGAGTATTAAAGTGATTTTCGGAAAAAGGCTTTATATGGGGGATGCGGTCAAATATAGACCGAAATTTACAAAATTTTTGGAATCATGTTTGTGTATATTTAAATTATATATACATGGTGGCGCAAGAGTAATTCTCCTATCAGAAAATGCTATAAATTTTGCGATTGGCCCCTAATGTCAGTTCTGTTTTGGTCGGCATCGACCAGACGACGTATCACGCAAATGAGTATCAGTCGACGGTCTTTACAGCGAATTTTGGTACAAGATTTGAAAATGTTTCGGTACAAAGTCCAGACGGTGCATCAGCTGTTAGCTGCTGATCGCCAATCGCGTCTAACATACGCTCAAGCCATCCTTAATCGCCACCAAGAGGAAGATGATTTTTCATCAAAAATAATCATGAGTGATGAGGCCCATTTCAATCTTCTTTTTGTGGGGCTTATTGAAGACGCGGGTTTATGTCAACAAGCCTCAGACGCTTGCAGCTCTTAAAGACAATATCTGTCAAGAATGTGAGGACCTATCGTCGGAAGTTTTGGCCAAAGTGATGGAAAATGCCATAAAAATGGCTCAAATGACAATCAACTGTGACATCATATTCTCGACTTGATGTAAAAAAAATTAAAAGACCAAATAAAAATAATCCACAAGCCAAAAAACATCGGAAGTTTACTTTTGCTCCACCTTGTATAAAGTTTTGAGTTATAAGATATATATAAAGATTAATGACTTTTTCGGATTTGGTACTTCGATAATATGACCAATTATGTATCGATCACCATCAAATTTAGTACAACAATTTACATATCTATAAGAATTGTTTGTGGCGAATTTTAACCTGGTAACTATATTTGTACCAGATTTATACGTATTTAAGTGAATTTTAGATGTGGACTTTATATGGGCTCCATGGTCAAACATGGACCGAACAAAACAAAATTTCGTTTTGCCATTTCTTTTTACATGACACTTAGTTTTTCCGTATTTTGTATCAATATTCCAATTTTAAGCCATATTTCGGGAAGATATGGGGGCTATCAGAAATCATGGACCGGTTTTTACTATTTTCCTCACACTTTCTACTTTTATCATAAAAATAACTCATACAAAATTTCATGGAATTATCTGTAATATATTTCAAAAAATCGCAAAAAAAAAATGGTTAAAAATATCAAATTTTTATGGAAGTTGTCTCACATTGTGGTTCATAACTCTGGTTCTACTATACCGATTTTGCTGATTTTCAATACCAAACTGCTTAGGAGAATTATAAACAGACAGACGGGCAGACTGATATAGTCTATCGACTTAGAATTCGATAAGGATCATGAATATATACACTTTTTTGAGTCTCAGACGCATATTTCAGTGTTACACAGAATGCCACCTCATAATACCCTCATTCACCACTTATGGTGGTGGAGAGTATAAAAATATGTTTTTAGGGTTTTTAAGGCGAAACAAAATCGAAAATTATAGATAACAACTACATAAATACTTTCAAACTGTTCCAATTATCTGATAGTCTATCTAATTTAGAATTTAGTTGCCTCAGCACTGAATTTGAATTTTCCTAATTTTTTCATAATTTACCCAGTCTTTAAAAACATCCACTGTAACTTTTCGTGAATGCTGATTTCAATTTGCTCCCTTTTATGCACTTATCATTGAATGTTTGGTATTGCATTCGCATGAACTACAGATACAGCAAGTGTATAATTTCAGGGGAAATATTGTATGTCAGTATGCATGAACATAAAATTTCTTGACTGACTTAATTACACAGAGTTTGAAATAAGTAATTTCGTTACAATAAAAAACTCATTCAAATAACCAATAAATATCTTAACAAGAAATCGAATGATTATTAGAGAAAAAAAAACAATAAATACTTTATGGATTTCTTTTCAATAAACATTTTCATAATGTATGTATATATATATGTATGTATGTATGTATTTAACTGCTTTTTGAAAGGTTACCTGTGGATCTGTATACAAAATAAATTAAATTGTTTATTGGCTGTTTTCGTGTTTATTAATTATTGAATATGTATGTGTGAATTAATATTAAATACTGCTCTTAATAAGCTTGTACATAAGATTTTCACATGAGTAAATTGCCCATATGAACTACAAACATGCTACTCGCTACTGTATACATTAGATGTGCCCTCACAAAAATAGATCTGCATTGGTGAGATGTTATTTGTTTCATAAAATACAGAAATAAGGCTCATAAATATATAAGTCATTTTACATAATTTTATAATGATCGGTCTATAGTAAGTCAATGATTTCATATAAGATGCTCTTCTGAAAATTACTTTAACATGCATTAATATTTTACAAGTGTTGACATTGCGAGAAAATTAAATGCAAATAATTTGTCTATTACAGAAGTCAAGCTAATAAATATAATAATGATCGGTTCCTAATATGACCTTATAGCGCCAATTTCTGAACAGCTGTATTTGCTTATATACTCGGAGTAGGGTATTATATGGTCAGCCTTGACCGACAATATTTTCTTTCTTGTTAAAATTTTGCTAAGTTTGATTTTTTTTTTAAAAATCGCTAATCTGTTGTCAAATAAATGTTATGGTAATGGTATGAGAAGTTACTTTAGTTTAAATTTCTTATTCATGACCTTAATTACTGACGAATTTGTACAAACATACTTGTAGCATGTAAATTACCAGCAATTAGAATTTAAATATATTAAGCAATTTCAAAACAGCGCGTTTTGGGAAAAAATTTTAAGTTTTAATAGAAATTCCTGAAGCCGAAACTCTACTTAGATTAAGTAATTGTGTTTGAAAAATAATATTTATTGCAAATGTATTTTAAACAAAGTTTAGCAATTTTTTTAAGAAACTAAAAAGTCTATCATTAATTATTTAATTTCAAACGCATGTCTAGTATTCGTGAAATTGTATTTACTTGTTTGTATGAATACTTGAATTGAACAATTCCGTTTAAACTTTATTTATAGTATGACTTTAATAAGGTTAATAAAATTCATATCAATACATATGCAGTTAAGTATGTATATTGCGTATTTATGTATTTATGTGCGTAAGTTGATACATACATATGTACGACAATGCGTACACATTTAAATATGTATATGTTTGAAACACAAACTGTGTTCAGCTGTAGTAGTACTTACAGATATTATTAGCCCGACAGAGATTTTATATACTGGCAAATAGTTCAATGAAACTTTAAACTTAAACGTTTAGATAAAGTTTTTTGTTTTCAAAGTTAAACTTTATTTGAGGCTAGATAACCGAATGACTGGCTGATGGACGGCATTAATGTGCAATCAAGCTGGAAAAGTAAAAACAAATTTTAGACTTTTCAATTTTAAATTTAAAAGAATTGACCAAAATATTAAAACTTTTTGAATTTTCTTTGTAACTATTTATAGTTTTTTTTGTATGTATAAAGAACAATAGTATAGTTTTTACACATAGGGAAAGATAGCATGGTTCTTTATCCAAAACTTTTTCACAAGTATTCATATGTATATACTTTATTTATTTGTTTCTATTTATATTAACACCAAATAAGTTAAAACTCTTACATTTTAGCAAAGTGGCAGATCTGTTTTGTTAATCATGTCACAGATTTTTGAGTTTGAAGGCTTTATTCAATTATCATGCAACTATGCGATCAGGAAATTTGGTTTGCAATTAATTATTTGTTTCAATGGCTGTGTATGGCCACATATCAGTGATATTCATATCTTAAATAATAGCTCAAAATTTAGCTGATAACAGCTGTTGATGGTCTGATTCCTTTACTGAATTTCGAGCCGAATTTTCGAAATAAATTGCCAAATCATGCCTCCAGACTACCTAGCGCACCATATATTACTAATTTAAGTCTATCAATGTATGTATGTCCGACAAAGTAAGATATGCATGCGAGGAAATGACCGGCATTTAGTGGAATTAAATTTGAACATAACAAGCTTTAAATGTCTTAGAAATTTAAATTGAATATTTCTAAAATGTCACTTAGCTTTAGTTTTATATTTATAGACTAATGAACACGTTCCCAATAAAATACTTCGGGCTGAATCTCTACGCAAAATTATATTTTGCATGAAAAATAAAATGTCAAAGCAGTTGCAATTCGTCTTTGATTTATTTGTTTCTATTGCAAACATCATTAAACATGTAACAGTTTTATATGTTTCTAATGGGAAAATGTATTTCAAATGCTTAAATTTTTCCGAGAAAATTTTTAAAAATAAAAAAGCTAGAAAAAAGCCTCCTAGATAAAATAGAAATTATTTCCAAAAACTCGTAATAATATCGCTGGCTTAACATGCAAAGGCTCTATCCACTTTTTTTAGAAAATGAGATTATGATGCAGTTGTGTTCAATAATTAAAAATACATCGATTGCAACAAAAAAAAAAAAATGCAGTTATCTCATTAGTTGTTGTTTTTTTTTTTAAGATGTTTATTAAATATATTTTTGTATAACAAATAAGACTACAATAAACAATAGATTAAATTAAAGATTTAATTACACACAGTCTCAATATTCGGGCACTCAAGTAAGTAAATTATTTATATTTTAACATTATTTAGAAATATATATGAATGTGTTTACAATATTTTTTGTAGGTACATATTATATTACAATGTAAAGAAAATTTTAAAAAACATTTCATATTTGCATATATGATTATGTTTTGTAAGTCACACTGTCCCAAACACTGCATGTAGCATTTTAATTTATTAGCGTATACACGATATATAATAGATTAAAAGACAAATATGACTTATACGACCTGTGAGTGCCAAATTAAGTAATTCTATAATTGTACAAAAAATATTGCATACTTTATGGTGTAAAATAATATTAGTATGTACTTAAATTTAGTACTGATGCGTATACTTAATATGAAATAGATTATAATTTTCATGTAACTCATACGACATGTATTTTACACACAAACCAAACATATTTTAATTTTAGGAATAATTTTATATGTTGCAATGAATATTAATTTTTAGTTGCATTTTTTATCACACTAAAATTAGTTACGAAAATAGTGAAAATATTTTCTTTTCATGATCAACTGTTTATTTCCTATCGGTATAAAAATATTATTTTAAACATGAATATACACATACGTATACATACTCAAACTTTGTAAATAGAGTATGTTGTTTTATGTTAGTAAATTTATCCGTGTATCAACTACAAGAAAATGAAATATGTATGACTTTTATTTAAATTTCCCAAATTAATCAAACAAATTAACTGGAGGCCAAGTTTAAAGATTACGACGGTTGCAGGATGCAACTAAGGCAAGCATATTTTTAACTGCGGTTTTTTTCTTTTTTTCGAGCAAAATATTCCGTGTTTAAGAAAATATTAGCTTAAAATTACTGAATTCTGAGGCACATGTCTTCTGTAAAAAAGCTAGATTAATCATGTTACGCATATATTTGTTGCCTGCTAAATTTTATATGCCTTAATTACTTCAATAAAGTTTTATATAAACGTGTATGGTTGTATAGCTATTTTAAATGTACAGCATATACATTTAAGTTGCTACAAAATTATATTTCACAAAGAAAAATTCAACAAGATATATTCTGTAACTACCCTTGATTATTTGTTTTAAAAGAACAAGTCCTTTTCAAAACCGTAGGAATAGGTCTACGGTTTCTCATTACCTCCATTCAAATGTCTTTGCAGAATATGTCTTTATGGCACATAAATCTTTATAGAGAAGCCGTTTCCATACAAAATTCTGCAAAAATAAGTTTCATGCCAAGTGAAATCTCTAAACGGCATTTTGTTTGCATCGGTACATATTTTGAGATAGTCCCATATAAAGTCCAATTTTCAGAATCACTTAAAAAAATCATTGAACATTGTTCTCCAGATTAGAATACGTCCGAGTCAGTCATATGCCTGAAGTCATATTTAAATTGTTATACCAGAAGATTATTATTATTATTTAATCATGATTATCAAAATAAATTTGCACAATTTGAAAGTGTTGTTCAGGTGTCAGTCTATTCATGTTGACATGTCAAACCAAACTAAATATAAATTACTTGACAGCTCACAAAATGGCCGTTAGTTAAAAAAGTGTTGCTAACTTAAATTTTTATATATCTTATATACCCTATATAAACAAAACGCCGTTCTGAAAGAAAGACACAAATATAAGTTCTTGATTATAACTAAAATAAATATAAGATTTTTGTAAATATTGTTATTGAGCTGAAATTCAGCGAAAATAAACCTAAAATAAATAAAAACTATGGTACGATATTTTATGTCGTGGGGATGGGTATAAAAGATTCGGCACAGCCAAATATAACTCTTATTTGTTTTTAAATGTTGTAAGAACCCATTTGGCATAAATATTATTAATTATTACAGCAAAAAACTCATGTTTTTTTAATAAAAAAATCTCACATTTCCTGTTTGGGTATTTGCAAATTAAAAACATTAAAAAAAATTTTAAAAACAACAAAAAAACATATGATTTGTTTTTTTAACACAATTTCTTATACACAGATTAACTTAACATAGCAGTTTTTATTGCCAACTGAATTTTATGTTTATTTATTGTTTGTTGTTTGTTTTTTTTTTCTTCATAATTCAGCACAAAACCTATTATTAGATTTGGTTTATTTTACATGGACTTGATTTATTAATACATATAGTTTTTTGTCTACTGAATTTCGAATTAATTTTATTGTGGTTTATCGATTGTGGTTAAAAAGTGAGGATATATAAGTAATAGTTTAATAAGTTCATGGAATTTAATTTGGGGCTACAGTTATTTAATAATGTTAATACTTATACATATGTGACGCGGCCTATGAAAAGGTGGCTTATGACTCAAAAAAGAAATTGCGAGACACAGCTGTTAAAGATCAACAATGCATAAAATTCAGTTTTTCTTTTATTTGTTCTCTTCTTTCTCTACATTTTTAGCACACTTCTAAGCAAGTTAGGACTTTCTAGTTTTCACTGCGTCTCAAAAACTATCGAAACCAAAAAAAAAAAAGTGGAATTTTTTTTTTTTGAGTCATAAGCCACCTTTTCATATGCCGGGTCACATTCCTATTTACATAAATATATAAAGTTGTTAGCACAATTATTTATTTCAGATACATTTCTTTATTGCAAACTTTAGCATTTTTTGAAACGCGACATTTATTATGCCATTAAAAGCAATGGTTTTAGTAAAAGTTTTATATTAAAAATTCATGGGTAAATTTTATAATATTTAGTAAAATTTATATCATTGACATTAGGGCTTTTGTAGACCAATTTAACTGGCTTTCAGTTTCCCAAAGTACCTACATATGTATTTATTTATTTATTTTTAGGGCATCATAATTAGAAATACTTTAAAATTGTTCATAGAAAATCGTACTTAATATACCTCCAATATACAGCTTTATATTTTAAAACTATTTAAATTTAATTAATTATACAAAACTAAAATAGTAAAACTTATAAATAAAGATGATTTATTCCATCTCTGTCTTTTTCTTTCTTTTCTAAATGTTGAAATTAAAATTTGATAAATGAATAGAAATGAGGTGAGACTGTCAATAGAGACAAAAAAGTATTGAAAAGCTTCCAACATAAATATTAAACACAAATTTGTAAAAGGTTCTGAGCAAAAACTTATAATATTCTTATTTAACAACTGACCACCACTATACACAGATACGGTGTGGTGGTACTTATTTGTCGTGAGTAAATATGTTGGCACAATTTGAGGTACTTTACAAAAATCTCAATTTTAAAATCAAAAATATTTCTATAATAAAAAACTTTTCCTTATATCGGATGTATGAATAAAATATGTGAGATTTTTTATAATGTTCAGCTTTTAAAATTTTTTAAAATTTTTTCGAAGAATTGGCCATTTCCCACCATTCTGCCAGCCCAATTCAAATTAATTTCAGATACCCTGTTTTGAAGTGAAACGTATCCCACAGAGAGAGCGTTCTGCATCGATCAAAATAAGCCAGTAGTGGGACGGGAAAAGTTTCTTAAAAGGCATTGCAACATGTGGCCGAGCATTGCCATGATCAAACATTACGTTTTCAGGTCTGGCCGCATATGGGCATTTCCTGCAAATCGTCAACCAGGATCCAAAAATAAAATGTTGATAATCATCGTGTTTTATTGTTTATGATTATAAAAAAAGTCTATATTTTTATAATAGAATGGGTTCATATCATATTTCAGCTGTTTTACATGAGGAAATTGGGCTGGAAAATGGAAAATTTTATATTTTGCTTTATGCTATTTATAAACCAATTTTTATATTTAATTATTTTACATGCAAAAATATGTTATTTATGCACTCTTTCTGCAAAATCTCTCCATTACAATCAATTCGTAAGATAAAAGTGTATCGAGGACAAAAAAGTTCGATTAACGGTAAAATTTTTCTTTGTTTCTTATCTATGTGTTAATCGTACGTTCGCGACCGAAAATATCATTTTATTTTAATTGTTTTGCATTAACTGTCAACAGGTGTCAGATATTACAAATTTTATTCAAGTTCGGTGTCACTAATTTGTAATTAAAAAAAAAATTCTGGGCAACAATTAATTAAAATCTTTTTTATTTGCAAAATTTCGTACGTTCGCGACCGTAAGTAAATTTTTTTCTTAGGCAATGTATTTATTTTCTTAACACGCAAATTTACTTTCGTATATGGTTAAAATATGTGATAAATCGCAAAACGAAAAACAAAAGCGTTATATCAATAAAATTAAAAGCGATCCACAAAAGCTAAAAATTTTACGTGAAAAAGCTGCTGATAGGATGCGAAAACGACGCTTAGCATTAACAAAAAATAAAAAGGTTTTAAAACAAATACAAGAAAAAGAACGTGCAAGGTTGAGAGTATACCGACAAAAGAAGAAAAAGGAAGCTCAACAAGAAGACGATCATGAAGCGTATTCGTGTAGACAAACTCTGGGCTGAAAGGGCATTACCAAGTGATTTGAAAAAAAAAAAATTGAAGTTATTAAAGGACTATTTCAGAAGTATGTCGAACCGGAAAACGAGCAGAATAAAACATCTACGCAAGTTGAATGGGGCAGGAAGTTAGAAGTAGTGAAAGATATTTACTTGCGTGAAGATGTTAGTGTTCAGTCGGCAGCCAAAAAGGACACCCTCATTGTTGATGGACAAATTGTTGCTAAACGATATATGCTGCTAACTGTATCGGAAGCTTACGAAGTAAGAATAAAAATGAATCAATTGGAGAATGCGTAAGCAAGACAAAATTCTTTCAGTGTCGACCCAAACATGTTCAACTCTCGACCAAAATGCCGCATAACATGTGCGTATGTATTCATCACGCCAATTTCAGTTTTTTATTAAATGGTTGCGCAACAGTTATACAGTCTTTCCCCAAAACCTTCGAAAGTTTTTTACAATTAGCCTGTTGCAATATTAAAAATGAAAGCTGTATGACCAACGATTGCGAAAACTGTACAAAAGATGTGAAATCTATTGTTCCAGTATTATACTTAACAAAAATGGATGAAATTGTAAAATGGCAACACTGGCGGAAAGTAGACGATAGAATAACTTTGACTGACTCTATTCCATAAAAACAATATTATAAACACTGTTAATATTTTATATGAAATAAAATAGTCTATTTCTTGTTATAAGTACTACTACACAATACAAATTAAGTATTACGTATTTTGAATTAAATTAAGTTTTGATTTCTTCGACCTTTTTTTTCAATAAAATAAAAAAAGTTGTTTCGAGTTCGAGGCCACGTATTTACGTATGTATTTTGTTAAAGAAATTTGAGAATATTTATGGGAAAATGCATGGTGATAATAATAATAAAAATAACATATGGAAAAATCGTACGTTAGCGACCCGTACGTTCGCGACCGTTACTTAAGACAATTGAACAAAAACCAATCGAGATCTTTTATTGTGTAAATACTGGATAGAGACTTACATTAATACACTTTTAAAATAAATTAATCACTTTAGAATATTCCGTTCCATTTCGCAGATTTTTAAATTTCACTACTGTCAACCAAAGTTGACTTCTATTTTATGTACGTTCGTGACCACATGTTTATAACTATCATTATGAAAACTTACACTGTATAAAATCTATCTTTTGTATTAAACATAGAGCTACTAAAATGCTATCGAATTGCAAAAAAAAAATTAGGAAAAGTTTTGTTTTCTATATCTTTTGTACATTAAAAGCGTACGAACATACGTTCGTGACCCGAGGAAATGCCCATATTCTGTTCGTTTTTTCGGATAATGCTTGCTTTAAATGAATTAGTTGCATTTGGTATTAGGTTCGCTGTTATGGTTTGGCTTTAGTGTCGATTTGACTGCTTGGCCGGGCTTCATATATGATCTCTTACGCTTCCGATTATTATATATCGTGATAACCCCGAATTATAGCGTTTAAGTAATTTTCGATTCATATGATTCAATTCTGCTATTCGGAAATGTTAAGCAATGACTGCTCGAGTAGCTCCCAATAATTTTTCAAGCTTTTGTTGAGTTTGACAACAATCCTGATGAAGTAATACCTCCAATTCTTGGGATTCAAACTTTTGTTTGGATGCCCTGGGCGATTTTTGTCACTTGTGTCAAAATCAGGAGTTCTGAACAGCACAAACTATCCCTTGCATTTTGAAGCTGATGGAACGCATTCACCAAAACTTCTCTGAGCAATCGATGTGTTTTAGCAGTAATTTTAATTAAAGAAGTAAAGCAAAGTGAAATAATGAACTATGTTAAAAGAGTTTAATAACAATTGCCCTTGGACCTATATACGAAATTATATCGAAATATCTTAAGAATTGATATCTGTACTTTGAGCACAAGGTTTAAAAGGTCCATCCTTCCCGTTGCCTGACCAGACGAACATAGTTAAATCGAGTCATGAAGTGATTCTGTGCCCCGATAAACTAGGCGATAGTGTGGCGGACTATCAGTCAGAGGGTTGCAGGTTCGATTACCGCCAAAGGCTCTGAGTGTTTTCTGCAGATAAGCCAAAAGCTTCGTAGTTTGTGTTTGTTAATTATATTTAAACAAAAATATTATTGGGTTATTAGTAGTGTTTGTGCTATGGAAATTCACAACCGGGAAAATATATAAAAGAAAAAAATCGGTATATTTTTAGGTGGGTGTAATAATTTTGTATGTTAGCAGCGTCAGCAATATATGTGTCTCTCCGACAATGATCGTGCAGAAAAAAATAAAACACCTTTATAAATACTATCTGCATGAATAATATGTGTAGATACTGATTCTAAAAGCTTTCTTGCAATGAAATATCCAAATTGTAGTGAAAGGCAAAATTGTGCAAGTTTTCTTTACGACAAGGTTCTAATAAAATTCAGCTAATGCGTTTTAATTTATGATAAAAAATACAAAAACAGTTACCGGCACTAATATTTTATATTACATTTTACAGTTACAGGGATAAATATACCAAAACAAGTTGTTGTCTAAAGAGCACGCATTTTGTCACCTATTCAACCTTGAACTTATTAGACGTTACCCGTATTCAGAAATGTTTTGAACAGATTTAGCTATCTGACGTTATGCAACAGCTGCAATGGATTGGAGCAAAGAAATCAGTTCAACGTAATTGAAAAATGTACATATGAACCCCTCTAATTGTCCCCAATTGAGCCAATTGAACAATACTTAACTTTTCAATAAGAAAAGTTGAAGCATTTTTATACTGTTGTTCTTCTCAATTGATTTTGGAAAAATTCTGCTGGACAGATAAATCGTAATATTTGGCTGTAGTTAATGAGATATATTAGAACATAAACAGGGATTTTTAATGGCGCTACTGCTTTTTATCCTTTCTTAAATATTTATAAATCAGTATCAATTTGTAGGTTAAAAATTGATATTGATTCACTTTTTGTGTTAAATAAATATTAAAACATTTCTGCGACATGTTCTTCTGTCAACATTCTATTATTTCTGCTCTTCATTTTAGGGGAGTTAAGATAAAAGTTTAGTTAATTTACACAGAAAGAGTTGTAATTGAGGTGTACCAATAATATCTGAAACAAATTCTAAGTTCATTGTTTAATCTTCAGTCGATAAGTTTGAGATGATACAATCCCATATAATTGCTGCAAGTCAGTATTAAGTTTTCAAGTACTGATAGAATATGCTTCCCAATTTCAGATGGCATTGTTTGTTCAACTTTCTTTATCTATTAGCTGTTTATCATTTGATTATTGCAATAGGTAAATCTACAGAAAATGCAAAGAAACTTGCTATTTTTATTACGAAAATGAAAACATCAATCTGCTTTAATATTTTGTAAAATTAATTTATCCTGCTCAAATGGCACGATGGTTAGAGATTTACGAGTTTACCTAAAAAGTAATGTCTTAAAAACTTTACAGCGTAGATCATTCGTTGCACATACAGCAAATGTGTTCTTTGCTATGTTTGATCTAAGTGTATCATCTAATAATCACCCATAAAGGAAAGAGATCTTAGAAGACAGTTAAAAAAAAATTCACGCAAATAGAATTTGCAAATTAAGTCTTTCATATCTACTTTTTAATAAGTGAAATTACTTCTGTTTAAGGCAAATAAAAAGCTTTAGAACTTGTAACTGTAATGAAAAATTGAATAAGTTTTCTTGCCTTAAACAATAGAAATGTATGTTAAGCTCGCCACAAAATCTTCAATATCTGTCTGTAGGTGAGAAGCAAGAGATGGTTTCATTTCTACCAGGATCAAATGAAATTAAGCAAAGCTACACCACTTTTTGACACCAACATCCATCCAGAAAAAAATATTGTTCCAATTAATAGCCAAAGGTACATTTTGTTTCCATTTCAATGGTACAAACATTCCCGCTGCAAACTGCACACACAAAGCACAAATACCAACACGAAAGTTATGTTTTCGAATAATTTTGTATTTTTTTTTTAATTAAATTTTTGTTTTATTATTTTCTTTTTATTTGTTTTTTTTCTCCTGTCCACAGTATTTTTAATCTATTAAAATTTTTATGATATTTTATATTTCGCTCTCCCACATTTTTTTTATTTCTTACTTCTAATTACTTGTGCTTTAGTTTTTTTCTTTGGTCTAGAATTTATGGCACTACAAGAAAGTGAAAAGTATGAAAAGTTGCTCGAAGGAAGAAATGACTTATTAAAATGGCAATAAATTATGGGAAATTAAGTTTGCTTTTTGTATGTATGTATGAGATTAAGATGTTGTGTGTGTGTGTGTGTGTATATGTAAAGGGTGTCCCAACTAGAACGCAATTTTTAAATGAGTGATGCAGCAATTGAATTGTTTATCTGGCTGTATGACATGTGGCGCCGCCTTGTTGAAACCACTTGCCCTCCACATTCATTTCTTCAATTCTAGGCAAGTAAAAACTGGTTCACGATACCGAACACCATTGACTGTTTGCGCTTGGCCTGCCTCATTTTTATAAAAAAGGTCCTATGATTCCTCTAGCCCAAAAACCACACCACACAGTGCTTCTCGTGAATCACTCAAGGATTTTCCTCACCCCAAATGCAAAAATTCTGCCTATTGACGAAGCCATCAAGATGGAAATGGCCCTCGTCACTGAAGATGATTTTATCGGCAAAATCAGCATTTTCTCTCCAATACCCAATTAACAAACTCCCTTCGCTGTCCATGGTAAGCTGGCTTCAGTTCCTGAGTCAATTGAACTTTGTATGCATGAAGATGTAAATCTTTCGTCAAAATTCGCTGCATAGTGGATTTGGAGACACCAATTTGCTGAGCTCGGTGTGGAATTGAGTTGGATGGAGTTGAATCATCACGTACAGCTGCGACATTTTCGGTCGATCGACCTGGTCGAAGGCGCGTTGTTGTCTTTAAATCAGTAACAGACCCAGTTTCGGCAAATTTATCCATTAATCTCTTTACAGTTGACTCTTTTGGAGCATTATTGTGACCCCAAATTGATCGCAATTTGCGAACAATGAGAATGTGTTGTTCATTCGTGTAGCGCTTCATTTTTCTAACCTCGTACCTTCTACTAGTAAACAATAACAATTGTTCAAATGTCAAACAATGACACTTCGAATGGCGCCAAATTTAAAAATTGCGTTCTAGTTGGTACACCCTTTATATATGAGAATCTATGTCTGTGAACTCTTGTATGCAATAATTTTACTTTTGTGTCAGTTTTTAGTTTTTGCTTGTTTTATATTTCTTTTGTTTTGGGTTTTTACTTTATAGTTTTTAGTCTTTTCTCACCCATTTCTTGTTTTTCATAGAGATAGAAATCAAGTCACTAAATTAAGGTTACTTGGTTGATTTTTAAAAACAGCTTCAAGGGTTTTCCTAGAATCAATGTCTTGTGTAAATTACGAATCGTTAAAGATAAGAAAGATGATGAAAATAATAACATACGCATACACATTTTTAACATTTTTATAGTTTGGTTTCAATTGGGGTATACCATAGCATTTTTTTAAGATTAAGACTAAAAATTCTTTCACAAATGATCACTTTTTATTTAATTCTTTATTTTAAATATGAGTTAGTTATAAAAGAAATTAGTATACAAAGGTGTAGACATAAATAAGCCTCCTGGCCGGATGGTATACCAGCATTGGTATTGAAAGATTGCTAATGTAACACCGATTCCCAAATCACATTAGACGAGTTCAAGCTTGAAGTGGAGGTACCGGAAGACTCCGTTCATTCGCCCTCTTTATTTCATATCTTTCTAAATAAACTTCCAACCATATCTAGTCTTTTGCAGATCATATCAACATTTGCCATTCATATTAATGTAACTATAAACCAACACTTTTCAAGTTTGAGACAATGAAGAAAATCTTAAAATATACACTTGAGATCTTGTGACAATCTCTGAATGGGATTGTGCAAATAGAGTTACTTTTAACACAAGTAAAACTCAATGTTGTCTTTGAACACATGAACGCATCACAGATCATGTTGGGTAATCTGTTTATATAGGCGGTGTCAATATTATGGAACTAGAAGCCTTTGAGATTCTTGGCATGAGAATTCAGTGTAATGTCCGCTGGATTTAACACATTTTTCAAGTGCCAAAAGAAGCATTCAAGTGCCTCAGTTTTTTTAACGTTGTAGAAAATACTTCAATCCATCTGATTTCCTTATTATTTACAACACCTGTATTTCAACGAAAATGGAATACAAATCTCATGTATGGGCCGGTGCTTCGAAGTCCGTTTTGGACTTCTCGACCGCGTACAGGAGAGGGGAATTAAGGAATTTGTTCCCAAAACCCGTATTTTTTAGGTAATATACGTTCTTCAGCAATTCTCTCATCAATTCTTGGTCAACATTTGCATTACAAGGACAATTTTAGCCGTACTTTTCGTATATGAAAAATACTTCATGTAGAATTCTAAAGATTCGAATCAAATGCCCACAAAAACTACTCTCTATATCTTTCCTCCCATAGCCTATAGGTATTTTTCGAGTTTCAAAAGAATGCATTGCATGAGTAGGTGTCATCTCTTGGGTGTAGATTCACGTCGAAAAAAAAAACATACATAATATTTTTTTTTTTTTTTTTTTTTTTTTTTAATACATTTAATTTATTTATTGGATCTTCAGAAATGAAATGACAATAAGTTTTCGAATCTTAATACTAAAAGAAAATAATAAGTCCAGCCAGTGCTAGACAAAATATTATGATACTACAAAAAATTTATATCCACTGATCCAGTCATCTGTTTTGCGCTTGAGTTAAAGCAAGGGTATCCCTCCTTCTCAACCGAACATGGCCAGTAAAGTTAAGGATGTCTCGTGCAAGTGGGTTTGGATGGTGTTCAAGTTTGCTGACATATTTTGAGGCGTGTTTTGTAAATTCGACTTTCACCAAAGGAATGCCTAGATCTTTGTGGATTCGAGAATTTTTAACATACCATGGAGCTGCAGTAATTGTACGTAGAATCTTATTTTGACCCCTTTGAATTTTTTCAATGTTGGATGCTGAGGCAGTACCCCATAATTGAATTCCATAACACCAGATTGGCTTTAGAATTGCATTGTACAACAAAAGTTTGCAATCCAACTTTAATGTAGAATTTCTGCCGATTAGCCAATTAATTTGCACTGCTTTTAATCTCATCTGGGTAAGTTTTGCGTCGATATGAGACTTCCAAGTTAAACGACGATCGAGGTGGATTCCGAGGTATTTGACTTCATTGTGCTGCGGGATAATTTGATTATTTATTCTGATGAACGAGCAGGTATCTTTTCGCAATGTGAAAGTTATATGAATACATTTCTGTTCGTTAACCCTGATTTTCCAAAGCTCAAGCCAATTCTCTAGTTTATAAACATATTTTTGCAAGTTCTGTGATGCTATTTGATGGTCCTTATGAACGCTAATAAAGGCTGTATCGTCTGCAAAAGTTGAAGTATGTATTATGGGGTCTAACGGCATATCGGATGCATAAATCAAATATAAAGTTGGACCCAGTATGCTACCCTGGGGTACTCCTGCTTCAATTGGCTAAGCGGGGCTTAAAAAATCGCCTTCTTTGATTGTAAATTTGCGACCATATAAATAACTTTTCATAAGTTTGTGGGTGTTAGCAGGCAGAGTTAATTTAATTTTATGCATTAAACCTTCATGCCAGACTTTGTCGAACGCTTGCGACACATCAATGAAAAGGGCGGAGCAGTATTTTTTCTCTTCAAACGACTGTCTTATCACATTTACCAATCTGTGTGTTTGTTCGATGGTACTGTGTTTAGCTCTGAACCCGAATTGGTGATTTGGGATACATTGAGTGTCGTTCAGAATTGGAATCAACTTAGCCAATAACAATTTTTCAAACAGTTTTGAAATTGTCGGCAGTAGACTAATTGGCCTATATGACTCTACTTTAGTGGGGTCCTTCCCTGGCTTAGGAATCATGGTAATCATAGATACCTTCCAATCTGCAGGATAGTATTCTAGGCGTAAAATAGCATTAAAAATAAATAGGATAATTCTTTTAGCTACACGAGGTAACTCCACAAGCATTTTGTTGCTGATTTTATCCATACCTGGAGCTTTTTTAAGATTCAGAGTACCAATAGCGCTTTGAACATCATTAAGGCTAAGTCTTAGAGGTACAGGAGGTCTAATAACGAGTGGAGGCAAATCAGATGCATTATTTGAGTTGTTTATAGTAAACACTTTTCTCAAATGATTAACAAATAAAGTCCCCTTCTCGGAATCATTTCTAGCCCAGTCACCAGTCGGATTTCGCAGAGGAGGTTTTCCTCTAACTGGTCTTTTTAAACCTCGTGCCGCCTTCCATAACGAATAGTCAGATTGTGGGGTACTATCAAGACCCTCCAAGTAATTCTTTCTTTGGGTTTCTAAGAAATTTCTTAGTATATCTCTGCATACCCGTAGCCTAGCTTTCAGTTCAGGAGACCTGTGGATTTGCCACTCTCTTCTAACTCTTCTTTTTTCTGACAGGAGATGATCGAGTTCAGCGAAATAAGTTCTATTTGTCCCACTTCTGCACTCAACGTCGTATGTGGAGGCGTGATGTACAGCTCTTCGTATGTCCTCAGTAAACTTGCCAATCGACCCATCAATATCCTCGGTAGTTCTCAACACTACATTTTCCGTGCAGTGGGAACTTAAATACTTTTTATACTTTATCCAACTTACTCTGGTTTTAGATATGTCCCGAAATGGAGAGCCATTCCCTTGAAGGAAACGTATTGAAATAATAGAAGGAGAGTGATCTGAAGACAAGTCTAATGAAGGCTCCACTTGTATCGATTCTACAGGGATATTTTTTACTACTCCGAAGTCAATAACATCGGGAATCTTCCGTCGGTCCGTCGGCCAGTAGGTGGGATGCCCGCTTGAGAGTACATCTAATCCCATTTTGGCAATGGTGTTGAAGAGTTCACGACCCTTCGGGGTCACCAGACGTGAACCCCAAAAAGTGTGTTTGGCGTTAAAGTCACCAGCAACTAAAAATCTAGCTCCAAGGGAATTGAAGAAGCTGTAGTATTGGTGTTCTTTTATTGAAAATCGAGGCGGCGAATAAATTGATGATAAAACAAAATTGTATTGACAGAATTCAATACAAATGTTTGTTGCTTGTAGGTAATCCTCACATATGTTGTTCATTAAATAATGTTTTACTCTGTTCTTTATAAGAATTGCCGAACCTCCACATGCTCTTCCGCGGGGATCTTTAGTATCATATAACACGTAGCCATTAATTTTGAAGTATGCTGTCGCCGTCAAGTGAGTTTCAGCAATCATCATGACATCAATCTGCTTATCCATCAGGAAGTGTTCCAGTTCGTTTTTATGTTGGCGGAGGCCGTTCGCATTCCAAAAACAAATTTTTAAACAAATCATTTCGTTAAAATGGCTTGTAAGATAGTGGATTGCATTTTCAGCATTTTCTGCATCATGGATGTCATAGTGGTCGTAAAAGTGTTCATGGTTTGGACAAGTGTCTGCAATGTAGTCTCTAGAGTGTTAATATTAGGCTCGTAATATTGTGATTTAGGTGCCTGCTCCAAACCTGGCATATTAGATTTAACCACGTTAGCGTAAGAAACTTGTCTAGAACTAGGCGCGTTTACATGACTAGTGGACCGTAACAATTGCGGGAAATTGTTACTCGATGCCAAAATAGGCTGATGACGATGATCAGGTAATACTGACGTCTTGTTGGTGCTTATGCCTTTCAAATGAGTGTAAATTGGGCAACCTCTATAATTTGCGGTATGATTACCTCCGCAGTTACTGCATTTTTTGATTTTTGAATCAGTTTTCGACTTATCACATTGAGCAGTTGCATGTAGCTCCCCACACGCAACACAAACTGTCGGCAATTTACAATACGCCTTGGTGTGACCAAATTCTTGACAGTTGAGACACTGGACGGGTCCCTGACGCTTATGTGGTTCTTCCACGGTGATTCTACGATGCAGAAGGTACATCAGATTGTAGATGGGATGGGACTCGTTTTTCTTTAATACGACATCTCCAGGTTCCAATTCCACCCTGAACATAGGCTGTGGAGTCTTTTCACGGTTTCTAATATTCGTTATGCTCTTAATTTTGAAGCCTTTTTCCATTAAGCTAGTCTTTATCTCGGCAGGATCAACATCTGGGTCTATACCCTTTAGAACGACTTGGAGTCCTTTTGCGCTTTTCAGCTGGTAGGTATAGAAATCCCTACTTTCCCTCTCCAACTGGTTGGACAATTTACGAAAATCATCCTCCTTTTTCACTTGTATTTTGGTTTCGCTGATATTTCCATGTTTAATTGATGTTACGCTAAACATATTTACACCTATTACCGAAACAATTCCTTGTACCAATTTACTGGAAGTGGGCTCTCTCAGATAAATTGGTGGGGGCTTAAACGTCTTCTTAGGAAGTTCTGGCTCATCCGTCTGGAGGAGAGCAAACCTATTTTGATCATTACTCACAGTCTTAGAAGCTTTTGCATTTGATGACACTTGAGCAGACTTCGGGCTCCTCTGTCGCTTGAGAACGGTGATGTTCTTATCCATACCTACTTGTTTTTTGGGTTTCACTGCACTATTTGATGAAGATGATGTTTTCTCATCTGTTGAAATCACTATATTGGGAGAACAGGAACGACGCCGTTCTACGGCTCTTGTAGTGAGAAAATTCTCCAGAGATTTTTTTATGGATTCTTCCTCAGAGAGCCATTTAGTTTTTCTCGACGAGCTAAGCTCTTTCTCAGAATTACATCTGAGAGGAACACTCATACAGTTTTTATACGATTTTTAATGTTTTTTTTTTTTTGATTTTTTATATATTTTAACCTATTACGAGTTATTTTTTTCACTTTTTTGTTTAATTTCAACCTATTACAATTTTTCACCTATTACGATTTTTTCACCGAAAATTCAGCCGCACTAAAATTAACACGTCCGAACAGTTCGATGAGACGAGACTGAATGTACATAATATTTGAATGAAAAGCACTCAAACTATTACATAATATTTGAATGAAAAGCACTCAAACTATTACAGTTTCATCTTTAAGTAATTTCCATCGTTTGTGCTACACAACAACAGCAATATATTAATATATTTTATTATATTTTGGAAATAATCTTAGTGAGTAATAACTTATAAAATTTTTATAATTTTTTTTCTCTTTATTATTATTGTTAACTTTTGTTTTCCATGATATTCCTCCTCCAATTCTCAGTAAAAACTAAGGTTTTTATTGTTGTACGATTTATTTCTTCTTTTAGTAATTATCAACTCATTTTGTTTAAGCATTTACTTTTTAAATATAAATTTTTTATCCATCAAAAAAGTTGATCACGTATGTCATTATGTTTGAGACATATCAAAATATTGGTTACTGAACCAAAAATATAAAATAATTCCAGATCCTTATAAATTCTAAGACGATCCAGCAATGTCCGTGCGTTTGTTGAAGAAACGATCGATTTCTTCCGTAATGTTTGGTATTGAAAATATAATAAATCGGATGTGGTTAAGTGTTTTGCTATTTTCTTAAAATATATTGCATATAATAATGAACAAGTTAACAATTTCCAAATTTATTAGCTACGCGAAGAGACAAGAAAGTGATATTACATGTATATCAAGGGATAGGAAATTGTGTATATTTATTACAAATATATAAAACTTTTTACAAATAAAACGAGATATTTTGAGGGTTTTTGCGAAAAAAAAAAATAGTTGAAACTAAAACAAACATTTTATTTATAAATATCTTTAAAAAAAATTTGCATATATGTATACGGAAATGTTTGTGCAGAACAATAAAATGAAAACCAAATTTTAAATTTTGTATAAGATATCCACCCCACAATTTCTAAAAAAAAGTTTTGAAAATTTCCAAAACTGCTGAATCACTAACTGTAATAAACCTTTATTTTTACAAATGGAATATAAATCTTATTGTTTTATTTTCTGATATGTTTTTAGATTCCCTTTGACACCTCTGAAAAATATTATATTTCTTTATCGATGATATAAATTTGAAATGAGTGTCTACTCTGTATCCTGGATTATTATACAGTGGATCATCGGCGAAGATGACCGAATTCCAAAAGGGGTTTATAAACGATTTCTTGCGTGAAACTCGGCCATTAAAATCATGTTGGCGCAAGACAGGTCGAGTATCAACTTTTGCCAAGGTCAGCTTCAACTTGTAAAGCTTATAACCTTCGATTTTCCCTTATTTTTCTCAAAATGTGTCGCTCATCATGCTCATTGAAAATTTAATTTGGTTCATTTCTGCCTGAGATATGTATCCGATTTTAATGGATGTGATAGCTTTAATGTTACCTGTGAATGGTCTCTTTGGAAATGTAAAAGGCCTTTTAAAACACGAAGCTTTGAAAACAACAATTGAACGGTATAAAAGAAGCTGTGCGCCACTGTACTTATGTTCCATAATGACTATATTAAAAATCATCAAAATTAGCGGTCCATAAATTGCTTAGATTTGATCAAAAATCACGACTGCTTAATTTGTTTAAGAATTTTTAGTTATACGTTAAATATTTACTAAGTTGTGTATTTCAAATGAATTGTTTACATAAATGTTTTTACCAAGAATTTTGTTCAATCTTTATATTGAAATAGTTTGGTGGAGCGTATAAAATATAATCAAATATGACACTGGTAATATTTTGTAAGTTTGTTAAATACAACCTGTGTTTTTTCCAAATTCCTAAATGATGGCTTTTTTAAAGATATGTGAAATTGAACACAGTGGAAAATTTAAAGTGTTTAAATTAATATTCCTTACCTTTAATTAATTTTCTAAGTAGTTTACATAAGGATTTTCCTACTCATTTTACTTGACACTCTAATTCACAAATTCTGTTTACAATTTGATTAATTTATTTTCAAAGAAATGACGTTTTTTTAACCAACTCGTTTTATAAAATATTTACACACTTAGTGCTACTCCTCTTCAATTCCAAGTAGTTTTTACTTTTCTCATATATGTAAGTATTGTTTGCCAAAAGACATTTTTCTTACATTTGGTCACTTAATTACGGTTAAGTTCTTCGCTATATTTATTTTACATCATGCCAACACCAAAATACTTTATTTTTTTTTGTTCGCTCGTTCGTTCGCACAAATTATTACAAGTTTTTAATACCCCTGGGGGGAATAAAAAAGTTTTTTGGGTACACAAACCCAAAGTGAAAATAAAATAATAAAAAAAAAATTTATATAATTTCTCATTTGTGTTATTTACTGTTTTCGTTTTCATACACAAATTGTTTGTTTATTTGTCTATTAACAGAGTGAATGAAAAGTGGAAAATGTGGAAAAATATTAACTCAAAACATAAGAGGAAACGTAGGAACATATTCCAAACTATAGAAAACTAAATTAAGTTGGCGGAAAATACTTTATATTTTTTTGTTGCTGCTGTAACTAACAACAACATTTGTAAAGTGAGTCATGTGCCGGTATTTGAATTCATCATGTCTATTAAAGGGAGAAAGCCAGGAAGTAGCTATGAATGTCGGTTGGTTTAATGAAAAATGTTTAAAATAAGTTTTATGCTGAAGTATGTCGACAGATCTACCTTTAATGATTCTGCAAAGTTTAAATTAGCAAAAGTTTTGAGACCTGCAATGTTTTTGTATATGGTAACTAGACAAATATAGTTTGCAGGGTTTTTTAAAATTTTTAGTACTTGTGTAACTTAAGTCACAAAATGCTTAAAACTTCAATACAACAGGTATTTTCATTAGAGATCTTTAGACTTATTTCAATTTATACAAAACTATAGCCCTTAAATAGTGGAATTGGTATGTATGCAACTATTTTTAAAAGGCAGACAAAATGCTGAAAATTATAATGTTTTTCAAATATATTAATGAAAATATTACTAGGCTTCTGTTAAAGACTTTAATGGTTGCCATTGCAAGCCAATTTAAACAACATTTAGTAGCGATACTAAATACAAAAGGCCAATTTATTTACTCATAAACTCAGTCACTCATTCACTCAACCGTTCCTATTTGTAGTATTTCCTGTTAAACAGTTTCTATAATTCTCCATTTAAAGTGGTCAATAGAGCAGCTTTTTGTTTTGTATTTTCTGTTTGCTTGTATATTGAAAATGTTTATATTTTTTTTTTTGTTGGTAGCTTCCAGAGACGACGACCTTGATGTGTTCTGTTGAAAGCTAAATAGAGACAAATTACAAAAAAATAAATTGTGAAATGAAAAACTAGGAAGTGAAAAATTGTTGATATTCCTTTGTCATTTTATCTTTTTTTGATATTTAGCCAATAGAGTTTTTTTTTGTTTTGCTTTTTAAGTGGGCGCCTTATGTTTGAAATGATTTTCTTTCAAAACGAGAAAAAAATATTAAAGATCTTGACCTAGAATTATGTTGTTACATTGTTTATAGGGATGGCAAATCTAAAACGAGACTTGTGAGGGTTAAGTAATGGTGACTATATTCAAATATATTGTGCAATGGAGATTATTCCGTAGAAAATCTTGAGCTATCTTTAGGTATAGAGAATGGCATTTTTCTAAAATATATCTTGAGCTATCTAGAGCGAGAAGGATTTTTCTTTAAAAACTTTTCAGCTGTCTATAGCAAAATAGATTTTTCTATAGAAAATCTAGAGCTATTTATGGTGTTTGAGATTTTCCTATAGAAAATCTTGAGCTATGTATAGGGAAAGAGATTTTTCTGTTGAATATCTTGAGTTATCTAAAGCAGACGGGATTTTTCTATAAAAAATCTGGAGTTATCTTTAGGTATAGAGGGTGGGATTTTTCTATAGAAAATCTTGAGCTATCTATAGCAAAACAGATTTTCCTATAGAAAATCTTGAGATGTCTAGGGCAGGGATTTTTCCATAGAAAATATTAAGTGTCTGAGATTTCCCTAAAGAAAATCTTGAGCTATATAAAGGCACAATTCCTACCAGTGCAATTCTTTATATTTAATAACTTTAAGAAAATCTAAGACCTCAATTTTTAAAAATTTTTTTTTATTTAGAGAATTTTAAGCCATCAATTATGTTATAATGTCCGTAATATGTATACACTCGAGCCCCGATTTGCGTTTATCCAATTTTTGTCCTTTCGATTTGCGTCGCTTTGCGGCGTTTTGATTCCGATTGAGTTGAAATTTTGTATTTTCGCACCTTCGACAGTAAAAACAATTTGCAACAGAGACAGAGTTAAAATAACTAAATCACTACACAACTCCAATGTAAACAAGTACATAAAGTAAGAAATTCTTTAATGGTTAAAATGAAGTTTAAATGGATTTCTTTCTATTTGGATACAAAATCAAAACACGCGAAGAATTGCTTTTAATTGTTTTTTGATTAAAAGCAAGGCACTTGCCATACATAACGACCAACCAAATCATTGAGTTTAAAATGCACCAGGACATCTACTTTTTTCAGATTATTTGTCCGATCATGTCAAAGTTGTTTTTATGCCGCCTAATACAACATCTCAAATACCTAACAACCTATGGACCAAGGCGTAATAATCAACCTCAATCAATCAATCAATCAACTTATGGCGGACTTTTTATCAATTAATTAACCGATAAGAATGATGAACTCTCTATGAAAGATTATTGGAAAAATTACAACATTGTGATGGTTATTGGAAACATAAAATTGTCTTGGGAAGAAGTTAAAGCATCCTGTATGAAAGAAAGTTAGCGGCAGTTATGGATAGAATGCATTGATAGAGATGTTCTAAAAATTTGTAGATAATTGTCTGGTTTTACTAGAAAAGCTGAATTTGATGGAATGGAGGAAGATGATCTAAACTGTTATTTTATAAAGAGGAGCTTCAAAATGAAAATTTGTTAGCAGGTAATTTTCAGCATACGTTGGAAGAAGAAATTACTGATGCTCTAACAGAAAATAAAAAAAATATCAACACCAAAATACTTTATATAATGCAATTAATTTCGCAGGCAATGCATATATTTACCGATAATGATATCAACGAAAATCCCAGACGTAGCAGCATCTGTTGATCACGCCATCAGTTATTACAAGAAAATCTATGCACAAAAAAAAATCGTAAAAAATTTAACAAACCTTGGACAATTTTGTTAACAAAACTGTAAGACCACTTAATCAAGTGCGTACATATGTTGTTGATTTATATAAATTAGATGAATTTAGCTCGAACTAATTTTAAATGCAATTTCTACTTTTTATTTAATGTTTATGTTAAAGCAATGAATTAATTTAATTTTAGTTATGTTTTAATATACTCGTATGTATGTATGTAATTAGATTTTTTTCTTTCTTTAAATATTTTTTTATTCCTTGCTTAAAAATGTACTTATTTTCAATTATTTCTTTATAATAACAACAAAGACCTGCTGAAATAATATAATCAAACGCACCATAAGACGTAAGTTTTTAAATAGAAATATGATTTTGCTTGCAAAATTTTTTAAAATTTGGAGCCATTCATCAAAACGTCAGTACATTTGTATAGAAAAAAGTGATTCGATTTTGCATTTAAACGGTCCCTATTAATGACGCAAGTCGGGGCTCTAGTGTACTTGTTTAGACATTATGACATTAAACTGCTCATAATATTGTTTAGTTTATAACCAATAGATTTCTTTACAAGATTTTAAGTTTTGATTCATGTTTTTTAAAACATAAAATTTTAATAGCTATTTTGCTCCAAAATCTCGTTCGCATAGTTATTTAGCTTTACAAACATAAACAAAACTATGACCATAAATTTGAACTGCTATTCCACTAACTTCCAGTTATTGCTTACTATGAATTTCCTATTTTCGACAAATCCCATCCTCCCTAAAATGAACATTTTGTATGTAGCAAAGTAAAAACAAAATATACATACATACATACATATATATATATTTATCGTTTATGATGTGATTTGTTTACTCTACTTATGAATTCTTTTTCGTTCGTATTAAAATAAAAATTAAATAAAATGTTTGTTCTGCCAGGGCCAGCTTTTACTGGCTTACTAGCTTTTTTTTTTGATAATGCGGCTAAATTATGCCAACCATTATCGAATTTTGTAAATAGTTAAAATTACATAAACATTGGCTTTAGAGCCTGTTATACCAATCGATGGAAATATTTTACACACACAAACGCTCACTCATTCATCCTTACACACAATCAACGAAACAGGAAAAAAAATTATGTAAATGATAATTTTTGTGTCCTTAAGAATTTGACAAAAAATAACTGGAAAAAAATAATTTTGCTGGTGACAAACAAAATATTATTTTGAATTTTACTTTGAAATTCGTTATCTGGTAGTGATGGCTTTAGACAAACACACATATGTACATTAGGGTGGCCCCAAAATAAAATTGCGGATGTTCCCGACTAATATGAAAATTTTATTCATTTTAAGACTAAGTTTCTCAATTTTTTTATCCTGGGTCAATATTTGGTGAGCTGGATCAAAGGATAAAAAGGTCCTTTTTAGAGGTTTTTTGATTTTTTTTACATTTCCCCCAAGGGAACTATATGTAATTTTAGTATCATATGAAAGGTCTTTGAGAGGCGCATTCAATGGTTTATCAAAACTTAAAAAAACATTTTTTTTCAATTCAAAAATTTTTAAAATTTCCGACAAAATTTTAGTGTTTTTTATTTTTTCATAGAATTTACTTAAATAAATAGTTGAAATTTCGTGATTATAAACATCAAAAGATTTTTTCCCGTTTTTTAGCTTATAAAATGTACGTTATTTTAATACCCATTACATTAAGGGATTGAATTAACAGAGATTGTCAGATAGGGAAGAATTAAGGTTTAAAAAAAAATTAATAAAAATTGAAATAGGTTGAATTTTTAAAAACGGGAAAAACCATTTGGGTTAAATTGCATGATGTTTATAATCAAAAAATTTCAACTATTTATTTAAGTAAATTCTATGAAAAAATAAAAAAAGACTAAAATTTTGTCTGAAATTTTCAAAATTTTTAAATTGAAAAAAATTGTTTTTTAATTTTTGATAAACCATTGCATGCGCCTCTAAAAGACCTTTCATACGATGCCAAATTTACACATAATTCCTTTGAAAGAAATTTGAAAAAAATCAAAAAAGCTCCAAAAAGGACATTTTTATCCTTTGATCCAGCTCACCAAGTATTGACCCCAGGACAAAAAAATTGAGAAACGTAGTTTTAAAATGAATAAAATTTTCATATTAGTCTAGAACATCGATACCTTATTTTTTCTCCATACAAACGGGGCCACCCTAATGTACATATGTTGAAGGGAAATATATATTTTGGGTTTTAATTGTATTGTGTTGTTTTTAGGGTATGGGATTACCCGGACTTTTCGTTTTACCGGCAAACGGGAATGAATAATTTCATTTACCTGGATTTAATTAGAGCGTAAAAAATAAGTGTAATGGTTAAGGTTGTTACTAAAAAATAAATTATATTTTATTGTAATAAAAGTAAAATTCCAAGTTGGCAGTAGAACATTTTATTTAAAATAACGAAGGGAAAAACTATTCCGCATATAAAGAGAATCTCAATGTTTTTTGTGCGATTTTGTCTGAAAAGGTTTTCTTGAATGCTTGCACGCAAACCAACTTCCTTTATATAAAGGTGATTCGCCTCTGAAGAAAGATATTAGGAAATTTATAACCACATCAATATTGTTCATTAACTGTATATGTGTATAGCATCATCTATGAACGAATTGGTTATACTGCAATTTTAATAAGGTTTGAAATATCTAAATAAATATATTTAGATGAGGAACATGATATTCATTAGCTCCTTACCTCCTAGAAAAGACATATACGATACGATGATACACTTAATTTATATATTTCTCAAGACATATGATTTTGCTGAATCTTATATACCAATTACCAATATGGGGATGAATAAGTAGTTTCTATTATAATAGTTATAAAATTGATACAAGAAAATATTTTTCGCTATAATTTTTTGAACCAATCAGCATGACATTTTTCTCGACGATTGATATGTATACATGGATTTTAGGTATTGAGTTTGAACTTGATAGTTGTTTTAATACAAGATTTATGCGCATTTAAGAGATTTTCAATAGTGGACTTTTTATGGGGGCTACGGTCAAATATGGATCGATTATCACGAAACTTTGTGTTGACTTGTGATTTTTGTAAGAGATTTATGCGCGTTTAATTGATTTTCGAAAATGAACTGTCAAAATATGGACAAAAACATCTTAAAAATATGGAGATTTTCTAAAACATTGGTCTATAACTCTGATCCTACTGATTTTGTCCATTTTCAATACCAAACATTTCATTGGAGCAAAGAATGTGTGGTAAAAATTTCATTGTTGTATGACTTTTTTCTAAGCTCTATTGTGCCTTCAACAGACGCACAGACGGACGGACATGAATGTATAGTCTCAGAATCTTATAAGGACTCAGAAAATATTGACTTTTTGGTTCTGCAACCAATATTTCGATGTGTTGCATACGAAATGACAAACTTAATCTCTTTGGTGGTGGGTATAAAAATATTAACATACGAGTACATACATATATTGTCCAAAAAGCTAATTACTACAGTTTTTGTTATAATATTGATTGTAGGTAGTATTAGAATGCTAGTTTATAATAGAATTTAAAGACGAATAAAAAATTAGAAAAACTGTAATTTTTTTACGAAAATGTTAAAACTACTTCAGTATTAAATTTCCGACCATTATTTGCAGGACGGGAACTCCCGTACCCCAAAACCTAAAGGATTTCCCATGATTTCTCGGACGAGAGTTCCCATGCCCCAAATCTATAAAATGCTTCCTTATCAAGAAATCGGATTTGCTTAAGTATGTTTGTTTACATATTTCACAAAATATTAACTGTGAAATATAGATTATCTTACAGGAGAAAAGGAACACTGAGACGCCAGTGGCAGAAAAAACTTCATATCAGTTAAAAGGTTTCACTTAATCGATGCAAAGCTGATTACATAACCCTTGAAATGACAATAATAAAATAAATTTCAAAAACAATCATACAAATTTAGAGACAAAATGAGTAGCTTTTAAAACAAAAATCTTCATGGAGTAATGCCTTGACCTTTAAACTTTTTCGAATAACCTGAGCGATATTTGTAGTTTGTGTCGAAATTCCTACTTCTAAACCGCAGTAAACAATCGGCGTTCTCCAGCGGTACTTTTTTCAAAATTAAAGAAATCAAATTAAAAGCAAAATTAAATTCGAAATTCATGTTTGCACTATAATGTGCAATAACTAAGTGAGAATAAATATCATGATTGCAACTTTTAATAATAGTTACTAAAAACAAAAATCGTGTTAAAAAGCTAAGTCATCCTTATTACATCCCTTATTTTTAAGTTATACCGCCAATAACAAAAAATTATCATTTTATCCTTGTTTTCTGATTTCTTCGAATAATTTGTTTTTGAAACTTTATATATTAGAAAACAATAAAACAAATCATCTGCCTGTTTATGTATGTATACGAATTACGAGTATGATAGTAGAAGTAGTGTAATCTTTGCAATTCAAACATATTTTATAACTACTACAATGTTTAAAAAAACCTTTGTTCAATTCACAAATGATATTGTATGTCGTACATTGTATGATACAACTATCTATGATTGTGAACACAATTTTTGAGTTTATATTGACGAAACTTCAAAATGACAAAAAAACATATTTTAAACATAATATATGAATAGTTTCCAAAATTAAAACGTACAATTTTTTGTTTCTGAATTTTATTTTATTGTTTTAATTTAGCAATCTGTTTATGACTTGTGTTTTACCATTTGGCTATTTTTTTTTTAATTGAAATTTTGACAATACTTAAGCTATGTGTCCACGATGGTCAGATATTACAACGTTGTCATATCTAGCAATGTGCTATCAATATACTGACATTGAAAAATTTTTAGCAAAAGATAAATTGTCAGTTTAGACGACTGTAAGAAAACTAACAATTTCATTTGCACACAATTGTCACACAATGAATTTATCTGTCAGCCGAAATTGTCAGTTCACACGGTTGTCAGATTGTTGTGTGGCATTGTCAAATTCATTTTGCAGCTCTGTGTGTGTGTTTAAAAATTTTAAATATTGTCATGGAACAAAAAATAGCAATCGGAACTTTCAAGAATTTTAACAATGTTTGCTTGTTTATTTATGTATATACAGAGTTGCATTTAGAAATAAATCCTATGACAATGCTGCCATTGGCAAATGCATAAACTTTGCACATATGACAATGAAAAGTGTTTGACAATTGTCTTAAAACAATGACAATGACAAAATTATGTGTTTACACGATTATTAAATGTCTGACAATTTTTTTTGTCTTCCAATGTACTGAAAATGCTTTTTCTTACAACGTTGGAACGCAAAAATTTTAAATTTACACGGTTGTTAGACATTTTCTAAAAATTTTTCGGACAGTGTTGTAATATCTGACCAGCGTGGACACATAGCTTTAAACATTTATACAACATTAAAAAATGTCGTAGGTGTTGTACAAAATATTTAAATAGAAATTACCAACAACATTTGTACAACTATTGTGAATTCAGACGACATACAACTAATACGTCACTACAACATCACTTGTGAATTGTACAATTGTTTCTTAACCCTACGTCTTACACATGTTTTGATTTTTATATTCAAACATATTTTGCAGCTATTTTTTATGTGCTTAACTCCAAAAAAAAAGTAAAATTTTTTAAAGAGTAACGACAGTTTCAATAAAGCTTGGACCTTATGAATTAACTAGATGAAATTAGTTGTTAGTATGTACGAGTATGTTTATTGGTTTTTCCCGAATTAAACAAACATAACCTTGTTTAATAGATATATGTAAATTAATAATAACAATAGATAACTGGACATACAATACAATGAACAGACCCTTGTATTACAAATTTGATGTGTGCAGTAAAATATTCGAATAAGTCTCCTTCTATATCCTTTCCAGGATTTGGTTTTTAAATATTTATAACGAACTAAATTGTAGAAGGGTACCTGCAATTGCAAGTCCCTAACAAAGTGTTAAATATATAACAATAACATTTTAAATTGAAAAAGGTCTGGCCAGACTCATGTGTAAGACGAAGGGTTAAATTATTTAACCAGTTGAAGTGCAAAACTTGTGATGAATTATTGTAAATATCTTTAGTTTTTATTTTAAAACTATTGTCGACTGGTCAAAAAAAAATATCTTATATTACAATTTTAAACTAATATTTCAATGAAAATCTAAAAAAAAAACAAAACATACACGCAACATGACAACAAGTAAGAAAGTTTTTGTATGATTTCATCATTTTTGGTAGATTAAAAAAATAAAAGTTTGCTTTTGATAATTCTGTCTATGAAATTTAGTACATGTACATGTTTTCCCTAAAAAGCATAAAAAGAAAAGTTTGTTTTTTATGTGAAAAGGAAAAAATTGACAAATAAAACTTGTGTTGATGGTGCGGTCATGGATTTACAAACCTTAAGGGAAATTGAAAGTTTTAGTTTGAATAGAAAAACACTTGTAATTTTTTTATACTTTTTTATTTTTATATTTATTCTTGGCCTTTTGTATTATTTTTATTAGTAATAACTCATTTCTATTTAAGCTTCTTTGATAACTTTGTAAGCTGAAGTGGTTAATTTATTTCAATAACTTTTTATTTCATATTTTCATTTTAAAGCCTTTAGTATTAAATATTTTCTTAAATGAAACTTTTATTTCTTTAAATATTTTTTTCTATTTGTTCGTCTTTTTGTGTGCCTGTGTGTTCTTCATTATGTTATATGTAGGTCAGTTTAGGTGACGTTAGAATTGCAACAATACAGTTTTATTAAACCGATGTGGCACAAACAAGAATTTTCATGAACAATTTTTTTATATTTCTGCGTTTTTCCCGCTGGCAATGTGGTTGCCTTAACGAAAGTTAACGACTGGCAGTTGCCACTTAAGATGTTTGAAACTGTTGGATTTGTTTTTAAAACTGCTTTTATTGCTGTTTGTCAGCACTGTTGATGCTGCCATAGTTTGGTGTAAACAATTATTTGATTTAGCTTTGAGCATTAGTTTAAATGCAAGAGATGTCACTTGCAAAAGTACATAAATACTCTTTTATTATGCTCTTGAAATGTAAAATCCAAAGAGAACTGTAATGTCTGTTTCTCTTTAGCATAAATATTAAAAAAAACTGTTGAATTTTAAAATGTATATTATAGTTTCCGAAATACTTTCTTTGCTATAGAAATATTGAAATAGTAAAAACTTTGTATTTAACGATTATGAATGGGGTTTTTAATAGTTGCAAAAATGTTTTTTTGTTGAGGATTTCTACGATTTACTTCATAATGATTTGGTGGAATTAGAGTTAAATTTTTTTTAGAGTAATAGAAAGAAGCTGTATTAAATACAATTTAATTCTAAAATTCTCATTAATAATGTTATGTTATAAGTATTGCGACATCATTGCTATAAATTGTACAATTTATGTGAGTTAACTTTTTATGATTTCTTTATACGATGAAGATTATGATAATTAAATAGATTTAACTTATTACGGAGTTAGATTTTGTTACTGGAATTTAATCATTTAAGAAAAATTCTGCAGTGAAGTTTGGTAGACATTTGAAAGGATAGAGTATGTTGTATCATATTTTCTAAACTTAGAGTTTGCATTCCTTAATGGCTAGTATATACTAAGCTTTTTTTTATATTATTTGCGATTTTTTGTCTTTTTTATTATGTAATTTTACAATGCTTTTATTTATAAATTATTTTTATTTAAAAAATCCTATGTTAACTCTTGCGTTACTTCTTTTATTTTATTTTTGTGTATATATAAATGAACTTTCAAAATAATTAAGGGATGGTTCCATATACGGTACTGCAAATATGATCTAAATTCTTTCTAAACAAGCACACGGTTTAAAAATCTGTCATATAAATGCTCAAAGTTTGGCGTCTAAAATTGAAGAATTCCGGTACATATTTGAGAACTCCAACATTGATATTGTTTGCGTTTCAGAAACATGGTTTCATACAAGTATCACTGATCTTTCAATTTCTCTAAGTGGCTACAATTTAATAAGGGTTGATAGAGTTAGGCGCGGTGGTGGAGTGGCTATTTATATTAGAAAAGGCATAGCTTACAATATTAAAAGCACATCTTCTAGTAATGATGTTGGTGATAGTAATAATTGCTTGGTGGAATACGTCTTAATAGAAGTCATATCCGATAGAAGAAAATTACTGGTTGGAAGTTTGTACAGGCCTAATAATAATATACCAATGGAACCGTTTTTTTCAATTTTGGAGAACTTCACAGCTTTATATAATGACGTTGTCCTTGTGGGTGATTTCAACTCAAACCTTTTGACTGACAGTAGCATTATCGACATCTTGGCACCATTAGGACTTGTTCCAACTAACGTAACAACACCTACTCACTTTACCTCGTCCAATAGCACCCTAATAGATCTTCTCTTTGTTGGTAATAACAGGAATGTTCTATTTTACGACCAACTGTCTGCCTCGTGTTTTTCGAAACACGATTTATTGTTCATGACCTATAATTTTCAATTGCAAGTACCACCCTATTCAATAACTTTTCGTGATTTCGAAAATATTAATTACACCACACTGGAACTAGAATTACTCAGAGTTAATTGGAATGTAATCTATTTTATGGCTTCACCAGAGGATCAACTAGCCTTTCTTGAGCGTAATATATTATGTTTGTTTGATAAATCTGTTCCAATAAAAACCAAAATAGTGGGTCAAAAAAATAGACCATGGTTTTCACCATATATTAAGCAAGCTATTAAGCAAAGAGACTTAGCTTTTTCTCGTTGGAAACGGTTTAAAACAAACGATCTACACGTTGAATATTGTTCAGCAAGAAAGACAGTACACAAAATAATTAAGCAGGAAAAATCTAAATTTTACACTGAAAAATTCTCCACGGCTCTGGGATCAAAGAAAACCTGGGATATTGTAAAAGAAATTGGTGTTGGTAAATCTAGAAACTATGACCCTGTTTTTATTGTACCAGATATTCTTAATGAAAAATTTTTGAATATTCCTTTTGTAGAAGCTGATATTAGTTTTTACAATCATAGCCATAACAATCGTGAATCTCATTATAACTTCTCTTTTGATTGCGTAGATCAGTTCGATGTTATAAGGAACTGTATGTTAATAAAATCAAATGCAGTTGGCGTCGACGAAATTCACCCAAGATTCTTTAAAATAATTCTTCCAATAATATTGCCCTATGTTACACATATATTCAACAATATAATTACCACTAGTCATTTTCCCTCAAATTGGAAAAAATCTAAAATTATACCAATACCTAAAACTAAATCAGAATATAGGCCAATCGCTATTTTACTCTTTATTTCCAAAATATTTGAGAGGATAATACATAGTCAGATATCTAATTTCGTAAATGATCATAATTTGCTTAATGATAAGCAATCTGGGTTTCGGCAAAAACACAGTTGCATAACTGCTCTTGTAGATGTTGCGGAAGATATAAGAAGTGAGATAGATGAACGAAAAACCAATATTTTAGTACTTTTAGACCATTCGAAAGCTTTTGATACAGTCGATCATAACGTCCTATGTTATAAACTACAGCACATGTTTATGTTTTCTACAGCCGCTACACAACTAGTATTTACATATCTTACCAACAGGCATCAGTATGTTCAAAGTGGTAACGATAAATCAAATTTACTACCTGTTATGAGAGGTGTACCGCAGGGGTCAATTATTGGGCCTCTACTATTCTCGCTTTATGCTAATGATCTGCCGAGTCAACTTACGCACAGTAAAATCAGAATGTATGCTGACGATATACAAATTTACATCAGTTGTGATTTATCTAAAATTGAACAGTGTGTCTTAACTCTAAATACTGAGTTAAAACATATTTATAAATGGGCTACTGCTAATGGTCTTAGTATCAATCCAAAAAAGTCTAAATATCTTCTAATCCAAAAACGGACTACTATAAGTGATCATATACCGGATATTTTTCTTAATGACACACGTATAGAAAGGGTAAACTCAGCAAAAAATCTTGGAATTATCTTTATTAAGAACCTGACATGGAGCAATCATATTAATTATGCATGTGACCGTACGTATTCCATGCTTAGAACTCTCTGGCAAACGCAGTATTGCACACCTGTCAAAATAAGAGTACTTCTTGCAAAAACCTATTTATTGCCAGTTCTGATGTATGGATGCGAATTATTTGCCAAATGCGATACCGCAAGTACAAGAAAACTAAACTCAGTTTACAAAAGTATTGTGCGCTATGTATATGGCGTGAAAAGGTTTGATTCTGTTTCGCCTTTTACGGCAAAACTATATGGTATTCAGTTTGATGCCATACTCAAAACAAGAGTACTCCTGTTCATGCACAAAATCGTGTATACCCAACAACCACAACATCTCTATAACCGCTTAACCCTATTGAGTTCTAATAGAGGAAAGCGAATCTTATTGTTTAGACATCATTGTTTAACTTCTGATTGGCAATTTTTTCTTAATGCAATCCGGCTTTGGAATCTACTCCCGCACAACATACAAATAATAAGTAACGCATTGAGATTTAAAAAATGCATTATTGATTTTTTTACATGTTAATTTGTTAACTAAACACTTTTCTTTTTCTTTTTTGTTTTCTTTTATAAATTTATAAATTAATTAGTTTAAACACTTTATCTTTAAGAATTATAATTTTTTTTTTCTTTTTAATGTTTCTGCTAAAACAATGTTCTATACTGCAATAAGAGACTTTAAGTCTTGTGTATAGAATTGGAAATAAATAAATAAATAAATAAATAAGAATAGTGGATCTAATTGGTTATGGGATAGTCTAAAGAATATGGAATTGAACTGAGAATATTCTGAAGGGCAGGGTAATTATTTCTAGTTAGGAAAAGGTCAAAGGAGGTAGTTTGTTGGTTGGTTTTGATTGGTTTGCGTGGTTGCCTGCTACGTGTAAGCGTTTAAGTATAATCTTAAGTATATAGATGCTATTAAGTAGAGCGTAATAAATTCAGCCTGTCGCATTTAGGTAGCCGATGAAATCGCACTGTAATTAATACGATTAATAATTTATGTCTCTGGCAAATTGTTTAGTATATGAGTGTTGAAAAATGTTTCTCTTGAATTGTAAGTATTGAAAGGAATTCCGAGTCCAGTGCCATTTTTCCAGATATATCTTTTCGTTTCATATTCATCAGCTGCGTACTACATTTTTCATTGTATACTCGCCAGATCACCTTAGTGATCTTGTCTGTGTTTCGAGAGCGCCACCTATTTTCAACCTTTTTAAAGTAGTGCCTGAAGATTTTGAATAGTATACAGCGGTATTGCAAATGAGAGACATTTAAAGCGGATACTTCTCTGGCCAGTTTGTCTGCCTGTTCATTACCGTAGTCCTTATGCGCAGAGACCCAAACTAGAGTAATTATAATAACTCCTTAGCCTAGACAGTTCTTTCTTACATTGTCTGACTAAAATAAATATTGTAATATTGAATTTAAGTGACATGAATGCCGACTGACAAAAATGGCAGTGCTGACACGTGTTGAGAGTTTTAAACTAAGTTCATCGCAGAAAACGCCATATCTGACGCCAAGTTCCATCTTTAAACCATTATTATATAATTTTATGTCATATTTGTCATTCATATGACACCCTTTCTATTCTCTTCTTGATGCAAGAGTGATTTTAAATATCTTATCAAAGTCTATGAGGGGTCATGTGTAGTCGAATGTTTGGTGTTATGAATGGGGCAAATTCAAGAGCTTTGCAAGCAGAGGCAGATAAACTCACCACTCTACTTATGGAAATTGGCATTTTGTGAAGGTCTATTGGGATGAGATGCAGAATAGTATTCAGCGCTGCTGAAGAACTAGCACGTAGTGTAACTGTGACACCAATTCAGGCAGATCTCTGAATTCTGTATAGTTAAACCAGGACATATATCCTTTTTATTGCAGTCCGCCAAACTAGAGATTCATAAGTCAATATAGGCCGTATTATATCTGTATACAGCCATTTAATAAGCGTAGTGCTTTGCGCTGAACATCTGGCGACAGATGTAGCAAGCAACCGTTGCCCTCTTCTCCCTACATTATACATTCATTTGCCATGACAGTTTTGAGTCCAGTATAATTTCCAGTTATTTCGCATTTTCTGATTGATATAATTTACAGGTCTAATAATAATTTTCATTTCCGGCCTAGCTAAACCAGTAGAGTAGCATATACAATCGACATTAAGTATCTTTCAATAAAAATTGGTAACTGCCTTTTGATTTATAGTATCGTCGCAAGAATAATAGAATACTGAAATAGGAATGCGAAAGGTACCTAAAGTCTTTTATAATTGTAACAAAACCTTTGGAAAGGTCGCATATTATTTATAGTCTGATCTATGGAACTCAATAAAAACGTAGGTAACGTATACTATCTAAGAAATTTGTCACTGACTTATTTGATCAAATATGTTACACAGACTCTACAAGAGCAACAAACTCGTATCGATTTGGGAGTAATGTATGCGCCGTATTCTTATTCCAAATAGCGTAAATTTTGTTATTGTCAAGAACAAAAGTACCACTCCAATTTTACTTTTCTTTAACAATAATTATTTTGTTTCAAATGGCCGAAACTTGATAATATTCATATATTTTTGATAATATTCATATATTTTTTACTGACCCCAATTGCAAATTTCTTGACAAAAAATTACAAAAAATTTCGCAACACAGAGATATTTCAGTAAAAATTAAACATTTTGTAACAAACAACGATAAGTTAATTTGAATAATCAACTTAGGTCTTAAGTTAGTTTAATTGTAGCATGCAACTTGATTTCCGGCTTCCATCTCGTCGGCTAATGGGGTAGGTTAAGAAGTACTAAACTGTTTCAGTTAAAAGCTACAGATTGAATTACTTTAGTTGTGCATGCATATGATCTAAAGTGCACTAGCATAAAAAAAGAAGAAGTAATTAGGTTAGAAGTAAAGAGTTTTTAGATAGATTTATAGACCTAAATGTGTAAAGATGTTGACACATTAATTCCCCACCCAGCCATGATCATGTCGTGGAATGCAACTATTTGTGGCATGATCCCATATATAATCGTCAACCTATCTCTTCAGACAATCAGAATTCAAAGGCAAATATTCTTTTACAGATTCATTATAAATTCCAAATCATTTATTTAACTAGATTTATATTCATCCAAATAAATGTTAAAGGAAAAAAATTTAACTTATATTATATGTAAACCAATGATTTTCAAGAAAAGTGTAATTAAGTTTAGAATTTAACATTTTAGAACAAAAACTTAGGGCAAGTAATAAAAATAAAAAAAACTTAATTCAATATAAAAATATGAAGTAGCAAGGAAAAAGAAATTAAAAATATTTTATAAAAAAATTTAAAGAAAAACTATTATTGGGGAAAACATAAAAATATTGTCTTATTCTGTTTTTTTCCTATTGGGGTTTTAATACGGTGAATAGTATAAGTATAGCAATTTGTAGGATACCGTTAGTTTTTTCCTCTTTCTTCAAATCATTAAAATAATTAAATGCAATTTAATTAATTTCTATGTTATAAATAAAGATTTATGTACCAAATTTGGTATCGTTTTTAATACTTTTTCAAAATCTCTTTGATTTTTTTATTTATAATCGCGAAAAACATAAGATAACCGAAATATCATACACACACGAAATTTTGTTTAACATACTTAACTGTTAACATGACAATTATTATATATTAACATTGGCAAGTATGTTAACATTTTCACTCAATGTTATTAACATTGATTATCGTTAACATTATTCATTAACATAGATTTACGGTATGTATGTATTTATGATTATTTGTTTTATTTATTCTACGGGCGTGTGTTAAAAATTTTAATATAAAAAATATAAAAACTTACGTTTTTTCCAGGATTCCGGTGAAAGATCTTTCGCAGGTTCCTTATTGGTGTGTTGGTTATGTAGTCAGTTGATGTAGAAAAAAAACTTCTTTAAAACATTCCTGATAGAATAATATATTAAATTTTAATTTTTTTTTTGAAGAAAATAAGAAAAACGGTGCCTACTTTAGGGAGTATGCGTTATTATTAAATTGAACTTTGTTCCTTCTCTCATATTTTTCTATTTAAATCTTAATGATCACTAATTATAATATAATATAACGTTTTTGTTCTTTTTTTCAAATTTCTCTTACTTTGTTTTATATATATATATATATTTGTGTTCATTACTTTTAATATGACAATTGTTGAGTTTTTGCAAATTTAGTTGTTTTGATTGATTTATAAATTGATTTTTACATTAATATATAAAGGTGACTAAATAAAATTCTCTTTTGTATCATTCAGGAATTTTTTTTAAAAAAAAAGCACTTTTACTATATTATTTGTGTTTTTCTGTTGGTTTCATTTAAATTCTTCATGCGAAGTAAAAATTAACGCTGGTTGGTAAGGTAATACAATAGATTGTAACTATTTAAATTCTTTTTAGATCTAGTATTAAGTATTCCTTTCTCTTTTTGTTTTCTTTCTCTAAATCACACTGATCACTACACTTTATTTTGCTGATTATGAGGTTATGTATGGAGACTGCCGGAACAAATCAGCCAATAGACTTCAGGGGATTATAGATATTAGGATATCCTCAGCCCAATAAAAATGGATTTTTGTGAGCTGTAGTCTTTCCGATAGTGGATATTTCGCAGATGTAGGTTTAGGGATAACAGCCTACCCTGTCTATATAGACTTCCGGGTATTAGGTATATTTACAACCTTAATCAGTTGTAGTTGCCAAATGAATTTTTGCCTCGTTTGCTATTAAAATTTTTAAAAATATAAACTTTAAGTTTACCTCAAAAAGAATTTGAACAAGAATGTTGTCTGATTTTGCCTGCCTCATAAATAACCCTACCTTATTAAAATATATTATTTAAAAACACAAGTTACAACTTTAAATTAAATGTTTCTTTTGCATTAATTTTAATTATATATTTTAATAAAGTAAAGAAATTTATAATCTGACACATAAAAACTTACTTTTTCAAATAATTATTAGTGACTTTGAAAACTTTATTTCCTCTGGAGCTCTTACGAAGTTTCTGGTCAACAAAAATTTAAAATTTGACTCGTCTACGGTGGTTTCTGGCAAATAGACAGAGCTGTAGGATAATATGCCTTATATAGCCTTAATTTTCTTGGAATAGTCACGCTAATCCAGCACTCCATTTTTCTTTTTTTTTTTTCAATTACAAAAAAAATAAAACTTTGGTCATATGTATATTCATTTGCACCACACATGTAAAAAAAACCATGTTCCTAAAATGTTCAACCGTTAGAGAACTGCATTACCATATAACATCCAGCGATTTTATATACTCTCCATAAATAATATTTTTCATGTCATAATATTTCTGATCATATTTAAAATTTTTTTCTTTCTTTTTTTTTTTTTTTTTGAATTAACTATAATAGAACTTTATCAAAATTTTATAATATTAAATAATATAACGTAAATAAAACTATCAAAATTTTTAATGAAGTGAATGAAAAGAATGAAATGAATAGGATTAAAGAAATTAATGAACTAAATGAAATTATTTAAAATGATGAAATTATTTAAACTAAGGAAGTCATTTAAAACAATGAAATCATTAAAAATATTGAAGTTATTTAAAATAATAAAACCATTTAAAATAATGAAATTATTTAAAATAATGAAATCATTTAAAATAATGAAATTATTCAAACTAATGAAATCATTAAAAATAATGAAGTTATTTAAAATAATAAAACCATTTAAAATAATGAAATTATTTAAAATAATGAAATCATTTAAAATAATGAAATCATTTAAAATAATGAAATTATTCAAAATAATGAAATCATTGAAAATAAAGAAGTTATTTAAATTAATGAACTTAATGAAATTAATAAATTGACTGAAGATTAAATATTATAACTTTATAGTCTTATGGAAGAGAATAAACATTACTAATCAAATAAAAGTATAAGCGGAATGTGTGAATTCTTTACACCCATTATAAAAACCTAACTACAAAATAAATTGGTTGGACAAGCGCCCTACATTTACCCCCGCCAAAGATCAGACTTGGGTATTGAAAAGAACCAAGACTGATATCGCTTGTACAACAGAAAAATAAATAACTAAGGTCGTATGTCTTTTGCATGATAAGTACCAATCACTTTGCCATTTAAATCCTCCAACTGATAGTAGCAATATCCGGTCTTCTTACGAATCCTAGCTTTCACAAATACTGGTGCCAATTTCGCATTGAATCCCTTACCCATATCACTCTGTTTGAAATTTCTCCTGAATACTTCCTGTCCCACTTCATAGTTCACTTCCCGCGATCGAAGATTGTATGACCTTTCATTTCTACCCTGTTGTCGTTCAATATTCCTAGTAGCCCTATTGCGTATAATAGAAAATGTATCTTCTCGATCAAAGTTTACTGTCCTATCCTCTAGCATTTCCAGATTTCGTAAAAGTGCATATGATTTACCGTTGGTAATCATGTGCTGTCCGAATGCCATATAATAGGGTGAAGTACCTATCGAAGCATGCACTGCTGAACGTAATGCACAGCTAATACTGCTTAGGTATTCATCCCAATTACTCTGGTCGTGTTTAATATACGCTCTTATTGCTGAAAGAACTGAACGATTGACCCGTTCAGATGCATTAGCTTGCGGCGAGTATACTGCTGTATATACATGACCTATGCCATAATCCTCTAATAATTTATTGAATTTCACGGACTTGAACTGAGAGCCGTTATCAGAAACTAGAGATTCAGGTGTTCCGAATGTATGAAACAATTCCTCCAAATATTTCACGATTAAGTCAGATGTAAACTTTTTTACAGGTTTTAGGAAAGAAAATTTTGAAAAATGATCAAGAACTATAAAAATACCTATGTTACCGGATTTTGAACGCGGGTAAGGTCCTAAAAAGTCAACATACAATTTTTGAAAGAAACGTGCCGTGCTAGAGGTTATTCCCATTGGTGGCCTCATAATAAAATTTGGATGTTTTGTGCTTTTGCACACATCACATGAGTTAACATATTCCCGTACGTCATTGACTAAATTAGGCCAATAATAAAATCGCCGAATTTTTTCTAAAGTTTTTGTAATTCCACCATGAGAAGATGAAGGACTATCGTGTGACCTTTTCAGAATTTCTTGAACCATATCTTTCGGGATCCACAGTTTCCAAGCGAGGTCATCCTGAAGGTGTTCTCCTGAACAGTGTTCTGTACGCCTATACAAAAAGCCGTCTATTATTTTAAGGTCAGGTGTTTTAACCAAATTCTTTTTCACTCTGTCTAGTAGTTGTGTATATTCTGTACTTTTAAAATGAACGGATTCTAGATCCACAAACATACCACAATCATTAATTTCGGACAAACTCAATCCAAGGATCTCGGACAAATCTTCTGTGTTGGTACGAGAAAGCGCATCAGGAACCACATTTTTACTGCCCTTTCTATGCTCAATTTTAAAATTGAAGCCCTGCAGCTTTACAGCCCATCTTGCCAAGCGTGAGTTTAAGTCTGTTTGGGACATGAGCCACTTTAGAGAAGCATGATCTGTGATCACTGTAAACTCATGTCCTTCCACATATGCTCTAAATTTCTTTATGCTTAACATTGCTGCCAAACATTCTTGTTCGGTAACTGAATAATTGCGTTGGGCTTGGTTTAGTTTCTTAGACATAAATGCTATTGGAAACTCTTCACCCTCCGCAGTTTTCTGTACCAATACGCTTCCTATTCCAGTGTTGCTAGCATCACAGTGTATATAAAACGGCTGTGAAAAGTCAGGGCTATGCAATACTGGGGCTGTGGTCAAAATTAGCTTTAAATCATCAAAGGCTTTCTGAGCATCATTGGTCCAAATAAACTTTCTTTTGTTCTTCAACAAATCTGTTAAAGGCGCAGTTACAGAAGCGTAGTTCCTAATGAACTTCCTGTACCAACCGGACATACCTAGAAATCGTCTAACTTGTCGTATAGACCTCGGTGTCGGAAATTCTGTTATGGCTGATATTTTATCCGGGTCCGTCTGAATCACACCATTACCTATCAAATGCCCAAGATATCGAACCTCCTTTACACAAAATTTCGATTTCTCTACGTTTATCGTAAGACCTGCAGCACGAATTTGCCTTGATATTTCCCGCAATACTTCCAGGTGACGACAAAATGTATCCGACACAATGAGCAAATCGTCCAGATAGACAAACACTTCTGTCCTTAAATTTCCCGGTACTACCTTGTCCATTAGCCTTGACATAGTCTGAGGCGCATTACATAAGCCAAAAGGCATGACCTTATAATGGTACAAGGGACGGCCAGGGACAGAAAATGCAGTCTTATCCTTCGACGATTTGTCCAGGGGGATTTGCCAAAACGCATCTTTAAGGTCCAGGCTGGTTATGTATTCTGCTTTAGGTAATCTACTAAGTATGCCCTCAATGTTAGGCAGTGGATAAGCATCCTTGATGGTAACTGCGTTTACCTTTCTACTGTCAAGACATAATCTAATTTTTCCTGGCTTCTTAACTAAAACTATCGGAGATGACCAGGCACTATCTGACTCTTCTATCACATCATTCTCCAACATACGATCCAATTCGCCATAGATTAATTTCTCCATTGCCGGAGACACGGGAAAATGTCGCTGTTTCACAGGTGTGGAACTACCAACGTCAATTACGTGTGATAAAACAGAAGTGCGACCTAAACCTTCCTTTGAAAATGAGGGGAATGTGTTAATAACTTGTTGAAGTTGTACCTGCTGTAATTCCGATAACTGTCGCTGATCTTCTGCGATATTATTGATATCTGCGATATTATGGGTCCCTATATTAAAACACCCAGAAGAAATCAGTCCCCTTGGTAATAACTCAAATACATGCCAGAAATCTATTCCTAAATACAAATCCTGAGACAAGTCAGGCACGATATAAAGCTTTATTTTTCTTGTTAGGCCGCGAAATGTCACGTCAGTTAGAACAAAACCAAAAACGTTCTGCGAATTACCATCTGCAGTCTTTACAAAAGAACGAATTCTTTTAAATTCCTGACCAGAGTTTATAAAATCCGTGGCTGCTTTAGCACCGAGACAGCTTACTGAAGCACCAGTATCTAATAAACCTACCAATGCTTTATCAAAAATTTGTACAGTAGCATATGGCCTAATATCATCAGGGTTATCAAAAATTGAGCTCAATAAATTTTGTCTAGTTTGCCTAACATCTGTCCAAAAATTTTTCATACGCTCAGTAGATCGTTTTTTTCTAATACAGGGAATAGGTTCGTTAAAGATTTCCGCTCTTCTAACATTATATTCTTTAAGGCGCACGTGAAAAGGTTTCATATAGGTTGGTAGAACAGCTGAAGAAGTATTAGATATGACAGGGTTTGAAAACTGTGGTAAATTTGAATTAAGTTGACAACTTTTAAGTTCTGGTTTTTCATGTTCATGAATAGTTTTTAAGGAAAAATTTTGGTTTTGATTTAATTCTGCTGGAGAGAAATGGTTTAGTTGAGTAGTTTGTATGTCATTTAAATATTCTATTGTATTTCTATCAGAGTTTATTTTGGAAATTATTCTGTGCTCGTACTGGCTGTTTTCATCCGTTTGGGTGCACTTTTCAGCGCACTGAATTTTAAGTTTTTTGATGTGTTACACTCGGTACAGTTCGGTTTATATATTCCTGGTGAACCGCATCCATAACAAAAGACTTGGCGGTCTTCAAGACAGTCTTGATACCTATGCCCAACTTTCTGACAGTTCCAACAAATTAATGAGATTGCTGCTACTTCATTCTCATCCTTCAATTCTTCATCTTCTTCCACAATTTCGTGAACCTGTCGACGTTGGCCAAATGGTCTGTTAAATGACTGTTTTCTACTGACGTCAATTAAAAAGAACTCTCTTCTTCGACATATATCTCGCAAATGAGATACGGAATAAATCGGAATATTTAAGATTTCATGTTGAATTTCGGGTAACAAATTCCTTCTTAATATTTCAACAAGAACATTTTCTGGTAAGGGTGTTGCTAAACGATCGGAAATATCTACAATTGACTCGTAAAATGAGTCGAAACTTTCATTCTGCCGTTGTTTTCTATCGCGTATCATCTCCCGGAAATCAACATCTGTCCTGGAGTCCTTATATTGATGTCTTAACGCAGTACAGAGATCGGACCAACGAATTTCTGACACCGAACGGTGGTATCTCCAAAACCAGTCAGATGCCTTAGAATCAAATAAAGTAGATATATGCCTACATAACAAGTCAAAATTTCCATTCAGTGTCTGAGTTGTAAGTGCCTCAACTCTGTAAATGAAATTATCCACCGACATTCCTTTCGAATCTCCAGAAAATCGAATTTTCCAATTATGGATAACGTGACCCACCTTGTCTGACCTCAATGAAGAATCAATACTACCACTAATATTCAAATTACCATTTCCAGAGCCATTACCAGCGTTTTGAGTTGAAACACCATTCGAAGGCAACCCTAAAAGTTGTTCCATTGTCTGGCATCCAACTGCAGGTAAAGTAGGACCTTGAAAACCAGAATCCCGGTTATTACGACAGGGATTAATATCGCTATTCATGCTAGGGTCACTCTGAGCTGAGTTTCCTAACTTAAGGTTTCTGAAACCAGATTCTATATTTTGTTCAATAATTTTAGTTAGTTGTTGACTAAGATTTGTCAGCATTTCAGCCTGTTGTGCACCAACAGCTGCTGTTACAAGATTACGAATATGTTCCCTCTGTTCCTGCGGAGAACTGGATGACATTACCGAGGAATTTGAATCCTGTATTTGGATTGAACCTTTCGGGGTTGATGGCGGATTATTAGTTCTATTTAAATCGTATTCTTGTGCTCGTTGTGTCTGTGATCTGGTCACAATTGGTGGAGGAGGAGCTGCAGGAGTTGAAATAGATTTCTGCTTTATATATTTTTGAAAACAAGACTTGTGGAAATTATGACCACAAGTAGATTTACATAGATATGAAACGCTAGTTATTGCATTGGCACAAATACCGCAATTTGGCAACATGCCACCTAGGGCAACTAAGTCCTCAGTGCTCCTTTGCAGAGACATTTGAAAATTATTATTAGAAAAAAATATATATAGTATTTGTATATATATATATATATTATTTGTTCAAATAAGTATCAAGAACTTCCAAAAAAAATCAGGTTTTACTAATTCACCAACAATTACAGAATTCTTGTATTTTTATAAAAAAATATATAAGAATAAGATTTGAAAAAAAATCAGGCATATAATTCACAACAATTTTAGTCTTGTCTCATCTCTTTCAAACACTTTGGGCAGTCACGATACATTTCGTGATAAGCTTCAATACAAAGGATGTGAAATATATGTTTACATTCAAAAAGTATCAAGATTTCATGTGATGGCATTATAAAAGCATTACAGACTCCACATATAATATCAGACTTATCTGCTACTTTACTACCCATACCAATACTGAAATAAATGAAAAATAAAAAAAACCTCACTCAAACAATGAATTAAATCAGAGAAAATTTTGATTTAATATAAATGTGCAAAATTGTGAAATGAAAATATGAAACAAAAAAAAATATATTCGAAAAACAATAAAACTGGAATAAAAAAAACAATATTTTTTTCTTTAAAATTTACAACCGTATATAAATATCTTCTAAAATGCCTGAATTCTGATTTGTACTGTTTAATAGGTTTTCGCTATAATATTTGTCTATAATATCATATCTAAAAACAAAAGAATTATATAAAATAAAAGCTGAAAAGAAAAAGAAATATTAGTTGGTACTTATATAGACTTAATCCATATTAGTAATTTCCAAGCTAACAATAAAACAACACAAGTTTTATCAATATAGTCTGCCTAATCTAATGGTCTGAGATTAGTATGATCCAACCAAAACTCAGTATTTCCGGAAAAGATTTAAGTAAACATATGATAAAGCAGTTAAACTACGAAAAACTAGAATATGAATGAATTTTAATGGCGGTTAACAGATACCGGAACTAGTAAACTTGTTAAAATTCTCAACATTAAATTTTCACTCAATGGAAAAATAGTAGGAAATAAAAGGGAAAACAAATAAATACTAGATACACTGTTTAATTTTTTTTTTTTTTGAATTGTGAGCCTCACATAACTTGAATTAACATTCAATAGCTAACAGTATGGACGTAAAATATGTGGGCCCCACGTTGGGCGCCAAAAATAATTCTCTGTAACAAACAACGATAAGTTAATTTGAATAATCAACTTAGGTCTTAAGTTAGTTTAATTGTAGCATGCAACTTGATTTCCGGCTTCCATCTCGTCGGCTAATGGGGTAGGTTAAGAAGTACTAAACTGTTTCAGTTAAAAGCTACAGATTGAATTACTTTAGTTGTGCATGCATATGATCTAAAGTGCACTAGCATAAAAAAAGAAGAAGTAATTAGGTTAGAAGTAAAGAGTTTTTAGATAGATTTATAGACCTAAATGTGTAAAGATGTTGACACATTAATTCCCCACCCAGCCATGATCATGTCGTGGAATGCAACTATTTGTGGCATGATCCCATATATAATCGTCAACCTATCTCTTCAGACAATCAGAATTCAAAGGCAAATATTCTTTTACAGATTCATTATAAATTCCAAATCATTTATTTAACTAGATTTATATTCATCCAAATAAATGTTAAAGGAAAAAAATTTAACTTATATTATATGTAAACCAATGATTTTCAAGAAAAGTGTAATTAAGTTTAGAATTTAACATTTTAGAACAAAAACTTAGGGCAAGTAATAAAAATAAAAAAAACTTAATTCAATATAAAAATATGAAGTAGCAAGGAAAAAGAAATTAAAAATATTTTATAAAAAAATTTAAAGAAAAACTATTATTGGGGAAAACATAAAAATATTGTCTTATTCTGTTTTTTTCCTATTGGGGTTTTAATACGGTGAATAGTATAAGTATAGCAATTTGTAGGATACCGTTAGTTTTTTCCTCTTTCTTCAAATCATTAAAATAATTAAATGCAATTTAATTAATTTCTATGTTATAAATAAAGATTTATGTACCAAATTTGGTATCGTTTTTAATACTTTTTCAAAATCTCTTTGATTTTTTTATTTATAATCGCGAAAAACATAAGATAACCGAAATATCATACACACACGAAATTTTGTTTAACATACTTAACTGTTAACATGACAATTATTATATATTAACATTGGCAAGTATGTTAACATTTTCACTCAATGTTATTAACATTGATTATCGTTAACATTATTCATTAACATAGATTTACGGTATGTATGTATTTATGATTATTTGTTTTATTTATTCTACGGGCGTGTGTTAAAAATTTTAATATAAAAAATATAAAAACTTACGTTTTTTCCAGGATTCCGGTGAAAGATCTTTCGCAGGTTCCTTATTGGTGTGTTGGTTATGTAGTCAGTTGATGTAGAAAAAAAACTTCTTTAAAACATTCCTGATAGAATAATATATTAAATTTTAATTTTTTTTTTGAAGAAAATAAGAAAAACGGTGCCTACTTTAGGGAGTATGCGTTATTATTAAATTGAACTTTGTTCCTTCTCTCATATTTTTCTATTTAAATCTTAATGATCACTAATTATAATATAATATAACGTTTTTGTTCTTTTTTTCAAATTTCTCTTACTTTGTTTTATATATATATATATATTTGTGTTCATTACTTTTAATATGACAATTGTTGAGTTTTTGCAAATTTAGTTGTTTTGATTGATTTATAAATTGATTTTTACATTAATATATAAAGGTGACTAAATAAAATTCTCTTTTGTATCATTCAGGAATTTTTTTTAAAAAAAAAGCACTTTTACTATATTATTTGTGTTTTTCTGTTGGTTTCATTTAAATTCTTCATGCGAAGTAAAAATTAACGCTGGTTGGTAAGGTAATACAATAGATTGTAACTATTTAAATTCTTTTTAGATCTAGTATTAAGTATTCCTTTCTCTTTTTGTTTTCTTTCTCTAAATCACACTGATCACTACACTTTATTTTGCTGATTATGAGGTTATGTATGGAGACTGCCGGAACAAATCAGCCAATAGACTTCAGGGGATTATAGATATTAGGATATCCTCAGCCCAATAAAAATGGATTTTTGTGAGCTGTAGTCTTTCCGATAGTGGATATTTCGCAGATGTAGGTTTAGGGATAACAGCCTACCCTGTCTATATAGACTTCCGGGTATTAGGTATATTTACAACCTTAATCAGTTGTAGTTGCCAAATGAATTTTTGCCTCGTTTGCTATTAAAATTTTTAAAAATATAAACTTTAAGTTTACCTCAAAAAGAATTTGAACAAGAATGTTGTCTGATTTTGCCTGCCTCATAAATAACCCTACCTTATTAAAATATATTATTTAAAAACACAAGTTACAACTTTAAATTAAATGTTTCTTTTGCATTAATTTTAATTATATATTTTAATAAAGTAAAGAAATTTATAATCTGACACATAAAAACTTACTTTTTCAAATAATTATTAGTGACTTTGAAAACTTTATTTCCTCTGGAGCTCTTACGAAGTTTCTGGTCAACAAAAATTTAAAATTTGACTCGTCTACGGTGGTTTCTGGCAAATAGACAGAGCTGTAGGATAATATGCCTTATATAGCCTTAATTTTCTTGGAATAGTCACGCTAATCCAGCACTCCATTTTTCTTTTTTTTTTTTCAATTACAAAAAAAATAAAACTTTGGTCATATGTATATTCATTTGCACCACACATGTAAAAAAAACCATGTTCCTAAAATGTTCAACCGTTAGAGAACTGCATTACCATATAACATCCAGCGATTTTATATACTCTCCATAAATAATATTTTTCATGTCATAATATTTCTGATCATATTTAAAATTTTTTTCTTTCTTTTTTTTTTTTTTTTTGAATTAACTATAATAGAACTTTATCAAAATTTTATAATATTAAATAATATAACGTAAATAAAACTATCAAAATTTTTAATGAAGTGAATGAAAAGAATGAAATGAATAGGATTAAAGAAATTAATGAACTAAATGAAATTATTTAAAATGATGAAATTATTTAAACTAAGGAAGTCATTTAAAACAATGAAATCATTAAAAATATTGAAGTTATTTAAAATAATAAAACCATTTAAAATAATGAAATTATTTAAAATAATGAAATCATTTAAAATAATGAAATTATTCAAACTAATGAAATCATTAAAAATAATGAAGTTATTTAAAATAATAAAACCATTTAAAATAATGAAATTATTTAAAATAATGAAATCATTTAAAATAATGAAATCATTTAAAATAATGAAATTATTCAAAATAATGAAATCATTGAAAATAAAGAAGTTATTTAAATTAATGAACTTAATGAAATTAATAAATTGACTGAAGATTAAATATTATAACTTTATAGTCTTATGGAAGAGAATAAACATTACTAATCAAATAAAAGTATAAGCGGAATGTGTGAATTCTTTACACCCATTATAAAAACCTAACTACAAAATAAATTGGTTGGACAAGCGCCCTACAATTTCAGAAGTCATAATTCGGAAGAAACGAAAATTCAAAAACTTTTTGGACAAGTAATTGCAAAACAGGTTCGTGTCAGGTTAAATTTCGAATGTATATAAAAATTACCGTATATAATTTTATGATGGTCATATCTTCCATATAAGAACCACTTTCGAAAATCGCCATGTATCCTATTAAAATTAGATTAAATTGGAACATTATTCATCATGACCCCATATTGAAAATATACTCTCGAAATAAGACTTTAAGAGTCTTAAATGGCCTATTCATATAGGTACTGTGAGCGTCAAAATAAAAATATAGTCATACTACACATTAATAAAAGAAATGCTACTTATTAATATAAATATAAATAATATTATATTAGAAAAAACAGAGGTATACAAAAATAAATTTCTAATAAATTTTATGTTTAACTAGAAGTAAATCTTCGAATAAAGAATTTTATAAAAAATTATATTAGAAAATTATATTTTGCATTTACATATAGTTATTTAATTATCTAGACATTTAAAAAAATGTGTGTAGCTCCTCGTGTAGAGATATTAGAACTAGCGCAGAACTGGATTTGCCAACATGACTATGATGATTTTAGGCATACCTCCAAAATTGTGAAACGGTAGTTGCGCAATCATTGTACAAAAACTTTAGATCATCGTAAGTCCCCGTAGTACATATATAATAATACTAAAACAATATTCGGTGTTTACTTTATACTGACGCTCACAGTATATAAAAATAAATCACACCTAAAAAGTTTGTGCGGATCTGTCAGTAATTGTCCTCATATCGTTCCAGAAGTTCACTTTAACATGCATAAATTTCTTAAAAATTTTTATATCCTAACAAGATTCAAAACAAATATAATATCATCATGCCATATAATATTATGAAGATCGGTCCATACTTAGTCATATCTCCCATATAAGTTAATTTAAAAATTTAATTCACGAAAACTAGTTTTATGTCAATTATTCGTTTTTGTCTTTCTCACACTTCCTTAGTCAATGCAAACAAAATGTCGTTTTGAGATTTTTCTTAGCATGAAACTTATTTTTGCTGCATTTTGAATGGATGATGCTTTTTTTTAGTAATTTATGTACCATAGGTCCAAGTTCCGAGAAAACATTTGCATTGGGTCATAGACCGATTCTGGCCATGTTCAAAAAGACTTGTTATTCTATAACGAAAATGAAGTAGGCAAAATTGCATAAATTTATCTGCATTATATGTGAAGAATATTTAAAATATTTTGGTGAAACAAAGAATGTTCGGTAACAATTTTAATGTTTATAGTCTTTTTTCGAAGATCTATCGTGCTTAACAGACGGGTATGGTTCGATCGGCTTAGAATCTTAAAAGGGCCCAGCATATTTGGTTTTATAAACAATATTTCGATATGTTACAAAAGGAATAATTTGAGTTGTAAATTTCTATTTCTCAGCAATCATACAATTATATTCCGACTGATTAAATCTGTTGATAGAATAGCAGTATTAATATTTAGAAAATAAATCACCGTAAAAACGAAAGTGTTGCCACTTGGTTTAAAAAAGAAACAGTTTCTGTATGTCTCAATATATATTATTAAACTCTTCAAGAAATATAATTCTTCCCTTACCCCTGTATTACTTATGCACTCATTCAATGCATGTCGCTATTGTTTGCAAAAACTATAAAAAGATGATATAATTCCTTATTTCTCATTTCCTGTTTTTTAAATATTATCCATTCATTAATGCTCTTTAATGTCATTTTGATATCTTCTATGATTTTCAATCATTTGTCTTTTATGTCTGCAACTCTTCGAATACAACGCATGTCCTCTCTGATGGCTCTCCTATTATTTCAGATTTTAACAGTTAGTTTTTACTCTGACATTTAATAATGTTCACTCACTGACATAAACATGCATGTATACACACACAGTTACGAATTTTGCAGTCGTGTACGTCGAAATGTATGCTACATATAACAAGCCGTATTATTTTCTGTTAACTGCTTATTAAGCCTGCAGTCATTAGCAAACTGTGTTTATCAGAGAAGAGCATAAATGCAAGTGTATGTGTGTGTATGTATGCATGTGTGTATGTGCAAGAGTATGCGGTTGTTTTGTAGCGTTAAGTGTTTGTTTGTGTGAGTGTTTCGTGTCGTGCAAATAATAAGTCTGGTGTTAACTAGCTAAACTGTTGTAAAAGTCAAAGGAAGATTATGTTTTGTATTATTTTTAGTATACATGTGCTTGTGTAAGCATGTGGCTGTGTAAATATATTTGTGTGTGTATGTTTGTAAGCTTGTTGGTTGTTTTTTATCTGTTACTCAGTTCATCATTCATTGTATTTATTTCATTTTTATTTTTTGCTTCTTCGTTTTAATTCTGTTTGTGTTTGTAAGTGTATGTGTTTGTGTGTATGTGTGTTTTGTTATTTTTATTCTTTAGAATTGTATGAGTAGAACACATAAAATTTACGATTCTAAATGCGCATTGCATTTGTTGTTATAAATGGGATCCTTCTGCTCGATTCCATTTATTTTTTTTATTCTTAATTCTTTCGCTTTTACGTCTACATGTAGTTTTTTCCGTTTATATAATTTTTTTTTGTATTTTCATTTTTTTTGTTTGTTTCAAGAATCCTAGTGTTATTGTTTATTCCAGTACAAAAGGATTTTTTATGATTTAATACTGGAGGGGTCATTATGTGCAGTTTTATTTTATTGCTGGCCCTTATTTCGGTTTCAAATAGAAAAACAATTTGTATATGAAATGGAAGAAAACGTGGAAAATAAAAACACATATAAATTAAAGGAGCCATTCCAATGAAAAATTTATTTTCTATCAAATGATATTCGTAATTAAAAAAGATGTGAATTTGACATTTTTTTCACATTCTAATGGGTAGACTTTTTTAAGTTTGGGAAAAACATAAAAAAAACACACGGAATTGACACGCACATTGCACATATCATACATATGTATGTATGTAGATTAGGGTGAGCATGATTACTTGAAGCCGAAATACGTAAAAAAAATGTTTACTGTTTTCAAGATACAAATGATGAATTTCACGTCAAGTGACCCAATTTAAAAAATCGATGTCTTCCGATTTGGATCAAATTTGCACCAAGGTTAGTACTAGTGGATAGTAGGCCAGAGACAAATTTTCAGCTCTATTTTTTAAAAAAATGTTTTTTTTCTCAAAAGAAAGCTTATACAATTTACTTTAAGGCCTTTATAATCGCTTAATGGGATGCGAGTAGCAGAAACAATGAATTTATTATAAGCCGAATTTTCTGATCGCATAATTTAAGGAAGTTCAGTTGTTACTTGACCACAATTACTATGCGATTTATAACCACAGGATTAGTTTTAATGGGTCTATATTATAATATTATATTTATTATTAAACAGAACCAAACGAAACGATTACAGCCTTAAAACTCAAAATCCATAATGTGATTAACGCAATTTTGCAAAAATGTGACTGGAAATGTTGACAAAAGAATCAACGTAGTGATGGATATCTGTCCGATATAAGTTTTTATTTATAACACAGGTCAACACGATTTTTGATTTTGAGTTCTGTACCTCTGATTTTGATTAATTATGCCAAACTAAAGAAAGAAAAAATATTTTTATCTAATAAAGTTTGCTTTTGTAGATACCAGAACGAAATTTCAACATTCATGGAAAAGGTCTATTTTTCAATGTTAATCATATTTAAATTTAAAACAAGTTATGAATTATATATTTTAATTAATTTGTATTATAAAAGACAGCGCAAATAAACATAAAATTACAAAAAAATGATACAAAAGAAGCTTTAAAAATGAATACATTTAGTATTTCTAGTGTAATCATCAGAACTTTTTCGTATGAGCATCCAAATGTAGTCACCCATCATGTTCACATTATATTGTCCTTGATATCTTTGTTCAAAGTTCATTATATCCTGGTGAAAGCGTTCCCCTTGCTCTTCTGAATATTCACCCAAGTTATCTTTGAATTTATCCAAGTGCGCATGTAGCATATGCACTTTACGTGAGTCTTGACGAAGAGCCTTTACGAATTGCTTCATGAGTCCTAATTTTATGTGCAGTGGAGGCATTAAAATACGATCAGGCTCTACAATTGGTTTATTTTTTACATTATGTTGTCCGATTTAAAACTCGCTTTGTTGAGGCCATGAATGCTGCTAGTAGTGAAGTGTATCCGTTCTACTGTCCCATAAGCAAAGGTAACACGGATAATTAGTGTATCCCCTTTGCATTCCCACCAAAAACCAACCATTTTGAAATCCCCTATCATGGGCCAGGCATACTGTTCATATTTAAAACTTGAATAACCATTTCAATGCTTTCGTAATTTTCTTTGAGCATTACAGGATGAGCCAGAGGAAGTGATGGAAATTTATTCCCATTAAGTACAAAAGCAACCTTTATTTATTATTAATGGAGTTCCTGTCTACTTTTCCATTTATATAATCAGAAAATAATCAACTGTGTAATTGTAAAACCTTACTGTTGCCCCAATAAACTACAAATGAAATGATTTTCGTATAAATTCTTTTGTAAATAATATCTTTGAGATCAAATTCAAACCAGAAATCCTCACCGTATGTCTTATCCTTTTTTTATATTCTGTTTTATACTCTGTTTCTTAAATTGTTGAGAATATGGAAAAATGTTGTTTTAATTTTATAAATTATTAAATTACGCCCAAGATTACAATGAAAATCAGAGAAACTCTGTAAATTATCTTAAGAATTGATAATTACATCAATTATAAATTATCAAAATTACATAAAATTTAAAAACATTTAAAATAAACTGGTTAAAGATTGATTTTTGACTGTTGGCTAGCAGGCACCGCAGTGGTGCAGAGGTTAGAACTCAAAGAATTCTGATGGAAGAATTTGGTGATTCTTGCAACATGTAAATTCAACCCCGGTTCGATCCCCAGCTCAGCTAAGAAAATTTATCAATAAAATTTTAATAAGATTTCATGTTGATTTCATTTCTACCTTCAGTAAAAATAATAATTTAATGAGCCTAACTAAAAATTATCACAAATTGATAAAATAAATTATATTGGTCGTAAAATTGTCTTTGAAATAATCATAATAAAATTTGCACTAAGACTGAATACAAAACATAGAATAGGGATACACTAGTCCTGTAACCAGTGTAGTTTTTGTATTTCTTATTACGTTTAGGTGGAGGGTATTAAAGATTCGGTACAGCCGAATATTGCACTCTAATTTATTTAATCTGAATCTAAGTCTAGTATATGAACTTTAATTTTAATTGGGGATATCAATTACATTTTTGGCTCCACCCTAATACACACATTTAATATTATACTGTGTTCAGATATGCAACTTTATTGCGATAGTCGCAATAAACGTCATTATTGAGCTTAATGTTCCATAGAAAATCTCACTTAATTATTGCGCAATAAGTACGAAATTGTTATAATATTGAGTAAGATTTCGAATGCAACACTGTTCACAACTGTGTTTAGTGAACAAAATTGTATATAATGGCAAATGTCAACAAAAGAAAACAAAAGAAATAATTGAAAAGTCAATGTGAAGGTAAGTTTGTTTACATAGAAATACAACAACCATTTAAAGTATTTTTTGTATTGTTTTCCAGCTGTCAAATAATTATTAAGTAAAGCTGTGTTCACATTGTGTGTATTTGTCATGTGGAATGTCACTTTTCTATCCACATGTGTTTTCATGTGTATGTCAAAAATTGAGTTTCACATACGGTTTATAATTTACATGTTCAATTACATTTGACATAACCTATCAAAAAAAAAATCTTAAAACAGCTGATATGGTAAAACTTATTCCGCGGGTTATACAAGTATTCCTTCCTCTTGCCACATTTCGATCAACTTTCTTTGCACCAGTCATACTTTAACAACATAAAAATAACTATAAAAATTGCAATAAAAAAATACATATGCACTTAAGGCCCAACTATAATATGCATAAGCAAGCTTAAGCAAATTGCAAAAGTTAACGAAAAGGCTGTCAAATGCATAACCAGTTCAGAGTTAACTTTTAGGTGGCTACAATGACTTTGAAACTTTTTGTCCACAGTTGCCCATTTATGTTTAAAAAAATGTTTTTATTATTTTATTTTAACAAAAAGCCATTAAATGACTATATTTTATAAATATTATTATATTATTTTATAATTAAAAGAAAACTTCGTACCAGAAACGCATAATTTTTCCTTTTTTTTAATTTATCGGCAAAAGTACTAAAATGTACAGCTGTGGCAGCACTACATTGTAAATAATAATAAACGTTTACATAAGTTTTGTTAATTTTCGTATTGTGTTTGCAAAAATGGAGAAAAAACTTAAAAATTTTAATAATATAAAAATATTAAAGCTAGCGCTTGAAGGGTTGTGCCCATTAAAATAAATAAGGGAACTACACTGTAAAAGAAGAAGACGCTCTTGTTCTGTCAGAGAAATAACCACGACAGAAAGACATTTTTGTTAAAATAAAAAGGGTCTATCCCTCTTATTATAAAGGCACTTATTTTTTCCACATTTTCTATTAAATTTAAAATAAATGTATTTTCTTCTTTCTCCATTTTGTTAAAAACACAAACAAACAACAGACAGCTGATTCCGTACGGAATATGCGATCAGTTTCGCTTTTTGCTTAAGCAAATGACAGTTGAAGAACTTAACGAAAAGTTTCGTTAAGTACATTATAGTTTACCACATACAATTTATATGTATTCGCAGGGTTGCTTAAGCTAGCATATGCACATTATAGTTGGGCCTTTACTTTTGTTAACTACTTTTCAAGTTTTCCCTCCATTTTCAATAATAAATTTGTATAGTTTTTTTTTGTATTTTTGTTTTACTATTTATAAATTATATTTATTAAAATTTTAATTAATTTTTGCCGCCATAAAATTTTTGTTACAAAAAACAGCTGATGTCAGATGTCACTTGAAAATAGAACTCGTTCTAAATAAAAAATGTCATGTGTATTGCACACATAGAAATAACACATGATATTGTTTGAAGGTGTTCAGACTATATGTACAAATTTGACATGCGAAAAAGTGACAGTCCACATGACAAATACACATAATGTGAACACACCTTAAGCTGAAAATTGCGTATGCCTGAACACTTAAAATAATATCGTCAATTAACCGAATATTTACTCAGTAATGTTGTATATCTGAACACAGTATTAAGTGTGCTGCTGACCCATATATTTGAATTTGTATTTTTAGTTCAATGAGTTTTAATTTACATACTTACTTAAACACATACATATGTCGTCTTTATATTGTTAACAGTATTTTTTTAAAATTGGTTGATAACATAGTATGACTATACTGTGTGTCACAAATATAAACGCAATAGATAATATTTAAATTAATAAAAAGGAATTTCCATTTTAAAAACACTATAAGTTGAAAGCTGATTAAAATTACATTAAATTAAATTAAATAATTAAAAATTATATTAAATTATATATTAGAAATATTTCAATAGCTAGGTTTTATAAGTATAAAGGAAAAATTTAACAAGATTTGGTTTAAAATTATAAATAAAGTATTTTTTATATTATTAGTAATTATTGAAAGCAGTCTTATCAAATACATATGTACATATGTAAGAATATTAAAAATGTTTTTAAAGCTTTGCGAAAAAGACCATTACTCAGACACAGATGTGCTAGACTTGAAATCGCTAAAAGAAACTTACAAACTAACAGGAAACCGGTAAGCCGATAATCTTTGTTGAACTATTTAACCCTTCAACTGAATTTACGGTCACCCTTGGTAAATATTTGCCGAAAAAGACGTAACCACTAAATAAAATATTTTTGAACTTATTTATTTATTTAAAAAAATTTCGTTTATTTACGCAAGACACAACAAATATTTTTTTTAATTGATGCTTTTTGATCTTGCAAAATTCTTGTAAAATGAAGTTAGTTGTTAGTGTGTATATTTATTCGTTTTCCCCCGAATTAACCTATCCTAACCTTGTTTAATAGATATAAATAAATAATAATAAATGCGTGTATTTGTGTAAGGTGATTTTTTCCAAAAAGAAAAAATGCATGCTTGATTGTGCAACAGTTTTTGGAAAGACCTGCTAAAGGATACACGATATTTCTCAAAATGGAATTTCGGAGGCGGAGCTTTTTGCAGAGAAAGTGTGCTTGATATGGCGTTAATAAGCATCAAAATAAATTCGTCTGATTGTACAAAATTAGTGCCATTTTAATACAATAATGAAGAAAAAATTTATTTTTCAACAAGATAACCAACCTGTACATATACTTACATATGGATGCCATTGAGAACATTTGGTGAATATAAGGCCGTCGAATTTATGCTAAAACCTGACAATATGAAAGCATATATCGCCTAAAAGAAGCTACTTGTAGATATATGTAAATCTAAAGACATAAGAATAAATCTGGTGAATATTATGCCTAATCGAAATTTTGAGTTAATCCAAAAATATGGAGGCCTAACATATTATTTAAGTCTAAATTGTTTTTAAATGTTGGTATTTTACGTTACTTTAATCCCAGTGTATTTATAGTTGTGACACAAATTAATTTCTTTATACAATTTTTAAAGGTAAAACAATGATTTTTTTAAAATAATATTTGCTTTTTTGTTCGTTTCACATACATGTTGATTAAACAGAGTTACTTTTTTTAACTTAAAAAATTGCTAAGAGTTCTATGTACTTATAGTTATGCAACACAGTGTATATAATATGTTAGTTCTTGAAACTTGTAATGCCATATGTGTTGTATATAAGTATCTACATACAGACTTTAATTATAAGTATTTTAACAATAGATACATTAGATACTATAACCTTTATTTTTAAAAGTAACGCACATATTGTTTTGTCTACAGTACAATAAATCTCAGATGGTTGGAGTTTGCGCTGTGTTTAAAATAAACTTTACTACTGACTATTTTAAGCTTTTATCCATATAAGGATAATGGTTCCCGTCTATGCTAAAAATACATTTAAATAATGTTATACAGGATGTCTAAGGTTTTAATTTGGTTTGTAACCTATATTATTATTTTAATTATTCATTGTAACAACCTTCGCTATGAATGGTTAATGTATTTGTACCTTACCAACTTATGAATGATATATATGTATAAATATTATTAGAAGCAATTTAGATGATTTAGTAAGTTCTGATTTATCTAAAAGGTAAGCAATTTTGCTGCAATATTTTCGTCGTGTTAATAGGGACTAACACCTAAAGAACTAGTGAAATTGCCACTACTTCTAGAACACGCTCTAAGAACAATATTGAATTTTTAATAAATTCTATAGAATTTCATAAGAAAAGTTTATTAAAGGCCTTATGACACTACATTTTTAATGCATTGTTCAAGTTTTGGTGAACAGTACAAATATAATATAATAGACAAATTTACCAAGTGCAAAGAGTTCAGCAGTATTAAGATAAATGGCAAACTGTCAAACATTTTACTAAAGTTATCGATAAAAAATGAAGTTATGTGAAAAAAAATGTAAAATTGTTCAACTTAAAATTGACATTTCAAGCTTGAAATATTAGAAGTGTTGCTGAATCAGCGGTTTATGGACAAATTTGGCGATTAACCGTTTTTTGTTTGTTTTGTTTTTATGTTTCTCATAAACAACAAGTTGACAACATTTAATAAAATATACAAAACCATAACAAGAGAAAAAAAACTAAAAGGCTTTTTTGTTTACATTTTTTATAGTTTTTCTAACATTTTCTGTTTTTTTCTATCAATTCAATGAATAAAAAATGTAGTGTCATAAGGGCTTAAGTATTAGGTACTTAATAGTGTTCTAAACTAGTTCTATAGAACACAAGCTAGTTTTAAAAGTACCTCATTGAAATAAAAGTAAACTTTTTAATTTGGCTTGAAAAATTAAAATTTAATTGTCAAACAATTTAAAGTGAAGAAATTATTGTATAATAACGTTGGATAATAAAAATGGATTTTGTGATTATTTCCACTGAAATTTTGTATCCACTGAAAAAAATTGATATCGAACCATTTTCATCAATATACAAAAACGAACACAGCTTATACATACATACATATCTAAATGAATCTAAAAATTTTGTAATTTTGTAATGAAAAAAAAGAAAACATTTTATGATATGCATTTCGAAACCTGTTCCAAGTATGACGATTTGGAATAAAAAACATTGATGAAAATAATAGCTCTAAAAACGTTCTTACAAAAAGAATGTTTGTTATTTGACAGTTCCGTAGAAATAATTTAAAGGTTGGTAATGTCAGACAAAAATCAATAATTAAAGAACTCGTTCCAAAGCCGTTCTAATGGACTGACCATACATACCTGCCCCCATAACTAGTTTTAAAAGTAATACAGTGAATTTTCCCTTATTAATTTCGTTTCTATATTTACTTTAAAAATTACCAATAATTATCTACCACAAGTAAGAGTTTATTTTATAAACACATTACAAAGTATACAAGTTTTGTTTGGATAACGATGTTCATACGAGATATTTTATTTTTTAATATTTCGCTAGAGAAAATAAAATTCTAAAGATGCTACACAAAGAAGTAGCAAAATATTGAAAATAAAAATTAAATATTTTATTAAAAATATACCTTAAGCTTGAACAATTACTAAATATTAATTAAAAAAAAAAAAAAGATTTTATAATATATTTATTTATTATAAGATATTTATTTAGGTTAACATGTTTTCCGGAAGTGGTCCTCATATAGAAGCTATGGCCACTATAATGTTTGCTACCATAATTTGTATATTGATAATGATGTTTATAAAAGAATTAGGTGCTTTAAGGTAGTGGACTTTACATGAAGCTATGGTTAAATATGGACTGCTCATAATAAAATTCGTTACGGTGATTTATGTATGTATTTGAATTTCAAGTTGATGGTGATTTTTGAAAGAGATTTATGACAAAATGCTGTTTTATTATTCTACTTAGCATGAAACTTATTTCTGTTGAATTTTGTGTGAATGTACCATACAGCCGAATTCCTGAATTACATTTATATAGGGGCTCTTAGAGATTTAACCAAAAGAATCCTCTTCTTACAATAATACATTTCTTTGTACTCTGTTTCTTAACATGTGATACATTTGAGAGGCTTAATTTGTTAGCGCATTTGATCATTAAGCATAAGTTAGCATTTGCAGCCCGGGTTCGATTCCCAGCCGCTGCCGCTCAAACAACATCAGTTTCTGATAATTATTAGTGTTCTTTCTAGCCATCATAACTAATATTTATCACAGCGCCCTCCTTAGGATGTATAGCAATCAAACGCCACCGAAGTAAAATAATTAAATAAAGACTATAAAATCAAGCTTTAAAAATAATGCGCCTACTCCCCATCACAGGTGCTGCAATGCTGCAATGCTGCAATAAAAACAAACATAATGCACAATTGCAGAGTTGTGATATAAAAAGCTTTCGTCTTTCATCACCTTTACTTCTTCAACTATCACCGTTCCAAAGAAAGTAACACAATTATATATAGGTCTTAAAATTGTCTTTCAAAGACTATATAACATAATAATAAAATTTGCACTGAAACACAGAATAAGATGTTCTAGTCTTATAACCAGTGCAGTTTTTTTTATATCTTATTATGTTTAGGTGGAGGGTGTTAAAGATTCGATACAGCCGAATATAGCACTCTAACTTGTTTTGTTTATAATGTTAATAATTTCGACGATAATATCTATCTATATTTTAAAATCTTATGCAGCGAACCGGAGTCTACTTAACAACAAGAACCATCCCATCTTTTCTGAGCACGGTCGGACTATTAGTTGAGCTGTCTCGAGTAGGGTAGGGCCCTTAGTGGTGGTTCGTTACAGGATGTACACCTTGTATAAAGGATTAATAATTTTAATCCATCGAATGTGAATGATGTTTGACAGAAGCTTACGAATAGTGCTAAGTATCTTAGAATTATCTTCGACAGAAGTTTATCCTGAAACATAAATAGCCAGAATAGGATTAGTGAGGTCTATATGGCCATATATTCATACAAAAAGGCATGTGGCCCACTATTTTAAGCATCCACAAAGGGTATTAATAGATACCTAAAGCTGTTGTAAAGCATATCCTTTTATATGAAGTGTTGAACAATTCTTTTCTTCAAAAAGCCTTAAATATGTGCTAAGGAATATTGGCATTCAGATAACATTAGCGGTAAGTTCCACGCCAACTACAGCGCTATTAACCATGTTGATTGATATTTAGTAGATTTGATGGCTATACAACTGTATAGCCAAATGTTGAATGATAATAGGCATGTAAGACTATGGACATTCTAGAAAATTGAACTGCTATAGGCCTCTACATAAATATTTTGACTACTGCATATGTTTTTTAAATAGCAATATTGGGTTGGATGGTCTCTATTTCCCGGCAGATATCATGAGGGCGCATACTTGTGGTTCCACAGAGGCTAATAGGTTTGGTGTTCTTCAGCTGGCTTAGGTAATGACGAATATCTGGTGATATATGCATATCTAGTGATACCAAGGTGGACGGTATTAGATTAGCGATTGTATACTAGGCATATAGATTTACCACAGAATGACGGATGTGTCTGATGGTGAGGCATTCTAGCTTTGCACTTGTATAAGATCCTGGACTTTATAATAATCAGGATAAGAGCTGATGAATTTACCGGGCATGCGATTGTGACTGGGGAGGTGACTGATCGCCTGTATAAATCTAACTTTGTTTCCCGTAGGCACTGTTTCGGTTTGCACAGACAATTGTAATGAAACCTACACATCACCTGAAAGGCAAACTTGTTGTTATATGTATATGCATATATAAAGATGTTCTAAAATAAGTTATAGCCCGCAGTATGTCTTACCCCACTAAATTTATAAATTAAGCTATAACTTAGAAAGTTTTTTTTTGTCTCAATATTGGATAATATCTCTTAACTACAACGAAATTTGAAAAAAATGTTTAATTATAACGTTAAATTGTTTTCATTTAACTCGTCGAATTTGTAACGAACAATGGAGCCAAGTTTAGTTGCAAGTATCTACGGGGAATGTCAATGTCAATCACAAAATGACATTTTATTACAAGGCAAAATTTTCAGAACATCGAGGTAGTAATATAGAAAAAATTTTATCTTCCTTTTCCGTTCTGACTGACTTGGCATCGACAACATAATCGCAACAATTAAATTTGCTATAAGGTAATTAAATTTAAAAGAACACAAATTGGTGCTAATGCTAAATTTCTTGGCCGCTTACATACACATTTCTTATTTCTTCTTCAAGAAAATTTCACTGTAATCAACACTTTGTCTTGGAAAAAATTCGCGTTAACGACGCCATTCCTGGATAGCCAGCCCGGAGAAAACATAAATTGGACATCGGATTTTTGTATTGGGCTAGGTTGTAGTGAACACAATCTTTTTGGCAGATAATTCCGGGAGATCTAATAACAAATAAATGTGTTGGTATATTAGTATATGCCCAGATTTCACTATACCACCAAGGGTCAAATTAAATTGTATCTGGTGCAAATTACTTTAAATTCAAGAAATACTGCTGATAGTTTTTTTATTATTTTATTAATTGATCTCATAGAAGAATAAGACCTGGAAAGGGATTAAAGTAAACAAGAGGAGAATAAAAATTAATATTTTGACCTGGGAACGGCACGGAATTCAACGAAATTGGAACATAAGAACATTCTATAAACTTCTGCTTAGTACAAGTGCATCAGAAGACAGCACAACTTATACATAAGTTAACTGTTGGTGCAGAATAAGAAAAAACTAGAATAATATAAGAAACTCATAAAAAAGGAGAAAAAAAAAAGCAAAATTTTAAGAAAAAAAAAAACAAAATTAAATTAAAAAAAAACCACAAAATTTTAAACATTGATAAGGTAATTTACTAATATTTGTAATAATAAATTTTAATTGTGGTTAGTGTTAGAAGCAAGAAAATTTAGTCAAATTGGTAGCCTTAAAAAAATTATACATCGAGCACAACGAATAACGTGAAAAGAGAAACAAACGTATAGTTTCAATTAAGTTTGTTTAATTCCACAATCAAATCCTCGATTTGAATAAAGTTGCAAAATACAAAAAAATTTTAGAGAAAAAAAAAACCAAAAAAATTTTAAGTTTAAAATTCAAAAAAAAAGAAAAAAATTTGTGGAAAATACACAAGGCAAAATTAAATTGTAAATCAAAATAACTTATAAATATAACAAAATAGAAACAAAAAAAAAGGACAAGAAAAAAAAACAGTAAATGAATAAAACTGCGAACAGAAAAAAACTAAGCATCGTTGCTCCCCACTTTTACCTCTTCTGCAGCACCATGGAAGATCTTTCAGCGGACTGCACGTAAGTACATTATTTTAAAATTGTTGTTGTTTTTATTGAAAAGCGAAAATACTATATTTTTTTTTAAGCTATTTTACAATTCCACTAAATATTAAGAAAATATAATACAACTAACATGTTAACAGCAATTTATAAATGATACCTGGTTGGTATATTTATTATTTCTTAATTAAAAAAAAAAAATAAATTCTTCAATTTTAATTCAAATGTTAAAAAAACCAACAAAACTATAGTATTCTCGCTCCGCATTTGTATTTTTTTTGCCCCTGTTATATATAACGTAAAATTTTGATTTACCCAATTTTTAATTGTACATAAAAAAAGTGCTCAGTGTAAAATTTTTTTTTGGTTGTTACAAGAGAAGAAAAACAATCAATCAAAGAAAAGAAATTAAAGAATAGGAAGAATTAAACCAGAGAAAAATTTAATTATTACAAGAGAGTGATTTCCATTAGATGGAAGGACAGGCAAACTTCCAGTGAGTAGTACCAATGGAAGGGGAAATTTGTTTTATTATCATGAAATTTTAGAACCAGATACTTTACGAGCTTGAGAAAAGTAAATATAGTTTTTGTCAAGTATAGTTATTTTAATTAATTAAAGAAATTCAAATAACAAATAATAAAAAGTATATTCTAAGTACCAGAAAATTAGTTTTTAAAATATAAAAAAAAAAAAAAAAAATTTATTTCTGAAATTTAAAAAAAAAAAAAATTTTTTTTTTTGAAAATACTAACATTTTCATCTTGCATGTTAGCTTTATAGATTATAGATTTTAGGATTATAAAATCATTATTAAACTTTTACTAATAACTATGTAAAAATTCTGTATAACTACAAGCAAATGTCGAAAGAAAACTCCTATAATATTATTGTAATTATTATATGAAAGTTTGTTGAATAAATAAGAATGAGTGAATAAAACTTTAGTGTTGACTTTTCCTTAAAGTAAAGAAAAGATTTTCGTTTCGGGTTCTTCAGAAGATTTAGGGCAATGCAGAACAAAGGTTGAGGTGGGTGTCGAGCCCCAACGGAGTACCATCATTCCGTCGGATAGTGTTCATATAAATAATAGTTAGCGTAGATTGCATTTTCCGTCATAGATAATAAATTGTGTTATAGTTTTTTTTTGGGGAAAATAAATAATTTTAGTTTACAGGATCATTTTTTTTTAAATTTTGTGTTTGTGTTCGGGACTCTGTAATAAAATAAGGTGGCAGGGAATTTGTATGAATTGGGTCAAGAACCTCCCCCCCCCCCCACTGAAGCTAGTCGATTAGAAGGGTCCCACCGACCTTAGTTCAACAAATGGTTTTGTGATCGTTTTTTTTCATAACGGAACAACCTTGGGAATAGTTTTTTTTTGTAGCTTCTTTTCCCTGGCGATCACTGGCCTCCACCTGTTACACAATATGATCTAATGAACCCATCTGTGTTATTGCTTATGTTTGAATCTGAGAATCTGGCTGTTGTCGGAAACAGGAAAGGTTAATTTTTGTCTAACTTATTCTTCTAATGCCGGGACGGAGCTCACCTTTGTCTAGAAAGAATCTTAAACATATCAATTTACAACACGTGTTAATTAATCGACTAGTTTTTTACCGCGCGGGTAACAGAATGGGATCAATTTTATTGCTCCGGGTATGCTGCCAATGGAACATAATCCCATATAGTTACTTTAATATAGAAAGGCCCTAAGTCGTTTTTCTTTCAAATCTCTTTTTTCCATATTTTGACAATCATCTAGTACACTCATGGTAAAAATTTTGATTTTATCTGACCAAAAATAACAAAACCCTAACAGCGATACCTAAATACCGATGGAAAGCGTTTTTTAAATGTCAAAATTTCTCATGCTCATACATTTTGTATGGAGCATACCGAAACAACGCGGTGGCAACGCTTTGCTATTGGAAAATCCGATTTTGACAAGACGTTTCACAGTGAAGTTAGTTGCAAAAGAAAAGAAAAAAAAGGGAAATAAAACAACAATGTCCAGCAGCTTATTTATATGTTTGATAACCCTGTTTATATTGTTTTGACATAACGTTGCCGCTTTTGTTTAGGGATGGGGTATTAGCGCTAATGCTCAGCGTAAAAATACGTTCCGTTTTCCGTCGGTATTTAGGTATGGCTGTAAGTCACTAAAGTATTTTTTTACAAAATAAAAGCCCTAACTTTAGCGTCAAGTATTTCAAGTTACATGTGAAGATTTTTGCGGCAATGTACTTTCGGAGGTGATGTCGTAAGCTCGGCTGATTTTTTTTTTATAAAGTTTTTTTTTCTCGATTTGTTTGTCAATTTCATATAAAAAATGTTTTTTCAGCTATCATTTTTCTTAGTGACATCACCTTCAAAATAAATTTGCTTTTCATTTGTCGACGATTGCGACGCTTTCAAAAGTAAAAAATAAACGAACTTTTCGCTTTTCAAGCGTCAGCACTTCCGAAGCTTTTAAGTTTCCGAAGCTTTATGGTTTCTGCCACCATATCGTGTATCTGTCGTCATTTTGTTAGTGCTTAGATGGGGTACCATACTAAGTACTTTGGGGTACCATACATTTCAAGATAGGATGTAGCAAGATTTCGGCGAAAAATAAGAAGAGACGCGCATGCCGATTCATTGGGATGTTGCTTCATCATTAGCAGCCATGCATTAACAACTGATGCATCAAGGACATGTGCAAATATTAGACACCTGATCTGATTCTCTGATTCGCGAGTGGTAGACTGCCCATATTGTATCGATGAAAAACTTTTGGTTGGGACTTTTGATACAGCACCCCTTCCTTTAACGAATCGTTGGCACGATCCCATTTCATAGACATCAACATTTCTTGCAATTGTGGCAACACTATTATCTTTTCATCGTATGAGCAATATGTTTCAATTATTTGTATGTAAATCTCGGGTTTACATACCCCCTTTCTTCTTTTTTCATTACCGGAATTGAGCGAAGAGGACATTTTTCTTTTATCTTCATCATCACATTCACTATTTGCCGGTGCTACTTCACATTTCCTAGATAATCGTTTTTAACCAAGATGATCAGCCTCATGCTCATCATCGTTTTCATCGGTATCTTAATCAGTGTCGGCTCCATCTAATGGTGGAATTGTGTAAATTTCAATGCTATGCTCATTGTTTTCAAGGGCACCTAGTTCATCCAAAATATTTCAGAAACTGTAAGTTTAAACATACATACATATGAAAAGTATTAACACAATCATCGTATCACAATAATACCACAGACACTGCGTCCCCTTTTAAGGGACGTTGCATTCAAAGTCACTGTATACAGCTGATATAGCATTATGTCATAACTTTTTTAAATCAATTGAATCATTGTACTTCTTTATAAATATGTACCAACACACAAAAAATAATAAATAATCACAAAATGTTTAATATATTCCAATTTTTCTTAGCCAGCTCGGGATTTTTGTTTTTTCGCCTTTTGCTTTTCCATATTTTGCATAAAACACGCTTTGTTGGAATGTCAGTTACAGCATAGCCTATTTGTTAACTCGAAACAAGGCAATGCTAATTCCAATTGGAAGCGATTTTTAATTCTTATAAATGACAATTCTTATTTGGATTTATTAACAAGCTTGATAAATTTAAAAAAAAGATTATTGTTTTTAAAAGTGATGTTACAATTTGTATCATATTTACATATTCAAAAATGTCCTACTAGATTCTAGATTTTGCCCACAGTGCACAGTCTTGTGGTTGACTTATATTGTTGTCCTTGTGCTAAAAACAAAATATAACAAAACACAACAAATTTAATTTAATTTAGATTATAAAGAAGAAGGAAACTAAAAAAAACAACACATAAACATTTGACTCGTTTCAGTATAAAATTTTAGCAATAAATTCAATTCTCTCAAGCAATTATCATTAGAACAATATAAAATTTAATTTGTTTAATTAACACATTTGTTAAATTGTCAATTTAAAATTTATTTGAAATTGTAGCGAAATATTGCTGATGTGATAATATGTGTGTGTGTGTGTGTGTGAGGGCTATTTGAATGTGTATTTTTATTTGGTTGTTTTAATTTTTGTAAAATACAAAATACATAAACTACTAAATAATGTTTATTATAAATAGAAATGCACATACATATGTATGGATGAACGTATATTGCAAAGGTGTATAAATGGACTTATATTTTGATGTATGTATTTATTTGAAAGCGTTTGTGTGCCTACATGCACACTAGGGTGCCTTTAGTTTTTTAATGAAAATTTTAAATTTTTGAAATCAAAAATCCTTTATAATTTGTTGACAAATATTATTCAATTTAAAATTTTACATTTTCAAATTAATTTTTTTTAAACTAAATTTCAATAATTTTAAAAAATAATTTTCTTTTCTAATAGACGCTAAATGAGGACTAAAGTGTTAGTTTCAACTAGATGAAATGTATATAAATTTCGTAGCCTATCTTCTAATATTTAATTTCAGATTGTTGTTATGGTTCGCTTATTTACATGTTTTTACTTGTAACTTCAATTTACTAGAATATTGTTAAAATTTTTATTTTTGGAGTCAATATACAGCAAAGTAAGACGTTGAAAGCACTGACAGCAATGGCAACATTAAATAAGTGCCATCCTAATACACAGTTGTTCAATATTCAAATGTTTATTGGCTTAAAATAACACAAATTTACGTTTGTCTCATGGGTATAACTAATGATAACTTCAGCTGTATTGAATGTATGTATGCCAATTTTCCACGTGTACATTTGTTTACGCTAATCTATTTATTTTGGCTAATTAATGGAATTTGTAATATCAAATTTGAAAAATGTTATTATGTACAGTACATAATAAGCATACATATTTTTTAACATATCTATGAAAATAGCTTCTTTATAACAAAGAACAAACTCTTGATACTTATTTTATAGTCTGCCTCACAGTCAATGGATACACTGTATAAGCGGCTGAGTTCTGTGATGTCCCGTGCCTTAAATTTGTTCCGGTAAACATTAATAAAATTCTCTGAAATTCTCTGATATTCCTATATAGAGGGATTTCTTCTTGCAGACCTTTAGGAAAATTAATATCTAGTGACATCTCGGCTTATTAATATTTATACAGAATATATTAGATAGACCTAAGAAGATCGGCCAAATACTCTTGTATTATTTTTATTGAAAACCCTAGAGAGGATCATGGATGTAGACCTGCAAACAGAGCTTATCTCAGCAACTAAATCCCCTCATACATGTATTAAATGCAGATTTGTGAAACAACTCTATATTTGCAAGTAGGCTTCCTTGAAGTAGTTATCGCACATATTCTAGTAACTAGCAAGGCACTGTTGAAAGAGGTGATCAAAAATGGGTGCGAGAATATTTCGGCTTAAGAGACCGCACACTTGGTTAATTCCATGCCAAAAAGGCTAAGATAGGTTCTTCGACGCCGGGGCTATCCGACGTGGTACTAAGTTTTATTTATTTTAAAGTTTAATTTTTTATATTTTTTTTTTCTTTATGAGCGTAGACTTTTGACATAGTATTTTTTTATTTGAAATATATATTTATTTGTTTTTAATAAAAATATTAAAAATTTAAGAAAAATTGCTCCGTATAATGTAAGCCTGAAGTACAAAATTTAATTTAATAAAATAAAATTAACATAGCATTTAACATTTTATAGTATAAACAAATTATACGCCCCAAGAGCGTAGACTTTTGACACCTAGTGTATATCATACATATGTATATACACCCAGAGTTAAGTTTCTCAAAACAGTCAAATCATTGCACTCCACAGATAGGAGTATTATTTTCGTTCTTATGGAATCTGGCTGTTTAAGAAGGACATAATAGTCGCATATGCTGAAGCATTACGTCGTGATATTAATAGCTGGTAAATTTCTGGCATTGTATAGTTTCAGCACTGATTAAGTGGCTAAGACTTTAATCTCTAAAGAAAATACTGGCATTTCCTACTGAGGTATACTATGGAAAACTCTAAATTCCCGAAACTTAATGAAATTGGTCTGGGCATAACAGATAGTGACAAGTTTCTTGATAATATTCTTGACTGAAGATTGTTTTTGAACCCGAATGATTAGTAAAACTTACGTGCCTATATAATTATTATTATTAGTAGTAGGCTTACTACGATCCATAGAATATTTTTTGCAGCCCTAAAATCCATCATAATATTTTGGGGAATCTCAGAGAATCAGTGGCATATATTAGGATGTCATAGACTTTCGGCTGAAATATTGTTAGCTAAGTACCCATTACAAAAACTTTTTATCATGCTACCAATTTTGATTAGACCATAGATTCCTTTAATGGTCTATAATGTATAAAAGGTATGAAATTCCTTTCCAACACCAAAATAGGTAATATAAAGTTCGATACATCAATGCTAGGGTCGTTCTCAAAGAATCCGCATGTGCCCAACCAGGTAACACGGCTTGGCATTGGCAGTACCCGGTAGCCTGGATGTAATCCTGTATGCCTGTACTAATTCGGGTATTGATCTAAAAAGTATCAATAAACCCATCTACTGCGTTGCAGCAAATTGTGAGCTCTTAGACTGATAATAACCATGGACAATCTAAAATGTTAGTCTATAAGGAATTATTTATAGCAATGTTTATTAACGCATACCAATACCATTCATTAAAATGTAATTTTACACAATTATACCCCTGTTATACAACGATGGCTCCAAGAGCGGAAATATATGTCACTACATAATTAACACAAATGCTAGGAAATTGGACCTACGATTCAACGATTACCGTAGATTCTGTGTCAACCTTTTTTTTTGTAAAATCCGGCCACGGTCAACATATGTTAGTTAAAATGAAAGTTGGTATCAAGACACTTTTCGATTTGTATAAAAAAATTACATCCTGCATCTTACAATGTTTTGGGTTTGGTATAAGTTTATCGGTTAATATTTAATCTATTAATGTGACAGAGTTTAATTCCGTTCGGAAGTGGAATTAATTCCGAATTTTGCTTATACAGAAAAAGTAAAACCAACAAATGTTTCGTAATAAAACCTAGAAATGCTTAAAACAACAATTACATACAAATTAAAAGTGGTTTCATTCCGAAAAATTGTTTCGTTTTGCTTTTTCTATAAAAACAAAAACGGAATTAATTCCACTTCCGAACGGAACTAAAAAAAAGTTTTTCACATTTCATAGAGTTAGAAAGACCCTTAGCAAAACAAGTTTCTCAAACGTAGTAGATTAGGTTTAACTGGCAGCCTTCTGAAACATATTTCACTTGAGTTCAAAATATAGGTTATTTCATTATACTTTGTGTTTATCACCCTATTCATACTATTCTTTTTGCTGTTATAATGTTGATCTAATAAAGTCTTGAATTCTACTTAAATCATTCTTAGGAAGAGAAGGCTTGTCAATCATTTTATTTTCTAAAAATTATAATCGTGTCCATGGCAGTGGGCTTTATCACACATCTTTCTTTGGTACTGAAATGAAGTTTATGAGAACTAAGAAGGATACAAACTAAACTCATCAAAATCAATCTGCCTTGCGTCTTTACATTGAAATCCTAAATGCAAACGCGGTGTTTTGGTACAATATCCGCTTAAATTTTAGGAAAGTATTAAACCATTATGCTCAATCTAGGCATTGGTCATTAAAGAGATTGAGTGGTTAATGGCCGGCTGCAATATCAGTCAACATGATTCATTTGATTGTATAATGGGATGCTGAAATTTCTATTATGACAAAAAAAGAAAAATTGCTAACATTTATTATTTAAAGGAAATTGCATTTAAATTTTTACCACAACCGTGTAGTACATGGTCCATTTCAATTTGCAAGTATTGAATCGTGGGTGGCTTATCGACGAAAACTTTTGACATCACATACACCCGTACAAATCTGAACGTGTCATTGTAAACGATCTATGATTTCTTAATAAAGTGCACGAAAACGATTTCATAATATAGCTGAATAATTTTGAGTCATTGTTGCGGCATGAGAAATTAATATAATAATAAACAGCAAGACAATGCTAAACAAAAATATTTCAGATGAAGCAGACAAATGCTAGAAAACATTGCAATAGGCTATTATTGATAATCAAACTAATATTAGCTGATAAGATGTTTTCTAGTTTGTTTTCTTGTACTCTGTTTCTCAAAAACGGTGAGTTAAATAGATGATATTTACAGAGTGATAGTGGACAATGAAGATTGCTGAGGACGCCCTTGGCCGCATTCCAATTTGCAAACTGTTCCAGTACTTTACAATAGTATTCTTGATTATTTGAACTATTAGCCTGAATAAAAACTTTTCTCTTAAAATTAAAAATATTAGTTCATTTCCTTCTCTAATTGAAACAAATTTTTTGGAATTTGAACATGGAAATTTTAAAAATTATTGGAAACAGAAAATAAGTGTTGTGGTACGAGGAATCTCAACAGAAATTTTCGGGTAAGATAATGTGGAAGGGGTGGTTTTGAGTCAATTATCCTGTTGACTAGGATAATAGATATACTTAATATTAAAGTTTGTTTACTTCGTTGCTTTATATACATATATATTCGATTGTGAAACCTCGTAAGGTTGTTATAATATTATGGGAAACAATTGGAGATAAAGAAGAACCATTCATCTTACTGATCGCTAGTTAAAAACCTCTAAATTAATCACGCTTAGATAACAGATATAAATACTAGAAGCCAACTCAACACTAGGTTCGAACTTAGATCATTCCGTATAGGACTCGAACGAGTCATCGACTGAAGTTTACCATAAAACCTAAAAGATAATCGTGTGTCAAGGAATCGTCGAGTTCAGATTATCGTATGTCCTATATTAGATGCTCTTGTTGGGATATTTAGGTTCCAAGATAGTTTAAAGTCCAAAATGATTAAGGCACTAGTACAAGGCGCAATGACCAAATCCATAACCGTTAGCAATAACTTAAAGGCAGTTTTAAATTTAGCAAAATTTTATAACAAATATCAGTATGTAAATATTTTTTTATATTTAGGAGCAACATACTTGAATAGCTCTAAAGTAGAATCATCTCGAGAATCATTAAATATGTATAGGCTGCAAATATATTCTTTAATTATTCATATATGAAATGATTTTCGTTTTAACAAACGAAACTGAACAACGTTTTCCTGACACTTTAGTGAAGTGTTTTTAATTTTCTTTAATAATGCACGTCATTGCTAAAACAAATTTCCATATTTGCTTTCTCTGGCACATTGTGAAAATGAAATTTCAACAGGTTTTTAAATCAACAATTACAGTAGCTGATTGTGACAGAATTGCAATTGTGCTATTGAATGTGCCTTTAAAGACACACGTTGAGCAAATATTGGTTTATGAAAAGGTAAAAACTAAGAGGGAGGGAAAACTATAAAATATTTTATTTACATTAATTTAAATAGAATAGCTAGACCAGGTAAACTGGCAACTGGTGTAAACATTTTTGATAGACGAATATCTGTGTGCAATCAGTTTTTTTCTTTGAATTTTATAAATTTATTATGGAATTACAAGCAACTCATTTACATTTTATAATAAGCTCAAAAGTAATTACTTAAAAAGGTTCTAAACATCTCATGTCTTCAAATTGAGAAACTTATGAAACGATTTACATTCTCTCTTACGAGTATATATAAATACATAAATATTTAATATCACTTACACGCTTAATACTGAAAACAAAAGTTTTTAATTAAATTTCGCACCCGTGTGCATTTCTTTTAATCGTGTATTTTATGTGTAGGTGTTGATTATATATTTTTATTCACTAATATATATATTTTAATTACATAATGTACTTTTGGGAATTATTTTCTAATTTAATCTAAACCTTTGTTTTGTTTCTGCTTGTGGTTCTTAATAACTAGTTGCAAAACAGAGGACTTATTAACCAAAATTACACACATTAGATGTGTAAATAAATGAACATTCATTCGCAATAAAATACATTTGTTTATTTTGTTTGTTTTTTTCGAAAGTCTGAAAACATGAAATTACAACAACTTTTATTTAGTTATAGAAAATTTTATTTTATTGCAATAATATTTTGTTAAATATTTATAAGTGCATATGTATGTGCTTATGCGTGTATTATTGAATAGTGTTAAATTCTATTAATGTCAAACACAAGCATTCAATTATTTACAACAAAACCAGACAAATTATTAGCCATAATAAACATAATTAATTTAATAAAGTGTAATGAACAGACTATGATTCAGCTCGAGAAGCTGGTTCTATCCTTTGGCTAATGGTGCTCTAGTAGAGAAAGAAGAACGAACGGGAGCCATTGACTTTGCTAGCTGTCAGCCGGGTGGGGGGATTCTTGTTCTTATCAATCTCTTTTGCCATATAAGAAATCTTTCCGTTACATAAATATTATTATAGACTCCCTAAATAATATAATGGACCGGGTGTTGATCATATTTATAAAAGATGTAAATAAGACCCCAGTTATGATCAACGAAATGACGGAATTAAAAAAAATAACCTTTACAATTGAAACTTTATATTCTCTTCTTGATGTATATGAAGAGAGAAACGCCTCTTAACCCACCCAACCTTTGATCTGAGCGGCGTAATAAGTTCTGCTCAAATCCCACAATCACCTACCACATTTCTATCACATCAGTAAGAAAACTTAAGAGATTTTAATAATCCATGATGCTAATAAAAAAAAATTAGCAAAATTTATTAAACTTCATTTAGGCTTAAACATAGCAAATTTGAATTAATATTACCCGCAAAAAAAAATCAATTACAAAAGAAATCGAGTTAAAATTATTCATGTATATATAACAACAAAACTATAAAAGAAATAATAATAATAAATATCAAAACTAAAAATATTTTCTTATCGTTGACTTAGTGTCATATTATCCGATATTTAATTATAGCGCACAAAAAAAAGCAAAAACATAAATTATTGTAAATGTAACTAAGATTCATAAACTGAGAACTAAAATGAATTATCATATACATTTGTTCTGAAACATGTTGCGTATAATGATGTTGTTGCTTTTTTTTTTTTTTATATTTAAGAGTAATTAACATGTGAAATATTTATTTATGGAACAAATAATTTAAATAAGACTCACCAAGAAAATGTTGATTAAAATAGCTGCTGAGGAGGCCTCTTCAAACGCTGGCAACATCGCTGGTATTACTACTCGTAATTACTCTTATATATGTATGTTAACTACGTCCAGATTCTGTCTGGGCATATGGGTGTTTCATATATATATACTTAATTTTATGTATTCTAAATGAATTTAAAAAAAATAATTTTAGTAATATAACAAAAACAACAAAAATGACTAAAATTAAACTTCAATGCGCAACATTTTATAGCTTAACATTTGTGCCATATAAGTTTAAGGCAATTTTATATAATTTTTAACATTTCTTATCTTTAACATTATAGGATGCACATTTACTCAAGTAGTTTAGTTTACATGACACAAAAAAAAATATTTGATTCTGAAGTTAGGGTAAATTTTTTGAATATGAACATTTTGCAATTTAGGTTTTTGGATTTAATAGATTAAATTTTGATGTAAGCACTTGGAAATTTAATTAAAGTTATTAAAATTCCCGGAATAGTTACACAATTTGATACATTTGTTTTTTCTTGATTATTACGATGAATGCATGTTGCAAAGTTGATGATGTTAGGATTTTTTTTTACTCTTTGTAGTTTTGGTGCAAAAATTTATATCCTAAAGCTGAAGGACAAAGGATTCTTCCAATATTTTAGTTGTTCGCTTATGTATATCGTAGGGCTTTCATTAATAATATTTTTATAAATTCTTAATATGTGTTTCTTTTCGTTTTGGATGACGTGGTTTTACCGCTACTGATGTTTCGTCAAAAGTTTTAAAGTTATATGATTTCTCTGCTTACTCAATTTGTTTATGCTTCTTCTGCTTTTGATTTGTCTTTTAGGTATTTTAATTGTTGCTGCGATTTATTGTTTATTATTAAACAATTATTAAGAAATAAGACAATAGTTGTGGCGATTTTATTAAATGCACTTTGCGATTCAATTGTTTTAACAAAATTTGTTAACTACAATGAAAAATCTGTAGTAAACGAATAAATTTAGAAATTATATTTCTTAGAAAAAATGCTTTAATTTAAGTTTTTTTTTTTTTATAAAATTTACCTTGACGCAATTGTGCAAAAATTTTGTGGTAGAAAAAAAACGCAACTCCAATTAAAAATCTTAAAGATTTGGTTAGGCTTTTGCAGAAGGCGAAAATTATGCAGGTTAATTTAGAAATCTAACAAAAATTATTAAATTACTTTCGGGGGGAATAAAGAATATAATATTAAGCAAATCTGCTGCTTATAATTACATACCTTAAACTTCTTTTGCGCTAATTTATTTCGGTTGCAACACATATCCTTTTAAACAAAATTTAATTTTAAAATTTTTTTTTTTTTTTTATTAACTTTTGTGTGTTCTAACCAAATTCCGGATGAAAAAGAAATTCTAATTTGTACAAATCGCGAAAGGAAACCCCGTAAAGGCATGGTCTAAACTCTAGCTCGGCGATTTAACGAAAATGGCAGATGAAAAACATGCGTTTTTTTCGGTCATGGTAACATCGATGTTTTGATAACGAAACACAGCGAATTTTATTATATTCATCAACATCATCAACAGCATTTATTTAATAAGGTTTACGTTAATTTAAAATTTAAAAAAAATGAAATAATTATCTAATGATGTATGTTTACTTAGAAATAACATATAATAAACAATAATAATATTGAAAAAAAAAATATCTTAGAAATCTATATTAAGGTTTTAATAATAAATAGTCTATTAGTATTAAAATCGTACACTACAAACCGCGTAATATTGACCCGTTGGGTGACAATATTATGAGGAATCATATAAATCTCAAGGTCGAAGATCTTTAGCATGATAAGTGCCAATGGTTTTACCCTCCAGATCTTCTAAAATATAATAATTATTGCCTAATTTTTCTTTAATTTTAGCCTTAATAAATGATGGTGCTAATTTAGCATTAAATTTTTTCTCAAAATTGCTTTGAGCAAAATTTTTACGGAAAACAAATTGACCTATGTTATAAGAAATTGGTCGAGCTCTCAAATTATATTGGTTTTTATTCATTTCATACGCTTTAGCAATATTTGCCTGAAGATTTTTGCGAATAAATTGAAGCTGGTCATCTCTTTGTAGGTTAAATGATGGCTCGTTTAAAATTTTAAGTTTTCTAAGCAATACGTAAGAACTAGCATGTGTGATCATTTCTTGACCAAATACAGCATGGTACGGAGAACATTGTATTGCCTGATGAAAAGAATTTCTTAAGGCACAACTTATGAAGCTAAGATTTTCGTCCCAAAGTGTTTGGTCTTTTTTTAAGTATGAACGTATTCCAGATAGTATTGACCTGTTTACCCTTTCGGAGGCGTTCGACTGCGGAGAATATAAGGCAGTATATGTGTGTTGTATGTCTAGGGAAGTAAGGAATGAATTAAATTCATTAGCTTTAAATTGTGAGCCATTATCACTCACTAATACTTCCGGCACACCATAAATATGAAAAACCTGCTTTAGTAGGAATTCTTGAATGACAGAGGCAGTAAATTTTTTCAATGGGCATAACCAATGAAATTTGGTCAGATGATCAAGGACAATTAGTATCCCAATATTTCCTTTTTTACTACGCGGATAGGGCCCTAATATATCAACGTATAATCGTTGAAATGGTCTTAACGTTATAGTTGGACTTCCCATATTAGGCTTGGTAATAAAATTAGGAGCTTTGGTTGTCTTACATGTTTCACATGCTTTTATGTAGTTACGTACATCACATACTAACCCTGGCCAATAAAATTTTCTTCGAATAAGCTCTAAGGTTTTTACCATTCCTCCGTGGGCTGCGATTGGGGAATCATGAAACCTGCTAATAAGTGATTGCCGTAATTTTTCCGGTATCCATAATTTCCATGCCTCAGAGTCTTCGTTTGCATCCCCACTATAATGACATGTTCTTATATAAACAAAATTATCTATGATCTTGACGTCGGGGAATTTTAGAGGGTTATCATTAATCTTATGTTTTAAGTCCAGATAATCATTATCGTTGAAATGAGTTGAGTTTAAATCCACCTCTGATTCGATATATTCTAGAGCTGCCACATCTGCATTAGGAATTCGGGACAATGCATCCGGTACGATATTATTTTTACCCTTCCTATGGCTAATAGTGAATCTAAAGCCTTGTAGTTTCCAAACCCATCTAGCTAAGCGTCCTGTTAAGTCTTGTTGTTTCATTAGCCAAACTAACGAAGAATGGTCAGTTATAACCTCGAATTCTTGAAGCTCAAGGTAGCAACGAAATTTTTTTATGGCTTCAAGTGCGGCTAAACATTCTCGTTCAGTAACGCTATAATTACGTTGGGCAGTGTTCAATTTCTTGGACATGAAGGCAATAGGTTTCTCTTCACCATTTTCATCATTCTGAACAAGCACAGCACCGATGCCAAAATCGCTGGCATCACAATGCAAGTAAAATTTTTTACTAAAGTCGGGGTTAGATAATACCGGGGCTGAAGTAAGAAGATTTTTAATTTCTTCAAAAGATTTTTGAGCCTCAGGGGTCCAACAAAATTTTCTTTTAGTTGACAAGACTTCAGTTATAGGGAAAACAATAGAAGAAAAGTTATTGATAAAGCGTCGGTACCAACCTGCTAAGCCTAGAAAGCCTCTAACCTGTTTAAGGTTCTTAGGAATTGGCCAATTTCTAATAGATTCTACTTTTTCTGGATCGGTTTTAATACCACCGTTTCCAATTATATAGCCAAGGTAGTTGACTTCCGTAACACAAAACTTAGATTTAGAGATATTAAGCGTTAAGTTTGCTTTTTTAAATTGTTCAGCGATTTTTATGAGAACAGACAAATGGGTGCTAAAATCTTCAGTGACAATAATGAGATCATCTAAATATCCGAACACACAATGGCGTAAATCTGGGGGTATTAATTGATCCATTAAACGACACATTGTAGCGGGAGCGTTGCATAACCCGAAGGGCATGACTACAAAGTGGTACAAGGGTCGACCTGGAACGGTAAATGCCGTCAGGGGTTTAGCTTCATCGGTCAGTCCTATTTGCCAATACGCATCTTTTAAGTCCAATTTTGATATTAAATTAGCCTTAGGTAAGCGTGAAAAAATTCCTTCTATATTTGGTAAGGGGTAAGCATCCTTTATAGTTAGTTCATTGAGTTTCCTAGCATCAAGGCACAGTCGAACTTTATTCGGTTTTAAAACCAGCCTCATTGGAGAACTCCAGGGAGAAGAAGAAGGCTCTATGACACCTAAAGATAACATTCGGTCTATCTCATCCGACATTAATTTTTCCACGGCTGGTGACACAGGGTAAAATCTTTGTTTCACTGGTTTTGAGTAATTAACGTCAATTGAATGTTGTATTAAGCTAGTACGACCTAATCCCTGTTTTTCAAAATTAGGAAAAAACTCGATTATAGCAGCAAGGTGCTGACGCTGGCTTGGCGTTAAGGGATATTCTAAATTAGAATTTTGAACTTTTGATTCACAAACAATTTGAGGGCATGTATTAGATATATCCGAATTAAAATCAGACAGACTAAAAACATTTGGTGGACTTTCCTTTTCAGAAGTATATATAATACTTCCAAAGAGTTCTGGGGCTAAATTAAACAACTTCCAGAAATCTAATCCCAGTATAAGCTTTTGTGTTATAGTTGGTACAATCAAAATTTTCAATTTCCGAACTAGCTTCTTAAAAGTAACATCAACGTTTAAAAATCCTATAACTTTTTGCATTCTACCATCGGCAGTTTTTACACATGATTTGAGGGGAACGAATTCTTCAAATTTAGAAAAATCGTTAGAAGCTAACTCTGAACCAATACAGGAAATGTTTGCTCCAGTATCTAAAAGACCTAATTCGCTAAATGACAAAAATTGAACAGCAGCATAATATCTTTTATCATCTGGATTAGTAAAAATGGAAGATATAATATATTTTGAAAAAGTTTTCCGATTTTTATAAAATTTGCGTATACGGAGAGTAGAACGTTTTGGTTTTCTTAATTGAGTAGAAGTTAATGCATCACATTCAAAAATGGCTTTACGTTTCTGTAAATAATTTTGTAACCTAATATGGTAAGGTATAATCGGATGGCAACATTTATCGGTATTTTCATTTTGAGGCAACATTTTAAATAATTTTTCCTTTGATTTGTCAACGGTACTATTTTCATGACATTTAATATTTTCTACTTTTGGAGGATTTAAGGGCGGTTGCGGGAAAAGTTTTGAACGGGTAAGTTTTTTGAATGATTTAGTGTTTTATTAGAACATTTTTTGCATTGGGGCTTGTAGGTATTTTTTTCACCACACCCATAGCAAAAGATATTGCGTGTTTCTAGGCAGTCTTCCCAATAGTGTCCTGGTTGATCACAGTTCCAGCACTTTACAGAAAGGTTGGACTGTAGAACAGCATCAACTGAAAATTTAGAAGTTTTATCGCCTTCAACAAAATCTAATTCCGGTGAACCCTCGACTTCTGCAACTTGACGACGCATACCAATATAAGATTTTTGTAGCGTATTTTTACGAAAATAATCTTCTCCAAGCAAATGCTCTCTCATCTGAACGAGTTTACGCAGATGAGCAATCGAATAAATTGGAACATACAATAGCTCATGCCTTATTTCAGGACGGAGATTACGGGTCAAAATTTCTATCAAATCAGATTCGGGAATTGGGGTTTCAAGTTTATCAAGCATAGCAGAAATAGATTCATAAAAAGATTCAAACGTTTCATTTGATTTCATCTTCCGATTTCGAATTTCCTCTTGAATGTCAAAGCTAGATTTGAATTCCTTGTACTGGTATTTAAGTGCTACACAGAATTCATTCCAATCAATCGTATTCACTTGTTTGTGATAGCGCCAGTACCAGTCACGAGCTTTACCGGTCAATAAAACGTGTAAGTTTTTGCAAATAAAAGTAAAATCATTATTAAAGTTGTCACGAGTGAGACAACGAACACGATATAAAAACTCATCTACACTAATACCATTTGACGAGCCGTCAAATTTTATGTTCCAGTTCTGTATTATGGACGTGATTTTATCAGATCTACTGGCAAAACTTTCATCAAAAGTTGAATTACTACGAGAATTTACACGATTATTTTCAACGCGATGATTTGGGTTTTGAGGTCCTGGTAACAGCGGCGGAGCTGAATACAAAATATTTGGATTTGAATTTTGTGGTATGGTACGTTGATTAACTTGAACTGGTGAAACATTTTGATTTTGAGTTTGAACTGATGCATGATTTGCATTCGGAACTGACGGGATTAAGTTTAAATTTTGCAATAAACGTGAAACTGTATTCTCTATCATGTAATTAATATGTACATAATCTATGTTCTGAGAAAAATCATTCCGATCAGATGTTTGAACTTGATGATTACCACGTACTGGAGGAGAATTATGAAAAGTAGGATTTTGTGGATTCCTTTGGGGAGTTACTAAACCAGGATGGGAATTAATATCCGGTGCAAAAGTTTGGAATAAATTTCTAGCTTGACTTCTAGTGAAATGTTTAACATTAGCGTTTGAGGCACCACGGGGTCTACCTCGAGTATTACCTTTGGATTTCTCTAGCGGCTGGGAATGATTAGAAATGTCAGTTCTTCTAAGCTCTGATAGAGCGCATGGACGTTTGCAATTTGGGCATTCTGAAGAATTGCATAAATAAGTTTCTATACAAGAGCGATGAAATGTGTGATTGCATTCCGAAATAAGCAAGCACTCCTCTCCTTCTGACATTTTTTCATTGCACACAAGGCAAATCTGCTCATTATTTTCTATAGGAGCAATATTAACAAGATCTGATACTTGCGTAGGCGGAGGTGATCTTTCCATCATTGTAAATATTAAAATCAATAAAAAGGGCAAAAAAAAAAAAACAATCGCGATTCTCAAAGCTCAACCCGATATAAGGTTTAAAAAATTTTATAATAAAAATAAGAATATTCCTACTGAGGTTAATTTAGTTTTACTTATTATTAGAAATTCTTATAGTATCATTAAACAATGCTAATTAAGATTATGGAATTTTTTTGAAAATGACAATTTACAGAGAATGACACTTGTAAATTTCATAAAAAAAATTTGATGACAAATTTTGATTCCTTTGTAATTGGTTTAAGTTGGTATGAAATATAAAATATTTTGTATAATTAAAAAATATACACTTAGGTCTGTTTTTATGCGGTTTATTTTTATGCGGATTTGAAGTTATGCGGTTTTAAAATCGACTTTTTTTGTATGTATTATTGTTTTCATTGAGTTTTCAGAATTATTTTGTTGGCATCACTACTGCATAGTAATTTTCAAAATTTGAAAGAAAATTATGAAAAGCCAGAAAGTGATTGTGACGAAGACATTATAGCACCACTTAATGTTCAAACGGTTGCAAAAATTCTTCAGACAGCTAATGAGGTACAAAATCAAATCCTTCTCAACGAACCAGATACTGAAAAAGCCTTTAAACTCAATAGATAAATTTGTAACCAATCAGGATATCGCCAACAACACAATCAGTTAAAAAAATACAACTCAAAAATTAATGACAAATTATTTTTAAAAAAACAGATCAAAATATTCTAAATAAAGATTGTATGCATTATCAAGTAGTGATTCCGATATATGGTAAGACATTACATATTACATTTAAGTATCAAATTTTAAATTCTATAAATGATTTTTTTTTGGTTTTTAGTTCGTACATTTTTAACCTTTATAAACCTGTTTAAGCAGATAAATATAATAAAATTGACTGTTTTTCCCTTTTTTATGTAATTTTTATAATAAATAAATGAATTGTTTTTGGTTATTTTTTTATCTTGTGACTTTTTTATGCGATTTTGGTCTAACTTTTACACCTAAATTTGAAGTTATGCGGTTTTTCAACTTTTTTGAACGAATCATCCATTTTGTGTGAAAATCAGCCTTTTTTTATGCGGATTTTCTTTATGCGGTTTTCTTTGGAACGCATCTACCGCATAAAAAAAGACCTAAGTGTATACATATATAATAGAAATAAAAAAAAACAAAAAAATCTTTAATTATTACGAATAAAAATTTAAATCCAATTTTTAAACCAAGTTCTTCTCAAAATATAAGATTTCAATTGGGTAACCAAGTAAGAAGTAAAAAAAAATTATTATTCAAAGAAAAGGGGAAAAAAAATATTTTATTTTGAAGTTTCAATTAATAAACTCTTAAAAAAAATTAAAAAAATGGAAAAAAATATTTGGTAAAAAAAAAATTTAGAAGCAACAAAAAAATAACAAAAATGTTAAAGTATTTACTTTTACAGTGACAAATTTACAAGTTTTCTTACTATTTTGATATGATCTGAAATGGGTATAAATTTATTGCGTTTTCAATTGTAACAAGGTATAAAAAGCAAAACATATCTATGTAGTTTAATAAACAGCCAATTATTTAATATCTTATATTCCAACAAACCGACATACTTATTTTCACATATAAAAACTAATATTATTGGACAATAAATCGCAGATAGCAAAAATATTGTAAATCCGAATAAATATCAGGATGTCAATATCTCAGTCAAAAATAAAATAAATAAAAAAATTAAGTTTATTAAACTTCCACGAATGCTATCAATTTTATATGAAATTCTATCTGTATAGAAAAGGAATTTTCTGAAATCTTTGGTTAATATATTCGAACTTTAAATTCCTCAAATAATTAAAAATCCATAAGTTCAGAAATTTTATTTGTATATCAGACTTCATCACATCTAAAATGTATAGTATCATGAGTTAATGAAGTTTAAAATTAAAACAAAAATGAAAAAATGAAGTAAGAGCCAAGGAAACTAAGTAAGTAATTAAAAAAAAACTTAATCAAGTATTCCTTTCGGCCCCACGCTGAAGTTAGGGTAAATTTTTTGAATATGAACATTTTGCAATTTAGGTTTTTGGATTTAATAGATTAAATTTTGATGTAAGCACTTGGAAATTTAATTAAAGTTATTAAAATTCCCGGAATAGTTACACAATTTGATACATTTGTTTTTTCTTGATTATTACGATGAATGCATGTTGCAAAGTTGATGATGTTAGGATTTTTTTTTACTCTTTGTAGTTTTGGTGCAAAAATTTATATCCTAAAGCTGAAGGACAAAGGATTCTTCCAATATTTTAGTTGTTCGCTTATGTATATCGTAGGGCTTTCATTAATAATATTTTTATAAATTCTTAATATGTGTTTCTTTTCGTTTTGGATGACGTGGTTTTACCGCTACTGATGTTTCGTCAAAAGTTTTAAAGTTATATGATTTCTCTGCTTACTCAATTTGTTTATGCTTCTTCTGCTTTTGATTTGTCTTTTAGGTATTTTAATTGTTGCTGCGATTTATTGTTTATTATTAAACAATTATTAAGAAATAAGACAATAGTTGTGGCGATTTTATTAAATGCACTTTGCGATTCAATTGTTTTAACAAAATTTGTTAACTACAATGAAAAATCTGTAGTAAACGAATAAATTTAGAAATTATATTTCTTAGAAAAAATGCTTTAATTTAAGTTTTTTTTTTTTTTATAAAATTTACCTTGACGCAATTGTGCAAAAATTTTGTGGTAGAAAAAAAACGCAACTCCAATTAAAAATCTTAAAGATTTGGTCAGAAACCACAAATAAGGACAGTTTTGGAAAATCACAAAAATCGCTAGATACCTGTAGGGATAGATCTAAGAGACGAACACTGAAGAAATCGCATTTGAAAGCATTAAAGATAGTTTTCTTCATAAACTGCGATCACAAAAACATTTAATGAACAATTATATCATTCAAAAAGTCCTTTCTGCTAGTTTGGAGAGAAAAAAACGTTTCCAAATGAAGAAAAACATTTCACAAATCCATTATTTCTGGATTTAACGTGAACAAAACAGCAGTATACCCAACTCAGATTGCGTGCGATCGAAAAGGCCTCAAATGTATACCCATCATATTATCTATCATATAATTGCAGCTAAAAAGGAGTGTTATCTACGCTCCAAAGGAATCTCTCAATATCACACCAATTTCGGCATAGTTACAACTGCAAGCTCTACTTCTTACACACATCATACAGCCAAAAGGTTGCTACAATCACTTAAAGAAAGTGAGTTGAAACAATTGCGAGTGCTATATTTGGCTGTGCCGAGTCTTAAATACCCTCCACCTAAACGTACTAAGAAATAGAAAAACTACACTAGTTATAGGACTACAATTATCTTAATCCATGTTTTCTATTCAGCTTAGTGCAAATTTTATTATGATTTGATATATTGTTTGAAAGACAACTTTACGACCAAAATTTTACACGGATAAATAAAACTGCTGGATTTTGAGAATATCGGTCCATATTTGACAATATACCCCGCATAAGGTCCACTTCCGAAATTTACACTAATACTAATACATATCTTAAATATACCGTTATTATGTTGAAATTCGACGTGCAATATCCTCATATGCTTGAAAATAACTGTTCCAAAATTTAAGAAGATCGGCCCATAATATGTCACAGCTGCCATGTAAGAACCATTTCTAATAAATATTGATATTGAGCCAACTTTTATATGGATCAGAAATTTTAATTCAGAAAGCATATTAGTATCGGTTATACGGCAATTATGCTACTGGATTTTTTAGCTGTCAGTCAATAATAGCTCCTGAATTAAGTCCACTTCCGAGCATAACAACCAACCAACTCTTGTAAATAACGCTATTGAGATGAAATTCAACCAATATAATCCTAAAATTGTAGAGCGCTTGTAGCCTTGTCAATTTTTTTATTAAATTTTATTTTTGAATAATTCGAAATTTTCTGTTTACTTCGTTTTTTTTGGAAATTAAGAATATACAAAATTTTAATTACTAAATTGTATATTTTTTTATATGTATATGTATATGTATATGTATATGTATATGTATATGTATATGTATATGTATATGTATATGTATATGTATATGTATATGTATATGTACATGTAGACACCTCAGGTTTCCCTAATGAATAAATTTTAATTAAAATTTCAGATTAATATTTTTTCGGTGAAAACAATATTTTATAATACTTACAAGTAAGTTTCTGTGGCTATAGTGGCATCTCTCTTATGTTGAAAGTGCAGTGTCTAATAATGATAATGCAGGGTTTTAAGCGTTGAAAAATTTAGGTACGTTTTAAGACAACGATGATTATGTAGGAGGGGGGTAGAAATTATGGATAGATATAGAGTAGACTGAAAAGTAATATGGCACGCTGAATTAGCGCATTTCTTCCAGAATGCTAGAAGTATAAAAGCCAAATTTTCTCTAAAATAGAGGTCATTTTTTGTGAAAATTTTAAAAGAATTACTTCAACGAAAAGTAAAAACAAAAACGTTCTTTAACACTTTCATTGGAGAAGGATATTATAAAAAAAAAAAAAAAAGGATCCTTTCCTTTTTATACAATTGGTCGAATTGGTGCCAAGCCAAAAGTGAATCTATTATGCTGTTGCTAATAGTGATTCCTCTATCTCCAATTGGATTTTACCTGATGGCTGCAGGGAACACTCTGTGAAAATCATCCAGCTAAATTTTGTGAAGGAGCAACAACGCAGCAAATTTCCTTGACTGATGGGTTGTAATAATCTAATAAAAATTCCGTCAAAGTTTAAAGATAATTTAATAAATTAATTTAATTTGAAAGACTTTAGTTAAACCAGATTGGAGGTTAACTTATCCATATCATACCAAAGTCGAAGTCGATTTCAGAAAGTTTCTTTAAATGCAAAAGAAAATTTAAATTTTTTTAATCGGTTAACAGAAACTCGATTATGCTCAAATTCTTAGTTTTATTCAAATTAAAAAAAAAAAGAAAATTATGTAGTTAAGCTATTTTTGTTTACTTTAAATTTTATTATTGTTCTTAACTACAAAATTTTAAATTGTAATTATACGGGTATTATTATAAAAGTATAGATAAAATGTGCAATTAAAACTAAATAACAAGTGTTGAAATAAAAACGAAATAAAACAAACAAAAGAACAAGAGAAACATAAAACATTTTGGACAAAAGGTTTATTGATCTATAAAAGAGACTAACTTTAATAACAATTAAATATCTTTGAAAAAAAAAAAGTCTATCAATTGTTTATGTTAATTATATATCAATAATTTCAAAAAAAAAAAAACTATAAACCCATTTTAAGTCAAGCAAGGAGCCGCTGAAAGATCTTTCCGGATTCCCATAATCAAGTAAGTCTCAATGAATATCATTATTTTAGTATGTTATTGGTATATTTTAATTAAGTAAAGAAATGATCATATATTCAAGGTCAATGTAAATAAAAACAAAACAAATGTTAATAACATTTTGCTGCTACCATCGTAATATGTTATTATTTAACTTTAAATTCCCCAAAACTTTATGGAAACAAAAATAAAAATAAATTGAATGTATGATATTTCTAGTAACTATTTAAACAATTGAAGATTTAGTAATTTTTATTTACTATTGTAAATACCTTATTCGTCCTATGTTAACGAAATGTTGATCTAGCGTAGTAGTAAGAGGCTACTTCGTCGAGCCGTGTGTTCTGAGTTCGAATCCCAGTAAATAAACAAAGTTTTTTTTATTTTTTTGTTTCGTTTATTACCTTTTTTTCTTTTGTTTTTTTTTGAATGAGTTTAATTCAAAAATTTTAATTGCACAATTTATTTTTTTTTCGAAAGTTTATTTAAATCAACTTTTTTTTTGTTTTTTTGGCTCAACTTTATTTTTTTACTATTCTTTTTTATAATGTAGTAGTAGTAAAGTTATACTAAATATTTATATACTGTTAAGTTGAAATTTGAAGTTAGCTATGTTAATTAATTTTTTTATTTAATAAATTTGTATTATTTATTCACAATGAAGTTCTAAAAGAATTTTGAGTTCTGATTTTTGAACGTGCTAAGGTGAGTTATATGTTAGGGATCATATTAGCCAATTTATTTCCGTGCGTTACGCAATATGATCATGGTTGGGAGGGGTATTAAGCGTTCCAATATCTTCGCTTAGCTGTCGAACTTAACTCTTGCTTATTTAGGAAAAAAATGCTCTATCTTCTGTGCTATTTTCTACTATTCTTCTTATTTTTAACTGAAGCATGCAAATTAAAATAATGTTAGCTGTAGCTGGTTAAAATTGAGTTTAGCAAAAATAAGAACCTACACCGTTAGCCGACGAGACAGGAGCCGGAAACATTTATTGCATGCTCGCTAAACGTTTTAAAACTTACACCATCTAGTTACAAATCAAGGTTATTCGCTACAGTATAATTATTTTTGGCGCCCAACGTGGGGCCCACACATTTAAACTCCCGCTTTAACACCTTTTGAATTTTAATTCAATCTATGTGTGGCTCTCAATAAAAATTTCATTTTTCTTCTCTTCTTCTTATTCTTATTTCCTTTTTACTTTCGTTTTCTTATTTTTTTTTTAATAAATTATGCACTGAAATTTGATGGTGAGAAATTTAACATAGATGATTATGCTTGATTTGTGTTAACTACTATTAGATTTCACGCATGTTCTTTTACTTTAAGTCTTCTGACACTGTTTTACAATTGGGATGAATAGTCCTTTTCTGGAAATGCTGAGCATTGGTTTTATATGTACTAAACTCAGACCGTTAGGATGCTATACATCAACAATAAAAACAGTTCTATTTCTTTGATTAGTTAGGAAATTACGAGTTTTAATTTATTTAGACACGCACCAACTAATAATATCTATTTTTCGTATTTATTTCTATTTACAATTTTTGTTCTTTTCTGTGGGATTATTTTATTCGAGATAATGCTAGAGTTTATTCATTATTCAGTTATTAATCTTGCAGGCCAAATCGAACATTTATTAAAATTTTAAGTAAAATTTTTTTTGCTTCGTTCATTTCAAATTTGCTCACAAAAGTTTTTTCTTTTGTTTAAATTAAGCCAGTTTATAGATTAATTAAGTTTATGGATTAATATAAAGTTCGACATATAATATATAACAAACTTTTTTTTTCACCAGCACTGTTCAGAAATCAGAAACTTTTATATGATATTTATTTTTAGTTTGCGTTGCTAAAAATCTTTTGATTTATTCTTTTACTTGGTTTTTTTGTTTCTTCTTTATATTAAAATTTTTTTATTAATTTTTCTGTATAAGAACATTGATAAAAGAGCTAAATTTTTTTTATTTCAATTTTTAGGTTATAGGATAATTTATAGCTACTGAATTGTGTTTGATTAAAATTTGTCACACCTAATATAGTTTATCAGGTTTTCTATACTTTCTATTAGATTGTTTCCATATTTGAGGTTTTCGTTTTTGTAGTTCAACTGAAATACATCTAATACGAGAATTTTAATTTTTTTTAATAATAGATTTCTTTCTGAATTTGTCTCACTTACACATTTGATTCTTTTATTGTAATTAAGTTTCAAACATGTCTCTGCAAAGAAGTACAGATGACCTTGTTTCCTTAGGTAAATCTTTGCCTAATTGTGGTGTCTGTGCTAACGCTATAACGAACTCGTCATATCTTTATAAAACAACGTGTGGACATAATTTTCACAAATCATGTTTCCAAAAGCATACAAAGCAAAAACAAATCTGTCCAACATGTAATACAAAACTGAATTTGGTAGCAACTCCATCAGCTCCACCTCCACCGATAGTAACTAGATCCCAAGCCCAGCGTGCTCAAGAATTCGATGTAAATCGCTGTGATCCTTCTACCCCTCCGAAATCCGCACAAAATCAGACAGTAATACCAAATTATTCTGTAATGTCTTCAAGTTCACCTCAGGAACAAAGAGAACATATTAGAAATATGGTAACTGCCGCCGTAGGAGCGCAACAGGCCGAAATGCTGACTAGTCTAAGTCAACAACTAACCAAAATTATAGAAGATAATATTGAAGCAGGTTTTAGACGATTGAGCTTGAATAATTCAGCCCAGAGTGACACTAGTAATAGGAATTCTAATCCTAGAATTACGGTTGAAAATAATGCATCTCAAGTTCCAGTATTACGTTCAGTCCAAAGACAAACATTGGAACAATTGTTAAATCTGCCTTCAAATGTAGAGGAAAATCCGAATTTTCCAAACCGTGCTGGAAATATAAATTTAAATACTAGTGGTTCAGCAGATTCTTCCCTGAGGTCCGATAAGGTAGGTCACATTATTCACAATTGGAAAGTTAGGTTTTCAGGTGAGGCTAAGGGAATGGCGGTCGATAATTTTATTTATAGAGTAGAGGCTCTCACACATCAAACGCTCAACGGAAATTTTGATTTGCTATGTAGACATATATCTACATTATTCGATGCTAAAGCATCAGATTGGTTCTGGAGATACCACCGCTCGGTTTCAGAAATTCATTGGGCCGATTTGTGTACTGCGCTAAGGCATCAGTATAAAGACTCCAGAACAGACGTCGATTTTAGGGAAATGATTCGTGATAGAAAACAGCGTCCAGGCGAAAACTTTGATTCTTTTTACGAGTCAGTAGTTGACATTTCTGATCGTCTATCAACTCCTTTGCCCGAAAATGTTTTGGTCGAAATTCTGCGTAGGAATTTGTTGCCTGAAATTCAACATGAGATTCTGAATATTTCGGTGTATTCTGTATCTCATTTGAGAGACATTTGTCGGCGCCGAGAATTCTTTTTACTAGATATAGGCAGGAAACAAGCAGCAAATAAACCTTTTATTCAACGTAGACAAGTACACGAAATCGTAGAAGATGAAGTAAAATTGACTGACGATACTGAGGTTTCAGCAATAGCTTTGGTTTGTTGGAACTGTCAAAAGGTTGGTCATAGATATCAGGATTGCCTAGAAGAACGTCGGATTTTTTGTTATGGATGTGGTACACCGGATACATATAAACCAACTTGTACCAACTGCAATGGTTCAAAAAACTCGAATTCCGGTGCTCCGAAAAGAGCACACAAACGGATGACAGCAGTGAGTACGAGTACCGATGAATTTCAAAAATAAATTCCACCCTTAACATTAAAGAGTCTAGTTCTAATGACAAAATAGAGACAGATTCTATTAAAATTATAACACCCCCTAATTTAGAAACATTTCCTAAAGTTTTATTGAATACTATTCCTGAAAATACAAACCAATTTCAATCAAATTTACCTAATATTTTAAATCCAAACGTATCTGAAACGTCTGTTACTCCCACTCCAACCTATATGAAACCTTTTCACGTTAGACTAGCAGAATATAACGCAAAAAGGGCAGAGATTTTCAACGAACCTACTCCAAGTGTTAAGAAAAAGAGATCATCTGATCGTATGAGGAAGTTTTGGAATCTTGTGAGGCAGAGTAGGCGGAGTTTATTAAGCTCAGTTTTTGACAATCCAACTGACATTCGGCCCTATGCTGATGTCCGGATTTTTGACAAAGACTGGAGAGGTTTACTCGATACGGGTGCTTCTATAAGTTGTATTGGGTCAGATTCTGCTGTTGAATTTATAGAATCAAGTTCTGATTTTAAGAGAATACGATCGTTTGTCAAAACTGCCGATGGTAGATCCCAAACTGTGTGTGGCTATATTTACGCAGATGTTACCTTTCGTGGACTTACAAGGAAAATTAAATTTTATTTAGTCCCTGACTTGTCACAGAGCCTTTATTTGGGAATCGATTTTTGGCGTGCTTTTGATCTACTGCCAACAGGATTGAATTCTGCAATTAGTTGCAATTTCGGGATCAGTAGTATCAGTGATTCAGTAAATCAAAAGAAATTACTGGGTGAACAAAAATTTCAGCTTCAACAGGTAATAAACACGTTTCCCTCATTCTCAAAAGAAGGATTAGGTCGAACTACAGTTTTAAGTCATATAATAGATGTTGGTAAGGCTACTCCTATTAAACAAAAACATTTTCCTGTCTCTCCAGCGATGGAAAAACTGATTTATAGTGAATTAGACCGAATGCTAGAAAACGATGTTATAGAAGAATCGGATAGTGCCTGGTCATCGCCAATCGTTCTTGTTAGAAAACCGGGAAAAGTCAGGTTATGCTTAGACAGCCGTAAAGTAAACTCTGTTACTGTTAAGGATGCATATCCGCTGCCAAATATTGACGGTATTCTTGGTAGGCTGCCTAAGGCGGAGTTTATAACTAGCTTGGACCTGAAGGACGCGTTTTGGCAAATTCCACTTGATGACTCGTCGAAAGATAAAACGGCATTTTCGGTTCCTGGCCGCCCCTTGTACCATTACAAGGTTATGCCTTTCGGCCTTTGCAATGCGCCTCAGACTATGTCGAGGCTAATGGACAAGGTGGTTCCGGTAAAGTTAAGGACAGAGGTGTTCGTTTATCTGGACGACTTATTGATTGTGTCTGATACTTTTAGTCGCCATATGGAGGTTTTAAGAGAAATATCTAAGCAAATTCGTCTTGCAGGACTAACTATTAATGTAGAGAAATCCAAATTTTGCGTACAGGAAGTCCGTTATCTCGGCCATATAATAGGGAACGGGGTGATTCAAACAGACCCGGAAAAAATCTCGGCCATCACAGAATTCCCGACACCGAGGTCTGTACGTCAACTCAGACGGTTTTTGGGTATGTCCGGTTGGTACCGAAAGTTTATAAGGAACTATGCATCTATCACTGCCCCACTAACAGACCTTTTAACGAATAAAAGAAAATTTACTTGGAGCGATCAAGCTCAAAAATCCTTCGAAGAGTTAAAGTCAATCTTGACCACAGCACCAGTTTTGCATAGTCCGGATTTCTCACAGCCATTCTTTGTTCACTGTGATGCTAGCAGCACTGGGATAGGAAGCGTCTTGGTACAGAAAAATGCGGAAGGTGAAGAGTTTCCGATAGCATTTATGTCTAAGAAACTCAACCAAGCCCAACGCAAGTATTCGGTTACCGAACAAGAATGCTTAGCAGCAATGTTAAGCATAAAAAAATTTCGAGCCTATGTGGAAGGGCATGAGTTCACTGTGATCACAGACCACGCATCACTAAAGTGGCTTATGTCCCAAACAGACTTGAACTCACGCTTGGCAAGATGGGCTTTAAAACTACAAGGATTTGATTTTAAAATAGAACATAGGAAAGGCAGTAAAAACGTGGTTCCTGATGCACTTTCGCGTACCAATACAGAAGATTTGTCCGCAATCATAGGTTTAAATTTGTGTGAATTAGAAGACTTTGGGGTTTTCGTGGATCTCGAATCTGAATATTTCAAAGGGACAGAGTACAAACAACTTTTACACAAAGTAAGTGAAAATTTAGCTAAAACACCAGACCTTAGAATTATTGACGGATTTTTGTATAGACGAACTGAACACTGTTCAGGCGAACAGATGCAAGATGACCTTGCTTGGAAACTTTGGATTCCAAAGGATATGATTCCGGAGGTTTTGAGAAGGGCACATGATAGTCCTCTATCTTCTCATGGTGGTATAGCCAAAACTTTGGAACGAATTAGAAGATTTTACTACTGGCCTAATCTGGTTAATGACGTAAGGGAATACGTGAATGCTTGTGAGGTGTGTAAAAGCACAAAACATCCTAACTTTATTATGCGACCTCCCATGGGAAAAACTTCGAATACAGTTAGATTTTTCCAGAAATTGTACGTCGATTTCTTAGGTCCATATCCTCGCTCGAAATCAGGAAATGTTGGGATATTTATAGTTCTTGATCACTTTTCTAAATTCAATTTTCTTAAGCCAGTGAAAAAGTTTAATTCTGATGTAATTGTAAAATATTTAGAGGATTTATTCCACACTTTTGGTACACCTGAAACTTTAGTTTCAGATAATGGTTCCCAATTTAAATCAGCGAAATTTAACGAATTTTTGAAGGATTATGGTGTAAATCATGTCTATACGGCAGTATACTCGCCCCAAGCTAATGCATCTGAACGTGTCAATCGTTCAGTTATAGCGGCAATAAGGGCATATATTAAACACGACCAAAGTAATTGGGATAAGTATCTAAGCAGCATCAGCTGTGCATTGCGTTCAGCTGTGCACGCTGCGATAGGTACTTCGCCTTATTACATGGCTTTCGGACAGCACATGATTACCAATGCTAAATCCTATGCACTGCTACGAAATTTGGAAATGCTGGAGGACAGAACTGTCAATTTTAATCGGGAAGATTCACTTTCAATTATTAGAAAAAAAGCTGCGCAGAATATTGAACGTCAACAGGAGAACAATAAAAAGGCGTATAACATGCGATCACGTGAGCCTAATTATGAAACTGGTCAGGAAGTATTTAGAAGAAATTTTCGTCAGAGCGATTTAGGAAAGGGTTTTAATGCTAAACTGGCACCCACATTTGTAAAAGCAAGGATTCGTAAAAAGACAGGCTATTGTTATTACCAGTTGGAGGACTTAAATGGAAAATTAATAGGAGTCTATCACGCAAAGGATATAAGACCATAGGGAACTGTATAGTATACCTTAAAGCTACAAGCGGTATCAGCTTTGGCATTTTTATGAACCCCAAATCTGATTTTGGCGGGGGGAAAATGTAGAGCGCTTGTAGCCTTGTCAATTTTTTTATTAAATTTTATTTTTGAATAATTCGAAATTTTCTGTTTACTTCGTTTTTTTTGGAAATTAAGAATATACAAAATTTTAATTACTAAATTGTATATTTTTTTATATGTATATGTATATGTATATGTATATGTATATGTATATGTATATGTATATGTATATGTATATGTATATGTATATGTATATGTATATGTATATGTATATGTATATGTATATGTATATGTATATGTATATGTATATGTATATGTATATGTATATGTATATGTATATGTATATGTATATGTATATGTATATGTATATGTATATGTATATGTATATGTATATGTATATGTATATGTATATGTATATGTATATGTATATGTATATGTATATGTATATGTATATGTATATGTATATGTATATGTATATGTATATGTATATGTATATGTATATGTATATGTATATGTATATGTATATGTACATGTAGACACCTCAGGTTTCCCTAATGAATAAATTTTAATTAAAATTTCAGATTAATATTTTTTCGGTGAAAACAATATTTTATAATACTTACAAGTAAGTTTCTGTGGCTATAGTGGCATCTCTCTTATGTTGAAAGTGCAGTGTCTAATAATGATAATGCAGGGTTTTAAGCGTTGAAAAATTTAGGTACGTTTTAAGACAACGATGATTATGTAGGAGGGGGGTAGAAATTATGGATAGATATAGAGTAGACTGAAAAGTAATATGGCACGCTGAATTAGCGCATTTCTTCCAGAATGCTAGAAGTATAAAAGCCAAATTTTCTCTAAAATAGAGGTCATTTTTTGTGAAAATTTTAAAAGAATTACTTCAACGAAAAGTAAAAACAAAAACGTTCTTTAACACTTTCATTGGAGAAGGATATTATAAAAAAAAAAAAAAAAGGATCCTTTCCTTTTTATACAATTGGTCGAATTGGTGCCAAGCCAAAAGTGAATCTATTATGCTGTTGCTAATAGTGATTCCTCTATCTCCAATTGGATTTTACCTGATGGCTGCAGGGAACACTCTGTGAAAATCATCCAGCTAAATTTTGTGAAGGAGCAACAACGCAGCAAATTTCCTTGACTGATGGGTTGTAATAATCTAATAAAAATTCCGTCAAAGTTTAAAGATAATTTAATAAATTAATTTAATTTGAAAGACTTTAGTTAAACCAGATTGGAGGTTAACTTATCCATATCATACCAAAGTCGAAGTCGATTTCAGAAAGTTTCTTTAAATGCAAAAGAAAATTTAAATTTTTTTAATCGGTTAACAGAAACTCGATTATGCTCAAATTCTTAGTTTTATTCAAATTAAAAAAAAAAAGAAAATTATGTAGTTAAGCTATTTTTGTTTACTTTAAATTTTATTATTGTTCTTAACTACAAAATTTTAAATTGTAATTATACGGGTATTATTATAAAAGTATAGATAAAATGTGCAATTAAAACTAAATAACAAGTGTTGAAATAAAAACGAAATAAAACAAACAAAAGAACAAGAGAAACATAAAACATTTTGGACAAAAGGTTTATTGATCTATAAAAGAGACTAACTTTAATAACAATTAAATATCTTTGAAAAAAAAAAAGTCTATCAATTGTTTATGTTAATTATATATCAATAATTTCAAAAAAAAAAAAACTATAAACCCATTTTAAGTCAAGCAAGGAGCCGCTGAAAGATCTTTCCGGATTCCCATAATCAAGTAAGTCTCAATGAATATCATTATTTTAGTATGTTATTGGTATATTTTAATTAAGTAAAGAAATGATCATATATTCAAGGTCAATGTAAATAAAAACAAAACAAATGTTAATAACATTTTGCTGCTACCATCGTAATATGTTATTATTTAACTTTAAATTCCCCAAAACTTTATGGAAACAAAAATAAAAATAAATTGAATGTATGATATTTCTAGTAACTATTTAAACAATTGAAGATTTAGTAATTTTTATTTACTATTGTAAATACCTTATTCGTCCTATGTTAACGAAATGTTGATCTAGCGTAGTAGTAAGAGGCTACTTCGTCGAGCCGTGTGTTCTGAGTTCGAATCCCAGTAAATAAACAAAGTTTTTTTTATTTTTTTGTTTCGTTTATTACCTTTTTTTCTTTTGTTTTTTTTTGAATGAGTTTAATTCAAAAATTTTAATTGCACAATTTATTTTTTTTTCGAAAGTTTATTTAAATCAACTTTTTTTTTGTTTTTTTGGCTCAACTTTATTTTTTTACTATTCTTTTTTATAATGTAGTAGTAGTAAAGTTATACTAAATATTTATATACTGTTAAGTTGAAATTTGAAGTTAGCTATGTTAATTAATTTTTTTATTTAATAAATTTGTATTATTTATTCACAATGAAGTTCTAAAAGAATTTTGAGTTCTGATTTTTGAACGTGCTAAGGTGAGTTATATGTTAGGGATCATATTAGCCAATTTATTTCCGTGCGTTACGCAATATGATCATGGTTGGGAGGGGTATTAAGCGTTCCAATATCTTCGCTTAGCTGTCGAACTTAACTCTTGCTTATTTAGGAAAAAAATGCTCTATCTTCTGTGCTATTTTCTACTATTCTTCTTATTTTTAACTGAAGCATGCAAATTAAAATAATGTTAGCTGTAGCTGGTTAAAATTGAGTTTAGCAAAAATAAGAACCTACACCGTTAGCCGACGAGACAGGAGCCGGAAACATTTATTGCATGCTCGCTAAACGTTTTAAAACTTACACCATCTAGTTACAAATCAAGGTTATTCGCTACAAAATACATAGAAATAATTTTTTCTATGCCACCCATAAATCTTTTGTAAATAATGTTATTGAGATCAAATTCAAACAAAAAACCTCATCTTATATCCTATCCTTTTCTTATATTCTATTTTATATACTGTATTTTTTAACTTGTTGTGAATATGGAAAAATGTTCTTTTAATTTAATAAATTGTTAAATTACAATCAAGACTATTATGAAAATCAAACAAACTCTGTAAATTACAGTTAGAATCGGTAATTATATCAATTATAAATGGTCGAAATTAGATAAAATTTCAAAATATTTAACAGTATGTTGGTCGTAAAATTGTCTTTCAAACAATATATCAAATCATAATAAAATTTTCACTAAGGCTGAATAAAAAACACAGAATAAGATAATTGTAGTCCTATAACTAGTGTAGTTTTTCTATTTCTTAGTACGTTTAGGTGGAGGGTATTTAAGACTCGGCACAGCCAAATATAGCACTCGAACTTGTTTTTGATATAAGTTTTAAGCATTGTAATTTCTCATCCCTGGTGTAAATATATGTATTTATGTACGAGTATATGATTATGATGATTATGTGAGTGTTTGCAAATTGTATAAATAAATTATTATTATTTATTTATGTATAATACGTACAATTGTTATCGAATGTATACTTAATTATTTGTTTACATATTTTTGTGACAATAACAACTACAATTTATTAAAGATTGATTAAATATACAAAGATATTCATTCAAACATATATTTAGATGAATTATATACATACATATTTTATTATCCTCTTGTTCTTTCTGTTGCTAATATCTGTGAGTGATTTAATAATAAATATTACAATTAATTTAACATACAAAAAGAAATAAAGAATATATCGAAATAGATAGAAATAAAAGATAAAGATTCTTATTCAACTGCAAATATATGTTTTTGATTATGTATCAATCATCAGATAATTTGTAATACAAGAGTGTAGAAATTTACAAGAACGAGTTGTAATTTGATTACAAGTTTTGAATATAATATAAATACTAATTAAGACTACAGAGATTATAGTATTAGGAAATAGTATACATTCTTTATATGCATAATGTGTTAAAATCCTTATCGGCTATATGGATATCAAGTTATAAATATTTCACATTTCATGTCACTAAATACACATGTGTGTTAAGTGTAATGTAAATAAATTAATTTATTTAATACTTGGTAATGTTAATGTATATTCTTTTGCAATCAATATTAATACAAATCTAATGATTCACTTGATTGGTCTTTCTATTAAAAGTTATTTCAAATTATCACATTTCATTACGGTTGAATTATTGAGGAATAAAGCTTATATTTTGTAATTAATACTTTTTTTAAATCAAAACGAATTTAAATATATTTCGATTTTGAAAATACAATAAAATAAGAATTATTAATATATTATTTTTTAGTCTTATGCTTATTTTAAGTATTAACTTAAAGTTAATCACATGCGAATATATAATAGAAACGGCGACAGTTGCAGAGCACTAGTGAACTAATAAAACTAATAAACAATAAACAATTAATTAAAAAATATTTTCTGTTTAATATTTAATAAAATGATAATGAATGAGAATTATTCCTCTTGCGAGTATTAATTGTAAAAGTGTTTTATAAAATTTTTTTATTCGAAGGTTTACTTCTAGTTAAACAGAAAATGCATTACATTTTGCCAGTGTTTCTTTGTATATTTCTATATGATTTTACATTTATGTTTTCCAACGGAAAGCTATGTAGAACATATAACAGAGGTATACAAAAATAAATTTCAAATACATTTTTATGTTTAACTAGAAGTAAACCTCCGAATAAAAAAATTTTATATAAAATGATAATAATAAATAATATAATTCAATACTAAAAGTTTAACTAAAACAGCCCGCATATACTCAATTTTGCACCATACAACAGCTTTAGGGAATGATAGTATTTTTAATGTTCAAAGCACGTTATTTCGTAAAATACAATTTTCAATTCATTTAATACTCTGTAGCTTTGCTCTGAAACTATTGCCAAACCTCGTCAAAAGAGATTGAAGTTAATCGTTAATATTCCAACTGTCTCTTCATTATTGTTCACAAATTCTCAATCAGATTGAGGATTTTGCTGGCCACTGCATCAAAACAAAATCCTGCTCGCTAAGCCACTCTTTGGCAGTATGCTTTGACCCAGAATATATAGACTTTTTGGTTCAACGACCATTATTTTGATATGGTACAAACGGAATTACAAACGTAGTATTGCAGCCCCTCTGGTGGTGCGTAGGCGCATTATAAAGCTTGATTTACAGCCTTTATTTAATTAGTTTACCTCGGTGGTATTTCCATGCTATATCCCCTTCGATTGGAACACTATTTTTTGGCCCGATTTTTTATATTTATTCCAGATTTTATTGAAGTAGATTTTTTTTAATCGTTTATTTCATTCCAAAATTTATATTAGTTACTATACATAAACAAACAGTATAATTATAATTTTTAATACACAGTCCCTTTAATCGGGCTCTCAAGTATAATTTTTAGTTATATTTATAATTTAATATACAACAATTATATTTTTATATAAGTTTAAATGCAAGAAACAATTTGTTTAAAAAGCTCACTTTTATATAATAGAAAGTAAAAAGAATGGTCTAGAGTAGACTTTTCAAATAGAAGCAATTTAAGATTGTAGAAATGGAAAGATTATTCCCATGTTTGTAGTGAAAAACTATTCTTGTTGTATCGTATAATAAAATTAAAAAAGTTTTCCAAGTAAGATTGAAAGGAAAAAAGGTTTCTTTAGTCCTTCTGGGATATATTCCGCTATGAATTGCCAGAAATAGTAAATAGTAAATAGAAATAGTAAAGCTGTGAAAAAAGAGTCTCTTTTGATTATAATTCCAATGTTTGTGCATGATTTGCTAGAAATTATTCAAGGAGTAGCGATTTAAGATCAAATAATTTGGAATTCTGTTTCTCCAGTAATATGTGAACGATTACTAAGTGGCAGTGTACAGTAATTAATTGCTTAAGAATTTTGTTTATTTGAATTTGTTTGCTCAATTGGATTGAGGTCTGGGGACTGCGAAAAATGATCTAGTTTTTGAACAATGATTGAGCAACCACTCATTTACAATTTTGGAGATATCTTAAGGAGCATTGTGCTGTTAGAAAATCCAATTTTAGGCAGCATTGTTTTTTTTAAATATTAATGTGCCGCCACTTGGTAATATATTTATTACTAAAGTCTTTATTTTTGGTTCAGCATTTTTTTGACTTAAAATATCCCATACTTAGCTACATCGATGATAAAAATATTGTTCCAAAAAATTTGAGGCTTGTTTTTACATATATTTTGATTCACATGTGGAGTCATGGTCAAAAAACTGAAGAATACGTGTAAATGAATTGAAGAGTAGACATGTTACGTTAACGTATAAAAAAAGCCAAAAACTAAAATGTAAATTTCGAGACTAAATAAAAAGGCTAAATGTAACCTCAAAAAGGCTAAACTCTGCTCTAGTTAATCTGTAAGTTAATAACTAAATTAGATGAAATAAAGTAATAAAAAAATAAGAGATTAACACGCACTTGACATATGAGTAATATTTACTTATACCATAAATTAAATAGTATGTATTCGTTTTTAGTATTAAACGAGCGATTATTATGAATTTAATTAGCTATTAAATAAAAAGTTACTGTTGTAAAGCATGATTTGCATATATAAATTATCATTACTTTTTTTTATTAAATAGATGCACAGTTTTCTTTTCATTGAATATTGTAATTTTGCAAACTTGTTAATGTCAATAAATAGTTTTTCTTAGTATTGCTTGCTAATTTTTCACTTGTTTCTGTGCAAACATTGTAACAAATTGCAAATATTATTGCAAAATTTGCTAAATTTTTTCTTCTTTTTACAAATTTATAAATATGAAATCAAGGGCATAATTGCCTACATTCCCCTGCACACAAATTCAAACATAAACTAATTGCTTAAAAAAGTTTGGGCCAGCAAAGACTTTGTATACATTTTTCTATTCATTGTGATGGCAGAGAGGGAGAGAACATGATAAAATGTTAATGGCATTTAAAAGTAATTGGAGTTGGTTAAAATCAAATTTGTGCAAAATGAAACGAAGATTGAACATGACAATAGTTTTTATTGCAATTTTAATTAAAGTTAAACCCATAAAATTTTGGCTTGTCTTCTAGTGCTCTTTATGGCTGCATGTTTTCTATCTTGCTGATTTTGTTGTAAAATTCGTGAACCAAATATTTTATATTATTTGCAGACACAATCCTAAAATACAATGCTGAATGCGGCTGCAATATATAACTGGCAGTAATATTAAGTTGAAGTAGCTGTTTTACTGTTTAGCTTGATTGGCTTTGAATGTGCATGAGTTTGGCGAATATTGCAAAGTGTAGCCATGTGGCTGCTGTTGAATATTGTCTTGAAGCAAATTGTAGGTTTCATTATTTTCAATTTACATAATTAAAGGTAAACTCGATATAGTCCGCAAAACTAGTAGTACACAGTATTCGGCCTGAATGCGTATGGCATTTTTAACTTTTCAAAATTACTCGAAGGTATTTTGTGTTAGTTGGAGTTATTGCAAACCAGTACAGATGGCTCAACAAACATTTTCACAATTTTAAAACTTGCATAATAACATTAAAATTTCCGTTTACTTACAATCATTAAATATGCAATGCAGACTGAGAAATGTTTTATTAATAAATGCTAATTTGTCTATAGGAAAACATAGTATGTTATGAAGCATGAGCTGAACCTAAGGAATTTACTATGGAAAACATACCTTATGTCTCAGCAATTTTGTATACAAAAAATTTTTGTATTTTCTTGTTTTTTATAAAAAGTTTTGAACAGTTTTTTAAGGGAAATTGTTTTGAATTTTCAATTTTAAACAGTTTTCAATAGAAAAAACAGCAGAGTCTGAGGAGTTTTAAATAAGAAACCTATGCAATTTACTATAGAAAACATGCCATAAATCTCAGCAAGTTTTTATACAACAACTTTTCAGGTGCCGAAAAATTTTATATAGAAAGATTCTTACCAATTCCAATTCTTTCTCCCACTTTATTTCTCATCTTTATAAATGACCTTCTTTGTCAAACTTCAAACCCTATCTACTCTTTTGCAGATGATAGCAACATTTGCCATTCATATTCATTTAACCATACACCAAACCCTTTGGAGATTGGGGAAATGAGACGAAATATGAATGATAAGCTGAACCGAGATCTTGAAATAATCTCGGAATGGGGATGTGCGAATAGAGTCGATTTTAACGCACGTAAGACTCAGTGTTGTTTATTAACGCACAACAGATCATGTTGTTTCATCTGTTTTTATGGGCGGTGTAAATATTAAGGAATCAGATGCCCTTTACGTTCTAGGCATGAGAATCCAGTGTGATGTCCGCTGGACCAAACACATTTTTCAAGTGTCGAAAGAAGCGCTCCAGTGCCTTGGTTTTTTAAAACGGTGTAGAAAATACTTCACTCCACTATTTACACCACCTATATTCGTCCGAAAATGGAATACAGCTCTCATGTATGGGCCGGTGCTTCGAAGTCTATTTTGGAGTTACTCGACCGCATACAGGAGAAAGCGAAGATGCTTATCGGTGACAGTAGGGTATCCAACTCTATTGATTCATTGGAGCGTCGTCGCAATGTGGGTTGTGTTTCACTGTTCTATCGATACTATAATGGAATGTGTTCTGCTGAAATTAGGGAACTTGTTCCTGAAACACGTAGTTTTTTACGTAATACACGTTCTTCAGTCAGGGCTCATCCATTTGTGGGCGACTGGACAGTGGATCGCACAACACACTACAGGGAAAGTTCGTTCTTTAGCCGTACTGTCCGTATGTGGAACAAACTCCCAGCAGAAGTATTCCCTGCCACTTTCAATATAGGAAAATTCAAATCAAATGTTTACAAACAATACTCCCTCTATCCTTTTTCCCATAACCTATTTTCCTAGTTCCAACACAATGCATTGCATAAGTAGGGGTCATCCCCTGAGTGCTGGTCAAAGAAAAAAATCCATGCGAAAACTTTTCCAGGTCCAGAAATTTCGCTATGGAAATATTCTCAGGTAACGAGCAATTGTCGATGGAAAAACTTACCCCGATTTCGGTGTAATCATTTTTAGATTCTGAGCTATATTGTATTTTAAAATGTGGGCCAGATTCTGAGTCCCGATTCTAAGAAGTTTTTTTATAAGAAAATATGGTCCAAATTCTGAGCAATTTTCTGTAGGAAAATGTGTTATGTTGGTTTCTCAAGTAACAATTTTACAAAGTAGCTAGAGAATGACTGAGTAGGGGCTGCTTGAAGAAATGTTTATTGTCACAAATACAAAATAGTCTATCTGGACCAGAGCCCTCGCTTACATTTTAGCTGATGAAAATACATATATTGTTATCAATGCACTCTTCAGATTACCTTCCTGTGTGTGTAAGTTATGAACATTGAATACAATTGCATTTTGTCTGCCACCAAATGACACAGACACTATGAAACCAAATCCATTGAAAGTTACAAGTGTCTCTGTGTTTGTTTTGTGTTAACTAGAGTTTATGGAACTTTTTTTTTTTTTTGCTACTAGCATGGCGACACAATGTGAATCTTTAATCCTCACTTGTGCACGTTTTGTTGTTTTAGTTCAACCAACCAAATAATATTTGCACCTGATGTTGTAGCAGTATTTACTGTAACAATTGATGATAGTACTGGTTACAGGGACCGATTAATAATTTTAAGGCTATATTCAAACTGTTTGGCTAGATAAATGGCTAAAGTATTTATGATACAAGTGTCCTTTTGTTTCGACTTATACGTAGGATTGATTGCCTGTCATACTTTCTGTATACTGAATCCTTTAGTTTGTTGCAATGAAATTAATATTTTAGTGTCTAATCATCCATTTCGTTTAAATTTTTAAACCATTTGTAACAACATTTATGCTACACATTCTGATACCATTTCCATTCTGCTAACCATTTGATTTTTTCCCTGTTGAACTAACTCTCAATACAACTTTTGAGATGCAAATAAATAGCTATAGCAAACAAATTTTAAACATTATTTAACTTTGATTAATAGAAAAACTTTTCACATAAACAGTTTTAATTTATTCTGCCAACTTTTTATTGAAATTTCTAAATGCAAATTTCATATCTAATGCATTCGTGTAACATATTCAGTTTTTATAATCAATCAATGTCTATTTATTACAAAATTTATAATAACAAGTTAGAGTGCAATACTCGGCTGTGCCGAATCTTTAATACCCTCCACCTAAAAGTAATAAGAAATACAAAAATATATCTAATATATCTACAATATATCTAAAAATATAGTATGAAAAATGTTTAGAAATATCAATTCTTATGGAGGTTGTCTTACATTTTGATCCGTAACTCTTGTTCTACTATACCAATGTTGCTGATTTTCAACACCAAACTGCTTAGCAGAAATATGAACGGTAAACTTTGTTGATTTACTTTGGACGTGAAAGTGTTTTACACAGACAGACAGACGGACATGGCTCAATCGAATTTCGTAAGGACCAAGAATATATATACTTTGTTGGGTCTCACATGAATATTTATGAGTGTTACACATGGAACGACAAACTTGTATATACCCTCATTCACCACTTAGGGTGGTGGAGTGTATAATAACACATGTAAACTTATTGCATACTTATTCTCAAGTATTAATAGGAAACCATATTATTTATTCAAATTCATAGATTTTCAATTTTCCTAGAATTGAATATTAGTTTTTATGTGACAAAAACCCCAAAGGCGAATAAATAAACACAAAAAGGCCCTTGAATATTTAAAACTTTTAACTTATATTGAAACTACATGTACGAGTATATATTTATTTTATCAAAGTTTTTTCCACACATTAGTGAAAAATAGAAAAACAAGAAACAAAAAAAAAATAAAAAAAAAATGGGGAAACAAGTATTTGAATATGAATGTAGATACATATATACCTGTGAATTTACAGTGTAACGTATAATATAAGATATTTATATTATTTCTATAAAGCCATGGAATTGTACACATGATGGACATGGAATTGTGGTTATTGTTATTGAAAAGACAATAAAAAAGGCTCAAATAAAAATTATTTTTTAGAAATGACACTCCAACTCCTCTTTAAACCTTCTTTATAATTTTTAAAATATCTAAAGTAACACTGTGTTGCATTACTATATTTACACTATTTTCAATTCATAACCCTAATGTAATTAAACTTATTCACCAAAATATTGCAAAAAAAATAGTTTTTGCCAAAATCCGCCTAATTAAAATCGAGGTTATTTGTTTTTTAGTTTTGTTTTCTAATACTATATCATTATTAAATCCCAAAAAAGTGTTTTTAAAATTCATAATTTTAAGAACAATTTTTATTTTTAGTTGACCTTTTAAATTTTTAAAATTTTGATAATTTTTAGTTAGGCTTGATTTCATTAAATTTAATTTTCAATTAATTATTATTTTTACTGAAGGTAGGGATTGTTTTTACAACATTAAATCTTATTCAAATTTTATTGATAATTTTTCTAAACAGTGGTACTGGTGATAATTTTGATAATTTTTAGTTAGGCTTGAGTTCATTAAATTTAATTTTCAATTAATTATTATTTTTACTGAAGGTAGGGATTGTTTTTACAACATTAAATCTTATTCAAATTTTATTGATAATTTTTCTAAACAGTGGTACTGGTGGTTCGAAATTTGCTGTAATAATTATAATTTTTTTCAATTTATTTACATGTTGATTTCCTTCTTTTAGTAATATTTCATATTTTAAAATCAATTCCTACCTTCGATAAAAATAATAATTTAATGAAAATTAAATTTAAGAACTCAAGCCTAACTAAAAATTGTCAATTCATAATTTTGTTTACAAAATTTTAAAAAAATTTTAAATTGCTTTAAAAACTGCCATTAAAAAAACTAATATATTTGTCCATACTTGATTATAGGTTAACTTTATGCTGCGAAGATAAAAATTCGTATATAGGGTGTTTTTGTTAGATGTATAGAACTTTAAGTTGGCAACACTTTTTTAACTGGGGCCATTTTGTCGGATGTCAAGTGATTTATGTTTCTAGTCGCTAGTCTACACCAATAAGCCTGAAACGATTGACCACTTGGAAAACAACATTCGCCGCGTTATTGCCGTTATACAGCCACAAATATTGGAAAAAGTCATCGAAAATATGCCCTCACGATTAGACTACGTCTGAGCCAATTATATGCCAGAAGTCATATTTAAATTAAATTCCCAGAAGATTATCTTTCGTATAAAGTAAATTTCTATAGAAAATACTGTTATACTAATTTTCTATTGAAAATACTGTTACTCTAAAACAAAAACTGTTATATAGAAAATATTCTTTAGAAAAAAATTTTAAAATATTGATTTCTGATTTTGCGCTATGAACAACTGAAAATGGTAATTTATCAATATTTTCACGAAAAATTTTCACGTTCACAAGGCCAAAACTCCCTGAAGGAGCGTTCCGATGCTTTTGCGATGTACTAGAGTTTTCTTAACTATTGTCTTGTCTACAATTTTTGTTTTAGTATTGGATCGATAATCGCAATGGTTTGGCTGTTATAGGCCAAAATATCAAAAAAAAAAAAAAAAAAAAAAAAAAACCTGACAAAAGTCTGAGAAAAAACTGCAAGTCAAAATCTGGAAGCTGAATTTTCACTGTAGACATATGGTATAGTGGACTTTTTTGCTCAGTACATCCCATGTTCAATCGACTCAGAAAGTGATTCTGAGTCGATCGGTATACTTTAAGGTGGGTGTTGGACCAATATTTCTGAGCGTGTAGGGTATAATAGGAGCGATTTAAGCAATAAGAATTGAGCCGTCTGAACACCGAAGAAATTTCAAGAAAAAAATTGTATCAATCTTTGCAATAAGAATTGCTTTGTGTAAATTGGGACTCAGTATACTGTAGTAGACGAGACTATTGTTCGACGAAAGCTGATGCCTGTGCCATTGCTATAACACAAAACTGCTAGACTTTTGGCTAAAAGATGCTTCTAATCTTTGTAAATAGTTGCACTATTAAAACATATTTTTGTGATTTTTGCTGATGAGTAAAAATTCAGTATTGATGGTTCAGATGGTTTCAATAGCAAAACCAAAATATTTCTCAAAAATTTAATTCACAAGTAGCTGTGCATCTACAGACTCTGATTAGGATGCCGTGTGTACTGCCGGCGGTGCACACGGCACTCAACGTGTTAATGAAAAACAATTTATTTTTCAACGAGACAACGCACATACAAAATAATAATTTTTTGTTAAATAGTTTTTGGGTTTTTTTATTCGTTTCACATACATACATGTAAGTTAAACTATTCAATTTATATTTTAACTAACAAAACTGAGAAAAGTTTGATGTATTTATTGTTATGAAACGCAATGTTTATTGATACTTTGTGTTTATTCAATACTTTTTACTACGTGACCTAATCTCTCTCACACTGTTTCCATATTATTTCGGCTACATACAACAAAAGCTGTAGCAGCAAGTAGTATTTCACCAAGTAGCAATTGAACCTCTCAACTAACGATAAAACCAATTTAATATAAATTTTTTTTATTTATATTTATATTTTTATACTAGCAGACAAACACAAAAATTACTTTTAAATAAATTTGCAAAAATATAAAACAAACCATACATACCAACACGCTGTGACGAATCTTATATACCCTTCAAGAATTGGATAATTCACGAATGAACTAGTTCAGTTAAATTGTTCAGTGTTATCATGAAATAAATAAGAGAAAAACAACAAAGTCTGATTTTTTAAATATTATAACTTTTTTTCAACAATTCTGTAAATCACTTTCCTCTATGTGTAAAGAGGACACACAATATAAATGAGCACTTTATTATATAGCCAAAATATACTGTGAAAATAACAAACATAATAACCAACATATACCAAATAATATATGTATAGCCTTAATCTAATAGGTGAAGGGTATAATGAAAAAAATATAGAAAAAGCAAAAAAAATAGTAATTGTGTGTGAGAGTACGAGTATTTGAATATGTGAGTATTTCGAACAGAATCTAAATATTTTTAGTCTAAAATGAATTTGAATATTTAAATGTGTGTTTTGTTCCAAATGTTTGAATGCTAACCAAAATGTTTGTATTGAAGAAATATACTTCTCGAAATATTTATAGTAACAAAAACGTTTTTGTCATAAGTAGAAAAGTGTTATTGCAATCATAAAAGTATTTCGGCATGTATGCCGTGGTCGCTAAATCGAAAACGTTTGGTGTCAGTCTTTTGTAAAGTTTTTAGCCCCCTGGTATTATTAAAATGCTACAAAGTATTGTCATTAAAGAAATCAAATTGTCGTAATATATATAAATATTAATGCCCTTTAATTGCCAACAGTTTTGGAGAGTTGAATAATATTTGGCTATTGTCAAGGAAATGTAAAAAAAGAAATTCTTAGTGGCAATAAATAGTTAAATAAACAAGGTGAATGTGTTAGGCGAAAGTGCTACTTCATGTGCAACAGTAAAAAATTGGGTTTCTGAATTTAAACGTGGTCGTACAAGCATTAAGGATAAACCACGTTGTAAATGTCCAAAAATAGCAACAACAACAACAACAGAAATTGTAGCCAAAGTGCATGGAATGGTATTAAATGATCGACGAATAAAAGTGCATGAAAAGCTAATATCATGGGCATCTGAAATTTTCGCGTCCATTTAATTTTGCATGAAGAACTACAAATGAAAAAACTTTCTGCAAGATGGATGCACCATTTGTTAACATTCGACCAAAAACGCAAAACAATGAAAATTTCTCAATATTTGTTTGGATCGTTTTAAGAGACATGGATCCACCACTATACTCCACAGCCAATATAACAATCCAAGCAATGGACTGAAGCTGAAGGAAGTGCCCCAATGAAGGCAAAAACAATTCAATCGGCTGGTAAGGTTATAGCAAAGGGTTTTTAGGGACTTCAAAGGTATTTTATTGATTGTCTATCTGCAAAGGATAAAGCAGTAAATTCAGAATACGCTTGCAAAATATTGGTTTAACCCTCATCCTGTAAAGAAAAAAAGGAACGAATCTTGTATTTTGGGCAAATTGTGCCCAATACAATTTTACTAGTTTTATTACTTTTTGTTACAAGTATTACATATTATTTCTACATGGGAATGATTTTTGCACACAAATAAGTTACAATTCATACATTTTGTATTATATTTAGTACTGTTAGACTTATTTTCACAGAAGTGACAACGGCCTCTCTTTGTATTTTTCTCTTTTTGCGGGTGATGTAGATTCCTTGCGATAGTACCATATGGCTGTGTCTTACGCTGCTGCTTTTCATCCTCCAAAAGCTCAAATCCCAGTTCTTCCAAAAAAAGCCTGCGACGAAAATGCTTTGATTTGTTCCACTCGGGATTTATTGCTGTCCAAATAACGAAAGCATTGCATGCGGATACATCAAGCATATTTGCAAATAGAGCTACAGGCCACCTATTAGTTTTCCGCTTACAAGTATATGTGGCAACCAGTTGGTCGAGTGTATCCACCCCTGCCTTTGTATGGTTATAATACTCTATTATTTCTGGTTTCTTTGACATATGAGGTAAAAAAGTTATCGCAAGTTAAATTTCGGCCTTTGAGTCCTTTTGCAAGTTCGAGTACCACTCGCATGCCTTGATTCTTTTCAGGAACGCATATACCTAACTCTAAAACTGGTATAGGGTATTAAATGGTTGGTCTTGACTGACTATAATTTTTTTACTTGTTATACATACCCTTTTGGACATCGTTTTTTCTTTTCCTTTTTTTCGTTCTGTAAAAATTTATTTATACAATTCACAACCCGCGACTGCAACAGAATCAACTACTCACGTAAAAAAACAAAACTGAACTCATGAATGTCGAATGTTTCCCTCTTTCTAATGTTTTTGGAGCGATAAAACAAGTGGGCATAAGTTGGGGATTCCCCAAACTACAAAAAACAACGTGAAAATAAGTCTAACAGTACTAAATATAATACAAAATGTATGAATTGTAACTTATTTGTGTGCAAAAATCATTCCCATGTAGAAATAGTATGTAATACTTGTAACAAAAAGTAATAAAACTAGTAAAATTGTATTGGGCAAAATTTGCCCAAAATACAAGATTTGCTACTTTTTTTATAGGGGTGCCTTTTTGTGGAGCCACAATATAAATTTTAACAGCGCTGCTAAATATACATAAAAGACTAATTGTCAAGAAGTTTCATACCGATATTACTAAATACACGCCAGATATGCTGAGTTGAAAACGCGTTTGGGCAAAATTTGCCCAAAATACAGGATTAGGGTTAATTAAATGTAGAAATTCGAGAAAAACGTTCAACACAAAAAAATAATTTTTCATCAAGACAACACGCCAGCGCACAAGAGTATTTTAACAATGACTAGAATTAACGAATTTAAGTACGAATTGCTTGACCACCTACCTTATTCTCCAGCTTTAGCTCCCAGTGACTTTTACCTGTTCCCAAATCTGAAAAAAATCTTACCTAACAAGTCCTTTACCACAAATGAAAATGCAATTACAGATGCAATTACAGTTGAGGAAAACTATTTTAGTAAGGGGATAGAATTGCCAGATAAGCGTTGGACTAAGTGTAGTGAAGTTTCAGGAGATTAAATTAAAAAATAAAAATATTTTTGGAAAACTAACTATTCTTCTGGACTAAGAAGATTCCGAACCGCCCTTGTACATTCTTGGTTTTAAAAAACAAAGTTATTGTAGAAAATCCCAGTATTTAAAATGTTTGAAACTTTTTGTGTGTTCTTAAAAAAATTTCATGAACAAAACCACCGTACGACTTATGACAAAAACATTTGTGGTCTTATAGATATTTCGGGGAGTGTGGTAGTTGAGTTGGGTGTGAGAGTGTGCATGTATATTTAGAATAATGTGAATGTTTGCAGAAAGTTAAACTTTATAAACAACTGCTTGCATTGGCATACTCATACACGTAGATATACGAGGCCTTATTAAAAAGTCAGTTTAAAAAGTAAAAAGTATACAACAGGGATTCGTTATCACAATAGCAAGACATTTACTTTACATTATAACACTTCTTTTCGAAAAATCTTCATTTAATAGTAGATGTAGCTTATTAAACACTGTCATAGATTTTCTTATGTTTGATTATAAAAAAGAGAATTGTTAGTTCAATTTTAGTTCTACACAATAATTTTTTGTGTTTTAAAAAGCATATCAAGTTTGAGTGCTTGTATATATATTTTTTCTAAATGAATTAAAGAATGCAAACTATGTATCGGTTAAGTTTAATTAAGTTTCAGTTGCAAAGTTATTTAACTTTTTCTATAGTTTTGTTTTTCTGAATCTGATTATTTTATTCTCTCTATTTTGTTAAAAGAAAATAAAAAACAACAACTAAATTTTATTTACTGCTGATGTGGCAAAAACAAATGTATGTATTTTAACTGTAAATATTTATTTAAAATGCATCCAAGATGTCGTTTGTACACGGACAGTGTGCAGCCCAAAAGAAGCTGATTGTAAATTTGTTAAATAAATTTAAAAGTTTTTGTTTGCAACTGACTGTATAATAGGGTGCCCCAAAAAATCGTTTCTTTCTGATTTTCATAGGTGCTCAATCATAATTTAAAAGCTTATAGGGTAAAGTATTTTTGATTTTTTTAAGAATTTTCGGAATAGGTTTAGAGGTAGCGCAAATGGAACTTAATGTTTTTGCATATGGAAATAAAGTTTGGGAAATTTTCTTTAGAAATATTCGGTCACAAAATTAAATGAAAGTGGTTATTGACAAGGTTATGATTCAAGTTTGAAAAAAGGCCGAAAACCCAGATTTTTAACGAAGACTTGATTCGAGTGACCTATAAACCTTTTCCTAAAAATCTAAAAAAAAATTAAAAAATACTGGCCCCTATAAGCTTTCAAATTATGCTTGAACCTCTGAGAAAAAAAATTTGGGACAACCCTACAATATAATTATGTTTATGTATTTGCCAATTAGAGCTTATAAAAATCTAAATTCAACATCAAACAAACATTATGTAATGCATTTCTTATTTAAATTAATTGTTACTCGTATTTGCAACCTGACCTTTGCTTTATACTATTTTCGATTACCTTTTTGTGTTTAATTTATCAGTAAAAATAAATACTGTATACATATGCTGTTTTTGCTCTACACTGTAAGTAAATTTTATTTTGTAAAGTTTACATTTGTTTTTTTATACCTTCACCTTCATGAGTAGAGTATATGTATACAAGTTTGTCATTCCGTGTGTTATTTCCACAATATAATTTTCCGACCCTATAAAGTCGATTAAGCGATGTCCGTCTGTCTGGATGTTGAAATAAATTGTTTAAAGTCCCCAGATATCTTCGGGATCCAAGTCGGCCACGGAGAAATCCGAGACAACCTCTGAAAATTACGAACAAATTCATCAACAGATGTTGTTTACGAACTTATTGATTCTTCCAACTGAGTCCAAATATGCTCCACTACTTTTATTGAAATATAAAAAAAAAATAATGGCGCACTCTATTTTATAATGTTGGACAATTCAACTTTATTTTAAGGTCTTTTACTTTGAATGCTTAAAAAAGAATGAGCTTATAATCAAATACATATAATTATTTAAGTATAATATGTAAATATGCCTTGCTTATTTAATAAGAATAAATGCATAAAACAGTTACTTTATTTCTCCAGTTGTTTTACACTGAGTTGATACATACTGATATACATAAGATAAATTAAAATAGAGTATGGTGATCACTGCAGTAAAACCAGTATTATGCGATCATCTTGTAACGGTTCGGTTTCCCACGTCACCATAATTGTAATGGTTCGGTGGGTTTATTTTTCTGAATCCCGCATTCGCCTCTAAGTAACCGTGATCGTTTGCACGTGCTTGCTAGGGTCTAGCTCGTCGGATGGGGAGGGGTTTTTGATCAGGTCACTCGGAAACCGCACTTACAATAAGATATCACGTGCAAAGATAGATAAGGTAGGTGAAATAAAAACAATCTTACATCAGATGCTCAGGAACTAGATGGAAGAGTTCCCTTGCCCATATCCCTACCATGTTACCAATGTCCTAAACTAGATTTAGTTGGTAACCCACTAAAACACGGAACTTGATTTGGTTACATAAGGTTATAAGAAATTTATTCCATATTAATTTTTACATACATAATTAAATTCAAAAGAAAAGAGGGTCAAAAATAATAACATTGGTAAAATTCATTTTAAGGTTAATTATCTCGAACTTTAATAGAAACTCTAATATTAAATATTTTAAGAAAAAAATAGCGAAGTTAAATTCAAATTTAAAAATTCAAGTATCATTGTTTCAGGCCTGAACTGTTATTTAAGAGAAAAATATTATAGGACTAAAGCTTAACTTATAGAGTACAATAATTATTTTAATGATTCTTACAAATATACAGTTTTTTATATTTTTTTTTTTCATTATTTTATCCGAAATAAAATATGTTTCATTCCCATTTTCTCTTCTACATTCATTCAGAGATTTTTGTAAAATTACAACAAGAACTTAACTTAAAAATTGTGATACATAAAAAAAAATAGATATGTATGTATGTATATAAAAGTATGAATGAATGCGACCAAAGAAAAGAAGAATGAATCTTACATGCGTTTTACACTCATATAAAAATGTTGGTGATTTATAAAATTGATGGATTTTCTTTTTCGTTTTTATATTTTTTTTTTGTTTTGTTTTTTTTTTGTTTAATAGGTTTTATCTTTGAATTTCTTTGAACTTATTTAAATTTTATCGTTATATTTCTTTTAAAATCTAACTGTATGTTCTTCAGTTATAGAAAATATGAATTAAAAAAAACCAATTATTATGTGAGGAATAGGTATTTAGCTTAATATGGAGGAATTATGAAAAGTTGAATTCTGAGACAATATTATTAAAATGTGTGCTAGTCGATGGGCAAGATATTTTAGCCAATAAAATAATATAATATTGAAGATAATTCTTATTGGAAATAAAAATGTTACAAATGTTTTCTTCCTTTTTTTTCGGGATGATTAGATGAAAACCCACGAGGAGAGCCACCAGAATTTGAAGAAGTTGTAGCTACACCAGTTAGGGGGCTGAAACACGAGATTCCGAAGCACATGGGCTGAACACCTTCAGAAATCCTTTTTTTTCAAGCACTGCTTCACACAAATTAATTTAAAAAACAGGATAATTCAAGTTATTGTAACGATCTTTGTCCTTTGTCCTTTCTTTTTTCTCACTTATAAGGTACAACTGGAGCAGACTTTAATATATTGATCATGTCACTTTGACTGTCGCAATAGCAATAAAATTTAAACCGAAAATATTTTAATAGCTAATTCTTTTCTTTACATTTACTTTGATTAGGGTTTCTCTTTACTAGAAAATCGGATCGTAAATTGAGGTTTTGCCAAGTATCGTCAGAGTGTTACTTTACCCAAATACGTATACTAAGGGAATAAGCTAATACATGGTTTATACTTTAAAAAGTTTTAGCTAAGAACTTTTTTTTCTTCTCTCTTTTTTTTTTTTCTTTTCTTCACATATGTATATTTTTGTATTAATAAAATTTAAAATATTTGGGACATTTTCAAATAGTAAGTACGGCAATCTATGGAATCCCTATTCGTCATAAAAGTGTGTATGAAGTAAATCATGAATGAAAACGAAATTTGCAAAAGTTAATTGAGAAGAATATGCCCTTGAGGAATGTCAAGTATTGGAGAATTTAAAGGAGAGATCAAAGAGAAACGATATGAAACTTGAACTTATACCTATAGGAGACGAAAATTGAGAAAAATTACGTACTATAAATATTCTTCGTACAATGAGGTTTACATTTATAGCACAACCGTCACAATCTCTGAGCACATACATATTTTCATATTATTTACATTTCTCGAAATGATCATAATCAACGAGACTAATGATTATTACAATAAAATTATAAATAAGTCGCTCATGATAATTAACTTCACTTATGTTTTAAATTCAAAAATGATATGGATTTAGGTTTTATACAAGAAATAAATTTACGGTTGAGATAATTTAAATAAATATATAAATATAGATTCGGCATAGCCGAATATAGCACTCTTACTTGTTCTCTAATACATTTACTTAGAAAACAAGTTTTGATTATATGTTTGTCCATGTCTATTTTTATCTATGTTTAACCATTGAGCTTCAAACATGGTTATGTCATCAACGGTATAGCTAAAGTTTCAATATGAACAAATATATTTGGTTTTACTATTTTTAGGGATTTTTCTTTCAATTAATTTTTATCCATAAATTAAATTTTCCGAATCTTTGCCTCAATTGTTCTATTAGTGTGGTTAAACAATTTTACACTTTTGTCGTATTAGTTTTTTTTTTTTAAGAAACTTCGCAAATTTAAAGTTCAGTATCAATGGTAAAAGTAAATGGTTCAGTTGGCTTTTCTTGAAATGGTTTACTATTTCAAAAATCAAACATGTAACATTAATGAATGCATACATAATTGTAAGTAAAATATTTTTTAACTAAAAACAAAAAAATAGCCTTTGAAAAGCTGTTTTTGAAATGAAAAAAGGCTATAAAAAGATAGAAGCTAAACCAAAAAGCAAAAAACACACTGTCCCAAACACTGCAGGTAACTTTTTAATTTATTAGCGTATACACGATATATAATAGATTAGAAGGCAAACATAACTTATACGACCTGTGAGTGTCAAATTAAGTAATTTTATAATTGTACAAAAAATATTGCATACTTTTTGGTGTAAAATAATATTTTTAATTTAGTACTGATGCGTATACTTAATATGAAATAGATTATAATTTTCATGTAACTCATACGACATGTATTTTACACACAAACCAAACATATTTTAATTTTAGGAATAATTTTATATGTTGCAATGAATATTAATTTTTAGTTGCATTTTTTATCACACTAAAATTAGTTACGAAAATAGTGAAAATATTTTCTTTTCATGATCAACTGTTTATTTCCTATCGGTATAAAAATATTATTTTAAACATGAATATACACATACGTATACATACTCAAACTTTGTAAATATGTTGTTTTATGTTAGCAAATTTATCCGTGTATCAACTACAAGAAAATGAAATATGTATGCAAGTATGTATGTATATCTGCCTTTTATTTAAATTTCCCAAATTAATCAAACAAATTAACTGGAGGCCACGTTTAAAGATTACGACGGTTGCAGTATGCAACTAAGGCAAGCATATTTTTAACTGCAGTTTTTTCTTTTTTCAAGCAAAATATTCCATGTTTAAGAAAATATTAGCTTAAAATTACTGAATTCTGGGGACATGTCTTCTGTAAAAGAAGCTAGATTAATCTTGTTACGCACATATTTGAATAACTGGTTGTTGCTTGCTAAATTTTATATGCCTTAATTACTTCAATAAATTATTATATACACGTGTATGGTTGTATGTATGTATGAATCTTTAAAAATGATTTTAATATGCAAATATTAAAGATATCAAAAAAGCTTTGTTGTTTATTAATTTTCAATCAGAGTCTGCATGCAATCTCGACATCAGATAAGCTTAAAATTGTTTATTGATTAGTTTTAAATGCTAAAGAATGAAATAAGATCCACCCAACAAATCAGATTTTTAAGACTTAGTAATGTACACTCAAATATGTTTTAGTTTAACAAACAACTATAATTAAAAAATATGTATAATAAAGTGTACATCATCCGAGAAATCGGAACTAGGATTTGCATAAATATCAGTTGTGTTATGAGAGCATCAGAAAATAGTGGCAATATTGCTGTAGCCTTCTTAAAGAACATCGAATACTTATAATGAATTTAGCATTTTCTTGCTAAACGTTGCATTATACCCTTCACCTTCATGAGAAGGGTATATATAAGTTTGTCATTCGGTTTGTAATTTCCACAATATAATTTTTCGACCCTATAAAGTATATATATTCTGGATCCCTATAGATGAAAATTGCTGAATTTAAATGTTTGGATTTCAAGCTGAAAATTGCTAAAAAATTTAAATTTTTGGATTTCACGCTGAAAATTGCTGGAAAAAATTTAAATATTTGGATTTCAAGCTGAAAATTGCTGAAAAAATTTAAATGTTTGGAACTCATGCTGGAAATTGCTGAAAAAATTTAAATGTTTAAATTTCATGCTGGAAATTGATGAAAACAATTAAATGTTTGGATTTAAAGCTGAAAATTGCTGAAAAAATTTAAATGTTTGGAACTCAAGCTGCGAATTTCTGAAAAAATTTAAATATTTGGATTTCAAGCTGAAAATTGCTGAAAAAATTTAAATGTTTGGATTTCATGCTGGAAATTGCTGAAAAAATTTAAATGTTTAAATTTCATGCTGGAAATTGATGAAAACAATTAAATGTTTGGATTTAAAGCTGAAAATTGCTGAAAAAATTTAAATGTTTGGAACTCAAGCTGCAAATTTCTGAAAAAATTTAAATATTTGGATTTCAAGCTGAAAATTGCTGAAAAAATTTAAATGTTTGGAACTCATGCTGGAAATTGCTGAAAAAATTTAAATGTTTAAATTTCATGCTGGAAATTGATGAAAACAATTAAATGTTTGGATTTAAAGCTGAAAATTGCTGAAAAAATTTAAATGTTTGGAACTCAAGCTGCAAATTTCTGAAAAAATTTAAATATTTGGATTTCAAGCTGAAAATTGCTGAAAAAATTTAAATGTTTGGAACTCATGCTGGAAATTGCTGAAAAAATTTAAATGTTTAAATTTCATGCTGGAAATTGCTGAAAAAATTTAAATGTTTGCATTTCATGCTGGAAATTGCTGAAAAATTTAAATGTTTGGATTTCATGCTGGAAATTGCTGAAAAATTTAAATGTTTGCATTTCATGCTGAAATTGCTGAAAAATTTAAATGTTTGGATTTCATGCTGGAAATTGCTGAAAAATTTAAATGTTTGCATTTCATGCTGAAATTGCTGAAAAATTTAATGTTTGGATTTCATGCTGGAAATTGATGAAAACAATTAAATGTTTGGATTTAAAGCTGAAAATTGCTGAAAAAATTTAAATGTTTGGAACTCAAGCTGCAAATTTCTGAAAAAATTTAAATATTTGGATTTCAAGCTGAAAATTGCAGAAAAAATTTAAATGTTTGGAACTCATGCTGGAAATTGCTGAAAAAATTTAAATGTTTAAATTTCATGCTGGAAATTGCTGAAAAAATTTAAATGTTTGCATTTCATGCTGGAAATTGCTGAAAAATTTAAATGTTTGGATTTCATGCTGGAAATTGCTGAAAAATTTAAATGTTTGGATTTCAAGCTGAAAATTGCTGAAAAAATTTAAATGTTTGGAACTCATGCTGGAAATTGCTGAAAAAATTTAAATATTTGGATTTCAAGCTGAAAATTGCTGAAAAATTTAAATGTTTGGATTTCATGCTGGAAATTGCTGGAAAAATTTTAATGTTTGCATTTCATGCTGGAAATTGCTGAAAAATTTAAATGTTTGGATTTCATGCTGAAAATTGCTGGAAAAATTCAAATGTTTGGATTTCATGCTGGAAATTGCTGAAAAAATTTAAATGTTTGCATTTCATGCTGGAAATTGCTGAAAAATTCAAATGTTTGGATTTCATGCTGGAAATTGCTGAAAAAATTTAAATGTTTGCATTTCATGCTGGAAATTGCTGAAAAATTTAAATGTTTGGATTTCATGCTGGAAATTGCTGAAAAAATTTAAATGTTCAGACTTCAAGCTGAAAATTGATGAAAACATTTAAATGTTTGGATTTAAAGCTGAAAATTGCTGAAAAAATTTAAATATTTGGATTTCAAGCTGAAAATTGCTGAAAAAATTTAAATGTTTGGAACTCAAGCTGCAAATTTCTGAAAAAATTTAAATGTTTGGATTTCATGCTGGAAATTGCTGAAAAAATTTAAATATTTGGATTTCAAGCTGAAAATTGCTGAAAAAATTTAAATGTTTGGAACTCAAGCTGCAAATTTCTGAAAAAATTTAAATGTTTGGATTTCATGCTGGAAATTGCTTAAAAAATTTAAATGTTTAAATTTCATGCTGGAAATTGCTGAAAAAAATTAAATGTTTGGATTTCATGCTGGAAATTGCTTAAAAAATTTAAATGTTTAAATTTCATGCTGGAAATTGCTGAAAAAAATTAAATGTTTGGATTTCATGCTGGAAATTGCTTAAAAAATTTAAATGTTTAAATTTCATGCTGGAAATTGCTGAAAAAAATTAAATGTTTGGATTTCATGCTGGAAATTGCTTAAAAAATTTAAATGTTTAAATTTCATGCTGGAAATTGCTGAAAAAAATTAAATGTTTGGATTTCATGCTGGAAATTGCTGAAAAATTTAAATGTTTAAATTTCATGCTGGAAATTGCTGAAAAAATTTAAATGTTTGGATTTCATGCTGGAAATTGCTTAAAAAATTTAAATGTTTAAATTTCATGCTGGAAATTGCTGAAAAAATTTAAATGTTTGCATTTCATGCTGGAAATTGCTGAAAAATTTAAATGTTTAAATTTCATGCTGGAAATTGCTGAAAAAATTTAAATGTTTGGATTTTATGCTGGAAATTGCTGAAAAAATTTAAATGTTTGCATTTCATGCTGAAAATTGCTGAAAAAATTTAAATGTTTGGAACTCATGCTGGAAATGTTTGGATTTCATGCTGAAAATTGCAGAAAAAATTTAAATGTTTGGAACTCATGCTGGAAATTGCTGAAAAAATTTAAATGTTTAAATTTCATGCTGGAAATTGCTGAAAAAATTTAAATGTTTGCATTTCATGCTGGAAATTGCTGAAAAATTTAAATGTTTGGATTTCATGCTGGAAATTGCTGAAAAAATTTAAATGTTTGGATTTTATGCTGGAAATAGCTGAAAAAATTTAAATGTTTGCATTTCATGCTGGAAATTGCTGAAAAATTTAAATGTTTGGATTTCATGCTGAAAATTGCTGAAAAAATTTAAATGTTTGGATTTTATGCTGGAAATTGCTGAAAAAATTTAAATGTTTGCATTTCATGCTGAAAATTGCTTAAAAATTTAAATGTTTGGATTTCATGCTGAAAATTGCTGAAAAAATTTAAATGTTTGGATCTCAAGCTGAAAATTTCTGAAAAAATTTAAATGTTTGGATTTCATGCTGAAAATTGCAGAAAAAATTTAAATGTTTGGAACTCATGCTGGAAATTGCTGAAAAAATTTAAATGTTTAAATTTCATGCTGGAAATTGCTGAAAAAATTTAAATGTTTGGATTTTATGCTGGAAATAGCTGAAAAAATTTAAATGTTTGCATTTCATGCTGGAAATTGCTGAAAAATTTAAATGTTTGGATTTCATGCTGAAAATTGCTGAAAAAATTTAAATGTTTGGATTTTATGCTGGAAATTGCTGAAAAAATTTAAATGTTTGCATTTCATGCTGAAAATTGCTTAAAAATTTAAATGTTTGGATTTCATGCTGAAAATTGCTGAAAAAATTTAAATGTTTGGATCTCAAGCTGAAAATTTCTGAAAAAATTTAAATGTTTGGATTTCATGCTGAAAATTGCAGAAAAAATTTAAATGTTTGGAACTCATGCTGGAAATTGCTGAAAAAATTTAAATGTTTAAATTTCATGCTGGAAATTGCTGAAAAAATTTAAATGTTTGCATTTCATGCTGGAAATTGCTGAAAAATTTAAATGTTTGGATTTCATGCTGGAAATTGCTGAAAAAATTTAAATGTTTGGATTTTATGCTGGAAATAGCTGAAAAAATTTAAATGTTTGCATTTCATGCTGGAAATTGCTGAAAAATTTAAATGTTTGGATTTCATGCTGAAAATTGCTGAAAAAATTTAAATGTTTGGATTTTATGCTGGAAATTGCTGAAAAAATTTAAATGTTTGCATTTCATGCTGAAAATTGCTTAAAAATTTAAATGTTTGGATTTCATGCTGAAAATTGCTGAAAAAATTTAAATGTTTGGATCTCAAGCTGAAAATTTCTGAAAAAATTTAAATGTTTGGATTTCATGCTGAAAATTGCTGAAAAAATTTAAATGTTTGGAACTCATCCTGGAAATTACTGAAAAAATTTAAATGTTTAAATTTCATGCTGGAAATTGATGAAAACAATTAAATGTTTGGATTTAAAGCTGAAAATTGCTGAAAAAATTTAAATGTTTGGAACTCAAGCTGCAAATTTCTGAAAAAATTTAAATATTTGGATTTCAAGCTGAAAATTGCTGAAAAAATTTAAATGTTTGGAACTCATGCTGGAAATTGCTGAAAAAATTTAAATGTTTAAATTTCATGCTGGAAATTGATGAAAACAATTAAATGTTTGGATTTAAAGCTGAAAATTGCTGAAAAAATTTAAATGTTTGGAACTCAAGCTGCAAATTTCTGAAAAAATTTAAATATTTGGATTTCAAGCTGAAAATTGCTGAAAAAATTTAAATGTTTGGAACTCAAGCTGCAAATTTCTGAAAAAATTTAAATGTTTGGATTTCATGCTGGAAATTGCTTAAAAAATTTAAATGTTTAAATTTCATGCTGGAAATTGCTGAAAAAAATTAAATGTTTGGATTTCATGCTGGAAATTGCTTAAAAAATTTAAATGTTTAAATTTCATGCTGGAAATTGCTGAAAAAAATTAAATGTTTGGATTTCATGCTGGAAATTGCTTAAAAAATTTAAATGTTTAAATTTCATGCTGGAAATTGCTGAAAAAAATTAAATGTTTGGATTTCATGCTGGAAATTGCTTAAAAAATTTAAATGTTTAAATTTCATGCTGGAAATTGCTGAAAAAAATTAAATGTTTGGATTTCATGCTGGAAATTGCTGAAAAATTTAAATGTTTAAATTTCATGCTGGAAATTGCTGAAAAAATTTAAATGTTTGGATTTCATGCTGGAAATTGCTTAAAAAATTTAAATGTTTAAATTTCATGCTGGAAATTGCTGAAAAAATTTAAATGTTTGCATTTCATGCTGGAAATTGCTGAAAAATTTAAATGTTTAAATTTCATGCTGGAAATTGCTGAAAAAATTTAAATGTTTGGATTTTATGCTGGAAATTGCTGAAAAAATTTAAATGTTTGCATTTCATGCTGGAAATTGCTGAAAAATTTAAATGTTTGGATTTCATGCTGAAAATTGCTGAAAAAATTTAAATGTTTGGAACTCATGCTGGAAATGTTTGGATTTCATGCTGAAAATTGCAGAAAAAATTTAAATGTTTGGAACTCATGCTGGAAATTGCTGAAAAAATTTAAATGTTTAAATTTCATGCTGGAAATTGCTGAAAAAATTTAAATGTTTGCATTTCATGCTGGAAATTGCTGAAAAATTTAAATGTTTGGATTTCATGCTGGAAATTGCTGAAAGATTTAAATGTTTGCATTTCATGCTGAAATTGCTGAAAAATTTAAATGTTTAAATTTCATGCTGGAAATTGCTGAAAAAATTTAAATGTTTGGATTTTATGCTGGAAATAGCTGAAAAAATTTAAATGTTTGCATTTCATGCTGGAAATTGCTGAAAAATTTAAATGTTTGGATTTCATGCTGAAAATTGCTGAAAAAATTTAAATGTTTGGATTTTATGCTGGAAATTGCTGAAAAAATTTAAATGTTTGCATTTCATGCTGAAAATTGCTTAAAAATTTAAATGTTTGGATTTCATGCTGAAAATTGCTGAAAAAATTTAAATGTTTGGATCTCAAGCTGAAAATTTCTGAAAAAATTTAAATGTTTGGATTTCATGCTGAAAATTGCTGAAAAAATTTAAATGTTTGGAACTCATGCTGGAAATTACTGAAAAAATTTAAATGTTTAAATTTCATGCTGGAAATTGATGAAAACAATTAAATGTTTGGATTTAAAGCTGAAAATTGCTGAAAAAATTTAAATGTTTGGAACTCAAGCTGCAAATTTCTGAAAAAATTTAAATATTTGGATTTCAAGCTGAAAATTGCTGAAAAAATTTAAATGTTTGGAACTCATGCTGGAAATTGCTGAAAAAATTTAAATGTTTAAATTTCATGCTGGAAATTGATGAAAACAATTAAATGTTTGGATTTAAAGCTGAAAATTGCTGAAAAAATTTAAATGTTTGGAACTCAAGCTGCAAATTTCTGAAAAAATTTAAATATTTGGATTTCAAGCTGAAAATTGCAGAAAAAATTTAAATGTTTGGAACTCATGCTGGAAATTGCTGAAAAAATTTAAATGTTTAAATTTCATGCTGGAAATTGCTGAAAAAATTTAAATGTTTGCATTTCATGCTGGAAATTGCTGAAAAATTTAAATGTTTGGATTTCATGCTGAAAATTGCTGAAAAAATTTAAATGTTTGGAACTCATGCTGGAAATGTTTGGATTTCATGCTGAAAATTGCAGAAAAAATTTAAATGTTTGGATTTCATGCTGGAAATTGCTGAAAAATTTAAATGTTTAAATTTCATGCTGGAAATTGCTGAAAAAAATTAAATGTTTGGATTTCATGCTGGAAATTGCTGAAAAATTTAAATGTTTAAATTTCATGCTGGAAATTGCTGAAAAAATTTAAATGTTTGGATTTCATGCTGGAAATTGCTTAAAAAATTTAAATGTTTAAATTTCATGCTGGAAATTGCTGAAAAAATTTAAATGTTTGCATTTCATGCTGGAAATTGCTGAAAAATTTAAATGTTTAAATTTCATGCTGGAAATTGCTGAAAAAATTTAAATGTTTGGATTTTATGCTGGAAATTGCTGAAAAAATTTAAATGTTTGCATTTCATGCTGGAAATTGCTGAAAAATTTAAATGTTTGGATTTCATGCTGAAAATTGCTGAAAAAATTTAAATGTTTGGAACTCATGCTGGAAATGTTTGGATTTCATGCTGAAAATTGCAGAAAAAATTTAAATGTTTGGATTTCATGCTGGAAATTGCTGAAAAAATTTAAATGTTTGCATTTCATGCTGGAAATTGCTGAAAAATTTAAATGTTTGGATTTCATGCTGGAAATTGCTGAAGGATTTAAATGTTTGCATTTCATGCTGAAATTGCTGAAAAATTTAAATGTTTAAATTTCATGCTGGAAATTGCTGAAAAAATTTAAATGTTTGGATTTTATGCTGGAAATAGCTGAAAAAATTTAAATGTTTGCATTTCATGCTGGAAATTGCTGAAAAATTTAAATGTTTGGATTTCATGCTGAAAATTGCTGAAAAAATTTAAATGTTTGGATCTCAAGCTGAAAATTTCTGAAAAAATTTAAATGTTTGGATTTCATGCTGAAAATTGCTGAAAAAATTTAAATGTTTGGAACTCATGCTGGAAATTGCTGAAAAAATTTAAATGTTTAAATTTCATGCTGGAAATTGATGAAAACAATTAAATGTTTGGATTTAAAGCTGAAAATTGCTGAAAAAATTTAAATGTTTGGAACTCAAGCTGCAAATTTCTGAAAAAATTTAAATATTTGGATTTCAAGCTGAAAATTGCTGAAAAAATTTAAATGTTTGGAACTCATGCTGGAAATTGCTGAAAAAATTTAAATGTTTAAATTTCATGCTGGAAATTGATGAAAACAATTAAATGTTTGGATTTAAAGCTGAAAATTGCTGAAAAAATTTAAATGTTTGGAACTCAAGCTGCAAATTTCTGAAAAAATTTAAATATTTGGATTTCAAGCTGAAAATTGCTGAAAAAATTTAAATGTTTGGAACTCATGCTGGAACTTGCTGAAAAATTTAAATGTTTGGATTTCATGCTGGAAATTGCTAAAAAATTTAAATGTTTGCATTTCATGCTGAAATTGCTGAAAAATTTAAATGTTTGGAACTCATGCTGGAAATTGCTGAAAAATTTAAATGTTTAAATTTCATGCTGGAAATTGCTGAAAAAATTTAAATATTTGGATTTCAAGCTGAAAATTGCTGAAAAAATTTAAATGTTTGGAACTCATGCTGGAAATTGCTGAAAAAATTTAAATATTTGGATTTCAAGCTGAAAATTGCTGAAAAATTTAAATGTTTGGATTTCATGCTGGAAATTGCTGGAAAAATTTAAATGTTTGCATTTCATGCTGGAAATTGCTGAAAAATTTAAATGTTTGGATTTCATGCTGAAAATTGCTGGAAAAATTCAAATGTTTGGATTTCATGCTGGAAATTGCTGAAAAAATTTAAATGTTTGCATTTCATGCTGGAAATTGCTGAAAAATTCAAATTTTTGGATTTCATGCTGGAAATTGCTGAAAAAATTTAAATGTTTGGATTTTATGCTGGAAATTGCTTAAAAATTTAAATGTTTGGATTTCATGCTGAAAATTGCTGAAAAAATTTAAATGTTTGGATCTCAAGCTGAAAATTTCTGAAAAAATTTAAATGTTTGGATTTCATGCTGAAAATTGCTGAAAAATTTAAATGTTTGGATCTCAAGCTGAAAATTTCTGAAAAAATTTAAATGTTTGCATTTCATGCTGGAAATTGCTGAAAAATTTAAATGTTTGGATTTCATGCTGGAAATTGCTGAAAAAATTTAAATGTTCAGACTTCAACCTGAAAATTGATGAAAACATTTAAATGTTTGGATTTAAAGCTGAAAATTGCTGAAAAAATTTAAATATTTGGATTTCAAGCTGAAAATTGCTGAAAAAATTTAAATGTTTGGAACTCAAGCTGCAAATTTCTGAAAAAATTTAAATGTTTGGATTTCATGCTGGAAATTGCTTAAAAAATTTAAATGTTTAAATTTCATGCTGGAAATTGCTGAAAAAATTTAAATGTTTGGATTTCATGCTGGAAATTGCTGAAAAATTTAAATGTTTAAATTTCATGCTGGAAATTGCTGAAAAAATTTAAATGTTTGGATTTCATGCTGGAAATTGCTTAAAAAATTTAAATGTTTAAATTTCATGCTGGAAATTGCTGAAAAAATTTAAATGTTTTGTTAGCATTTATGTGCGCAGTATTAACAAAACTCAATATAATTAAAACACCGTGTCTTCAAATTCAGGATTATAAGTTTATTCAGGTAATATTCAAAAAGATGGTTGTTCAAAGACTGTTAGTTTATAAAAAAAATAGATACAGAAAAAGCTTGTACAGTAATAATTTGACAGATATTAAAAAACATAGAATTATAAGTGTTGTTTACATTTGAATTGCGATAGAATTGTAACGATTATCAACAATCTCCCCCTCAAATCAAATGTAAATGTATTAAATAGAATTAAAATTCATCTTTAAAAGATTACAACCACTTATGTGCGCTTGCTTTGGTAAGGCTTTTGTAAGAATATCTGCTGCGTTTTCATTTGACATAACGTAGATTACATCGATAGACTTTTCGTCATACTTCTCCCGGATATAGTGATACCTTATATCGATATGCTTGCTTCTCTTCTGAACGGTTGGGTTTTTTACCATAAACGATGCGCCTTGATTGTCACAGAAAATTGAAGTTGGTTTGTTAATATATTTATCAAAACCCATTTCCTTAAGAAGTCCACGAATGAAAACGACATCTTTTGTGCCCTGGCATAGAGCAATATATTCCGCTTCCATTGTGCTTAAGGCTACAATAGGTTGTTTACGCGACTCCCAAGCTATTGGACCTCCAGCCATAAAAACAACATGACCAGAATACGATTTTCGGTCACTTATTTCGGTACCCCAATCAGAGTCTGTAAAGCATTCAAAATTGTCAGAATTATTAGAAAATTTAATTATACCCACTGGATTCTTTTTAAGATATCTCAGAACGTATTTCGCGGCTTGAAAGTGTTCCTTATGTGGATGGGAGTTGAACTGCGACAATTTTGAAACCACATGAATCAGATCGGGTCTGGAAACTACAGCCAAGTACATTAAAGCTCCAATTAGACTTTGGTAACTTTTTGTGTCCAAAACTTCACAATTATTCTCGCATTTCGTTAAAATAGTTCCACTGGACCAAGGAGTTGCTGCTGGTTTACATTCTACCATGCCCCATTTCTTTAAAATTTCTTCGGTATATTTCTTTTGATGAACATTAATATCGCCTCTTAAACCTTCACGATTGACTTCCATCCCAAGATAATATGAAACAGGACCTCGATCAATTACTTCAACATGTTTATTTAAATTTGAAATAACGCTTCTCATCTCTACATCATTTGAACACGCTAGTAGCAAATCATCAACGTATATAGCGATAAGGGTGATATCATTACCATTTCGTTTTATATACACACATGTATCTGATTTACATCTCGAAAAATTCATTTTCAGCAAAATATCATTAATCTTTCTATTCCATTCGCGTCCAGCTTGCTTTAATCCATATAAAGCCTTATTCAATTTGCAAACTTTATTTGGGTGTTCTTTATTTTCAAACATTGGAGGTTGAATCATGTAAACGTCTTCCTCTAAATTACCGTTTAAGTACGCAGCTACTATATCAATATGGTTGACAAGTAATTTATGCTTAGCTGATAGAGCCAACAACAATCTAATTGTAGAATGTCGTACAACCGGAGCAAAAGTTTCTTCAAAATCAATGTTTGGTTTCTGTGAACAACCATGAGCCACGAGACGAGATTTGTATTTCTCTATTGTACCATCAGGGTTATGTTTTAATGCAAAAACCCATTTACAACCAATGACGTTTTTATCATCTGGTTTTTCCACAAGTTGCCATGTTTTGTTTTTTATAAGCGAATCATATTCAGCTTTCATAGCTGCCAGCCATTTCTCGGAATTTTTAGAATTTAACGCCTCTGCCACAGTATTAGGATTTTCAATAATTGAATTCAAAATTTCTGGATTATCTTCAATACAATAAATTTTCCTTGGTCTACCTACGCTACCATCTCTTACAACTTTAGGCCGTCCACGTTTTCTTTTGTTGCCAACGGTAGGAATTTCTTCACTATCAGTTTCACCGCCTTCATCACTACCAGTTTCACCACCTTCATCACTCACCGGCGCTTCATCTTCCAGGACTTCAGCATCATCATGACTATTTTCATTTATATCACCAGATACAGCGTCATTTCTATTTTGTAGAAACTCAAAAATTTCGCCATCAAACACTTCATTTGTTTCACCATCATCTTTAGAAACTTTTTCGAAAGAATTCTCAAAAAATACTACATCACGAGCAATAGTTACTTGTTTTGTGACAGGATTATACAATCGGTATCCTTTTGTATAAAGTTGATAACCTACGAACTTCATCTTATCACCTTTGGGTAAAAGCTTGCCACCTTTTGGTTTCGGACCCTTTTTAAGTACTACCGCATCACAACCAAACGTTTTAAGATGCGATACAGATGGTTTTTTGCCACACCATCTTTCATAAGGCGTAACATCTCCCAGAACTTTAGTGGGGGCACGATTTTTTAAATATGTGGCGGTATTTATGGATTCACCCCATAAGCTTGGTGGTAAACCAGATGAATTCAATAGACACCTTGCCATTTCAACAATAGTTCTGTTCGTACGTTCACTAACACCGTTTTGTTGTGGAGAATATGCGACCGTTGTTTGGTGAACAATTCCTTTTTCAGCAAAAAATTTCTTAAATGAGGAATTTACAAATTCTCTGCCATTGTCACTTCGAACAGTCTTTATTTTGCGGCCTGTCTGCGTCTCCGCGATCCCAGAAAAATGTGTGAATGCTTCAAATGCATCACTTTTGTTTTTAAGAAAATATATTGAAATGTATCGGGAATAGTCATCTACAATTATCATAAAATATAACGATCCTCCCACAGACTTTACGCCAAATGGACCGCACAAATCAGTGTGTACGATTTCCAAAACATCACTTGTCTGTACGCTTGAATAATTTTTGTATGGTTTGGCAGATATTTTATTTACGGCACAAGTAATACACTCAATCGCACTTGGCATTTTTACGTCAAAGCCTTTTACCATATTTTTTATGGTTAATTTATTTAAATCGTGTATATTTATGTGGCCAAATCTCTGATGCCACTTTTTTCCGATTTCTTCATCAATTGCACTATTTACTGACTCACAAACTTTTTCTTTCAAATTAGCAATAAACAAATCATTCTTCAAATCAGCTGTTAAGATTATTTTGTTTTGATTACTTTTCATTGTTGCTTTATTCACAGCAAATTCAACAATATGGCCAGCTTTAATAATTTTATTTATTGATAAAAAGCTCGAATGCAATTGCGGAACATACCATACATTTTTTAACGCCAGAGTGCAAAAATTTGTTGTTACTTTTATGTCACCAATACCTTCTGCAAAAATATTTTCGCCTGAAGCTAAAATTATCTTTTGTTTTGTTTCAGTTAACTCTTCAAAATACTCTTTATTGTTTGCCATATGTGACGATGCACCACTGTCTAATATCCACAGATCTCTTAAATTCAAAAGATTATCATTTAAAGAGCATGCATAATCATCTCTTTTGCCAGCATTTTCTCTGCAGTGAGATCTTATGTGGCCATAGCTGCCAGATTTGACGATTTATCGTCATTTTGACGATTTTTGGTTTCAAAAATAGCAAAATGACGATTTGACGATTTTTTCATTGAAAATGACGATTTCCTGAATTATTAAAATTTTCTATAAATTGTTAGTTTTATTAATGTTTTTGTTACCAAATTCTCTCTTTTTTTGAGACAACAACTATTTCAAAAACAAAACTAAGTGATAGTAGTGTTTTCTTAATTATTGTTGTTAAGTTCAAGTAAAATAATTCCAAATAATATTGAGACAGGATAGTCGAAATTACTTATTTATCTGCAAACATAAAAATCAATTTTAAATACTGAATTCCATGAACTAAAATTTTAAGAGGAAACAATTTCTGAATTTCCACGGGGAAATTCTTCTACAAAAACTTCTCCTATTTTAACAAAACGTCGAAAGCATATTCAGCCGAATAAATTTAAATAACAAAAATACGGAATTCTTTGAAAATATGTTGAATTCTATACTCAAAATGTTATTTAAAACTTAATAAAATAAATTGTTTTGACATTGTAATTTAACCTGAATTAATAAAATATGCTGAATTCAACAATTTATTTATAAAATACTGTTTCACACTGTTCAGTTTTAGCAGACCAGTTTTTGTTCAATTCGCTTTTGAACTTGCCATTTCATCAAACATGTCAATTTAATTTTCGTACTTTTTAATGTAAATCAACATGCATGAAAAAAAAACAAAAGGAAATAAGAAAATTGACAGTACCGTCAAGTTTGTACCCCTTTTGTTCTTATTTCCCTTCTCTTCCAAAAATACTTGCCTTGACGAGTGAGAATTATAGAAGTGAAAACGGACTAAGATATTAAATATTAAATATTACACAAGTTGTGTTTAACATAAAATTTTTTGTGATTTGTTTTGTAAAAAGTTAAGATTTACGTATTTTGATATGTATTGTACAAGAGACTATATAAAATTGAATTTTTATGTTTTCGTTTTTATAAAGATTTCAAAATACTATTAGAAATAGTGAATTTTTATTTTTCCGATTTTTTTGACGATTTTTAAAATTCGAAATGACGATTTTTTTCTTTTTTATCGGGATTTTGACGATTTTTTCCGAAATACATCTGGCAGCCCTGTATGTGGCCCTTCTTCCCACAACGATAACATTTGATGTTATTGTTAAATCCATTACCAGAGTTTCTTTTCTCATCTTGTAGCGTATTTTTACCATCATTTTTATTATTTCTATAGTTGTTGTCAGTGATGCCAACTTTTAAGACTCAAAACGCGTAAACATTTTTGAAAAAAGGGCTAAATGAAAAAAACTCCATATAAAGCCAAATCAAATTTTCTTTTTTTCGGGCTTATTGGCTTTTTGAGTGACTAAAATCGGGCTAAATCTAGCCCGAAAAGGGCTAAGTTGGCATCGCTGGTTGTTGTTATTGTTGAACGCTTTTTTATTTCTTGCATTTTTTTCTCTTCGTGAAGTGGCTGCAAATGCAGTTTCATTTGTCATTTCATTCCTATTATTTTGCCTCATTTCTTCTTCTAATATTTTGGCAATTAATTTATCACATTTTGGCAGTTCATCACGGCTTTCTATAGCAATTACAAAACCTTCCATTTCATCTGGTAAACTGCACAATAACAAAATGGATAACAAATCATTATTTAGGTTAATTCCAATTTCTTTTAAACCATCGACTGTTGAAACAAATTCATTTAGTTGTGGGCTGAATTTTTCATTTGCTTTGAATTTAAAACGTACCAATTTTTTGAATAAATTCACCTTTCTAGATGCAGTGTCTGCTTTATAAATCGAACTCAAGACATTCCAAGCATCTTTTGCCGTAATACAATTTTTTATGTGAATCAATTCACTTGGCCTTACACTTAATGTAATGGTGGCCAGAGCTTTGCTGTCTGTCGCTAACCATTTACCTGGATCACTCTTGGGACACTCTTCAACTATAGTTTGCCACAAATCCAAAGTAATGAGTAGACTCTTTACCTGAATGCACCATGTCGCATAGTTTTCGCCGTTCAGTTTTTCAATATTAGCTACTGCAGAAGACATGTTCCTTGTTTTTTAACACCGGATAAAACAATTAAAACCAAGAAGACACAAAACGAATTTAACCTCTCTTTATTTTGTTGAACAATTATATTTTATTAGTTTTGCAAATTTTTACCGCCTGGGCCCATAACCTTTGTTAGCATTTATGTGCGCAGTATTAACAAAACTCAATATAACTAAAACACCGTGTCTTCAAATTCAGGATTATAAGTTTATTCAGGTAATATTCAAAAAGATGGTTGTTCAAAGACTGTTAGTTTATAAAAAAAATAGATACAGAAAAAGCTTGTACAGTAATAATTTGACAGATATTAAAAAACATAGAATTATAAGTGTTGTTTACATTTGAATTGCGATAGAATTGTAACGATTATCAACATGTTTGCATTTCATGCTGGAAATTGCTGAAAAATTTAAATGTTTAAATTTCATGCTGGAAATTGCTGAAAAAATTTAAATGTTTGGATTTTATGCTGGAAATTGCTGAAAAAATTTAAATGTTTGCATTTCATGCTGGAAATTGCTGAAAAATTTAAATGTTTGGATTTCATGCTGAAAATTGCTGAAAAAATTTAAATGTTTGGAACTCATGCTGGAAATTGCTGAAAAAATTTAAATGTTTAAATTTCATGCTGGAAATTGCTGAAAAATTTAAATGTTTGCATTTCATGCTGGAAATTGCTGGAAAAATTTAAATGTTTGGATTTCATACTGGAAATTGCTGAAAATTGCTAAAAAATTTAAATGTTTGGATCTCAAGCTGAAAATTGCTGAAAAAATTTAAATATTTGGATTTCAAGCTGTAAGTTGCTGAAAAAATTTAAATGTTTGGAACTCAAGCTGCAAATTTCTGAAAAAATTTAAATGTTTGGATTTCATGCTGGAAATTGCTGAACAATTTAAATGTTTGCATTTCATGCTGGAAATTGCTAAAAAAAATTTAAATGTTTAAATTTCATGCTGGAAATTGCTAAAAAAATTTAAATGTTTGCATTTCATGCTGGAAATTGCTGGAAAAATTTAAATGTTTGCATTTCATGCTGGAAATTGCTGGAAAAATTTAAATGTTTGGATCTCAAGCTGAAAATTTCTGAAAAAATTTAAATGTTTGCATTTCATGCTGGAAATTGCTGAAAAATTTAAATGTTTGCATTTCATGCTGAAATTGCTGAAAAATTTAAATGTTTGGATCTCAAGCTGAAAATTTCTGAAAAAATTTAAATGTTTGGATTTCATGCTGGAAATTGCGAAAAAATTCAAATGTTTGGATCTCAAGCTGAAAATTTCTGAAAAAATTTAAATGTTTGGATCTCAAGCTGAAAATTTCTGAAAAAATTTAAATGTTTGGATTTCATGCTGAAAATTTCTGAAAAAATTTAATTGTTTGGATTTCATGCTGGAAATTGCGAAAAAATTTAAATGTTTGGATCTCAAGCTGAAAATTTCTGAAAAAATTTAAATGTTTGGATTTCATGTTGGAAATTGCTGAAAAAATTTAAATGTTTGCATTTCATGCTGGAAATTGCTGGAAAAATTTAAATGTTTGCATTTCATGCTGGAAATTGCTGGAAAAATTTAAATGTTTGGATTTCATACTGGAAATTGCTGAAAATTGCTGAAAAATTTAAATGTTTGGATCTCAAGCTGAAAATTGCTGAAAAAATTTAAATATTTGGATTTCAAGCTGTAAGTTGCTGAAAAAATTTAAATGTTTGGAACTCAAGCTGCAAATTTCTGAAAAAATTTAAATGTTTGGATTTCATGCTGGAAATTGCTAAAAAAAATTTAAATGTTTAAATTTCATGCTGGAAATTGCTAAAAAAAATTTAAATGTTTGAATTTCATGCTGGAAATTGCTAAAAAAAATTTAAATGTTTAAATTTCATGCTGGAAATTGCTAAAAAAATTTAAATGTTTGAATTTCATGCTGGAAATTGCTGAAAAAATTTAAATGTTTGCATTTCATGCTGGAAATTGCTGAAAAATTTAAATGTTTGCATTTCATGCTGGAAATTGCTGGAAAAATTTAAATATTTGGATTTCAAGCTGTAAGTTGCTGAAAAAATTTAAATGTTTGGATTTCATACTGGAAATTGCTGAAAATTGCTGAAAAATTTAAATGTTTGGATCTCAAGCTGAAAATTGCTGAAAAAATTTAAATATTTGGATTTCAAGCTGTAAGTTGCTGAAAAAATTTAAATGTTTGGAACTCAAGCTGCAAATTTCTGAAAAAATTTAAATGTTTGGATTTCATGCTGGAAATTGCTGAACAATTTAAATGTTTGCATTTCATGCTGGAAATTGCTAAAAAAAATTTAAATGTTTAAATTTCATGCTGGAAATTGCTAAAAAAATTTAAATGTTTGAATTTCATGCTGGAAATTGCTGAAAAAATTTAAATGTTTGCATTTCATGCTGGAAATTGCTGAAAAATTTAAATGTTTGGATCTCAAGCTGAAAATTTCTGAAAAAATTTAAATGTTTGCATTTCATGCTGGAAATTGCTGAAAAATTTAAATGTTTGCATTTCATGCTGAAATTGCTGAAAAATTTAAATGTTTGGATCTCAAGCTGAAAATTTCTGAAAAAATTTAAATGTTTGGATTTCATGCTGGAAATTGCGAAAAAATTCAAATGTTTGGATCTCAAGCTGAAAATTTCTGAAAAAATTTAAATGTTTGGATCTCAAGCTGAAAATTTCTGAAAAAATTTAAATGTTTGGATTTCATGCTGAAAATTTCTGAAAAAATTTAATTGTTTGGATTTCATGCTGGAAATTGCGAAAAAATTTAAATGTTTGGATCTCAAGCTGAAAATTTCTGAAAAAATTTAAATGTTTGGATTTCATGTTGGAAATTTCTGAAAAAATTTAAATGTTTGGATCTCAAGCTGAAAATTTCTGAAAAAATTTAAATGTTTGGATCTCAAGCTGAAAATTTCTGAAAAAATTTAAATGTTTGGATCTCAAGCTGAAAATTTCTGAAAAAATTTAAATGTTTGGATTTCATGCTGGAAATTGCTGAAAAAATTTAAATGTTTGCATTTCATGCTGGAAATTGCTGGAAAAATTTAAATGTTTGCATTTCATGCTGGAAATTGCTGGAAAAATTTAAATGTTTGCATTTCATGCTGGAAATTGCTGGAAAAATTTAAATGTTTGGATTTCATACTGGAAATTGCTGAAAAAATTTAAATGTTTGCATTTCATGCTGGAAATTGCTGAAAAGTTTAAATGTTTGGATCTTAAGCTGAAAATTTCTTAAAAAATTCAAATGTTTGGATTTCATGCTGGAAATTGCTGAAAAAATTTAAATGTTTGCATTTCATGCTGGAAATTGCTGAAAAAATTTAAATGTTTGGATCTCAAGCTGAAAATTTCTGAAAAAATTTAAATGTTTGGATCTCAAGCTGAAAATTTCTGAAAAAATTTAAATGTTTGGATTTCATGCTGGAAATTGCGAAAAAATTCAAATGTTTGGATTTCATGCTGGAAATTGCTGAAAAAATTCAAATGTTTGGATTTCATGCTGGAAGTTGCTGAAAAAATTTAAATGTTTGCATTTCATGCTGGAAATTGCTGGAAAAATTTAAATGTTTGGATTTCATACTGGAAATTGCTGAAAAAATTTAAATGTTTGCATTTCATGCTGGAAATTGCTGAAAAATTTAAATGTTGGGATTTCATGCTGGAAATTGCTGAAAAATTTAAATGTTTGCATTTCATGCTGAAATTGCTGAAAAGTTTAAATGTTTGGATCTCAAGCTGAAAATTTCTTAAAAAATTCAAATGCTTGGATTTCATGCTGGAAATTGCTGAACAAATTTAAATGTTTGCATTTCATGCTGAAAATTGCTGAAAAATTTTAAATGTTTGGATTTCATGCTGGAAATTGCTGAAAAAATTTAAATGTTTGGATTTCATGCTGGAAATTGCTCAAAAAATTTAAATGTTTGGATTTCATGCTGGAAATTGCGAAAAAATTTAAATGTTTGGATTTCATGCTGGAAATTGCTGAAAAAATTTAAATGTTTGGATCTCAAGCTGAAAATTTCTGAAAAAATTTAAATGTTTGGATTTCATGCTGGAAATTGCGAAAAAATTTAAATGTTTGGATTTCATGCTGGAAATTGCTGAAAAAATTTAAATGTTTGGATCTCAAGCTGAAAATTTCTGAAAAAATTTAAATGTTTGGATTTCATGCTGGAAATTGCTGAAAAAATTTAAATGTTTGGATTTCATGCTGGAAATTGCTGAAAAAATTTAAATGTTTGGATCTCAAGCTGAAAATTTCTGAAAAAATTTAAATGTTTGGATTTCATGCTGGAAATTGCTGAAAAAAATTTAAATGTTTGGATTTCATGCTGTAAATTTCTGAAAAAATTTAAATGTTTGGATTTCATGCTGGAAATTTCTGAAAAAATTTAAATGTTTGGATCTCAAGCTGAAAATTTCTGAAAAAATTTAAATGTTTGGATCTCAAGCGGAAAATTTCTGAAAAAATTTAAATGTTTGGATTTCATGCTGGAAATTGCGAAAAAATTCAAATGTTTGCATTTCATGCTGGAAATTGCTGAAAAAATTTAAATGTTTGGATTTCATGCTGGAAATTGCTGAAAAAAATTCAAATGTTTGGCTTTCAGGCCTACTTTGCCGCGATTTTACGCACTTAAAGATGTTTTTAAAATCGTTGTGCTGAAAATTGCTGGAAAAAATTCAAATATTTGGCTTTCAAGCCTACTTTGCATTGGTTTTACGCACTTAAAGATGTTTTTAAAATCGTTGTGCTGAAAATTGCTGGAAAAAATTCAAATATTTGGCTTTCAAGCCTACTTTGCCGTGGTTTTACGCACTTAAAGATGTTTTTAAAATCGTTGTGCTGAAAATTGCTGAAAAAATTCAAATGTTTGGCTTTCAAGCCAACTTTGCCGTGGTTTTACGCACTTAAAGATGTTTTTAAAATCGTTGTGCTGAAAATTGCTGAAAAAAATTCAAATGTTTGGCTTTCAAGCCTACTTTGCCGTGGTTTTACGCACTTAAAGATGTTTTTAAAATCGTTGTGCTGAAAATTGCTGAAAAAATTCAAATGTTTGGCTTTCAAGCCTACTTTGCCGTGGTTTTACGCACTTAAAGATGTTTTTAAAATCGTTGTGCTGAAAATTGCTGAAAAAAATTCAAATGTTTGGCTTTCAAGCCTACTTTGCCGTGGTTTTACGCACTTAAAGATGTTTTTAAAATCGTTGTGCTGAAAATTGTTAACTGTAAAATTAATTTGTTAATATGATTGTTTCTAAATATTTATGTTGCCAATACTTACATGAAATACAATTTTTTTTATTTAATTTCAATTTTTTTTTAATTTTCACAACTTTAAATGTTTGGCTTTCAGGCCTACTTTGCCGTGGTTTTACGCACTTAAAGATGTTTTTAAAACCGTTGTGCTGAAAATTGCTGGAAAAAATTCAAATGTTTGGCTTTCAGGCCTACTTTGCCGCGGTTTTACGCACTTAAAGATATTTTTAAAACTGTTGTGCTGAAAATTGCTGGAAAAAATTCAAATGTTTGGCTTTCAGGCCTACTTTGCCGCGGTTTTACGCACTTAAAGATGTTTTTAAAATCGTTGTGCTGAAAATTGCTGGAAAAAATTCAAATGTTTGGCTTTCAAGCCTACTTTGCCGCGGTTTTACGCACTTAAAGATGTTTTTAAAACCGTTGTGCTGAAAATTGCTGGAAAAAATTCAAATGTTTGGCTTTCAAGCCTACTTATCCGTGGTTTTACGCACTTAAAGATGTTTTTAAAATCGTTGTGCTGAAAATTGTTAATTGTAACACAAATTTGTTACTATGATTGTTTCTAAATATTTATGTTGCCAATACTTACATGAAATACAATTTTTTTTATTTAATTTTATTTTTTTTTTTAATTTTCACAACTTTAAATGTTTGGCTTTCAGGCCTACTTAGCCGTGGTTTTACGCACTTAAAGATGTTTTTAAAATCGTTGTGCTGAAAATTGCTGGAAAAAATTCAAATGTTTGGCTTTCAAGCCTACTTTGCCGCGGTTTTACGCACTTAAAGATATTTTTAAAACCGTTGTGCTGAAAATTGCTGGAAAAAATTCAAATGTTTGGCTTTCAGGCCTACTTATCCGTGGTTTTACGCACTTAAAGATGTTTTTAAAACCGTTGTGCTGAAAATTGCTGGAAAAAATTCAAATGTTTGGCTTTCAGGCCTACTTATCCGTGGTTTTACGCACTTAAAGATGTTTTTAAAATCGTTGTGCTGAAAATTGCTGAAAAAAATTCAAATGTTTGGCTTTCAAGCCTACTTTGCCGTGGTTTTACGCACTTAAAGATGTTTTTAAAATCGTTGTGCTGAAAATTGTTAACTGTAACATAAATTTGTTACTATGATTGTTTCTAAATATTTATGTTGCCAATACTTACATGAAATACATTTTTTTTTATTTAATTTCAATTTTTTTTTAATTTTCACAACTTTAAATGTTTGGCTTTCAGGCCTACTTTGCCGTGGTTTTACGCACTTAAAGATGTTTTTAAAATCGTTGTGCTGAAAATTGTTAACTGTAACATAAACTTGTTAATATGATTGTTTCTAAATATTTACGTTGCCAATACTTACATGAAATACAATTTTTTTTATTTAATTTCAATTTTTTTTTAATTTTCACAACTTTAAATGTTTGGCTTTCAGGCCTACTTTGCCGTGGTTTTACGCACTTAAAGATGTTTTTAAAATCGTTGTGCTGAAAATTGTTAACTGTAACATAAATTTGTTACTATGATTGTTTCTAAATATTTATGTTGCCAATACTTACATGAAATACAATTTTTTTTATTTAATTTCAATTTTTTTTTAATTTTCACAACTTTAAATGTTTGGCTTTCAGGCCTACTTTGCCGCGGTATTACGCACTTAAAGATGTTTTTAAAACCGTTGTGCTGAAAATTGCTGGAAAAAATTCAAATGTTTGGCTTTCAGGCCTACTTTGCCGCGGTTTTACGCACTTAAAGATGTTTTTAAAATCGTTGTGCTGAAAATTGCTGGAAAAAATTCAAATGTTTGGCTTTCAGGCCTACTTTGCCGCGGTTTTACGCACTTAAAGATGTTTTTAAAATCGTTGTGCTGAAAATTGCTGGAAAAAATTCAAATATTTGGCTTTCAGGCCTACTTTGCCGCGGTTTCACGCACTTAAAAATGTTTTTAAAATCGTTGTGCTGAAAATTGCTGGAAAAAATTCAAATATTTGGCTTTCAGGCCTACTTTGCCGCGGTTTTACGCACTTAAAGATGTTTTTAAAATCGTTGTGCTGAAAATTGTTAACTGTAACATAAATTTGTTACTATGATTGTTTCTAAATATTTATTTTGCCAACTCTTACATGAAATACAATATTTTTATTTAATTTCATTTTTTTTTTAATTTTCACAAATTCAAATGTTTGGCTTTCAGGCCTACTTTGCCGCGGTTTTACGCACTTAAAGATGTTTTTAAAATCGTTGTGCTGAAAATTGCTGGAAAAACTTCAAATGTTTGGCTTTCAGGCCTACTTTGCCGTGGTTTTACGCACTTAAAGATGTTTTTAAAATCGTTGTGCTGAAAATTGTTAACTGTAACATAAATTTGTTACTATGATTGTTTCTAAATATTTACGTTGCCAATACTTACATGAAATACAATTTTTTTTATTTAATTTCAATTTTTTTTTAATTTTCACAACTTTAAATGTTTGGCTTTCAGGCCTACTTTGCCGCGGTTTTACGCACTTAAAGATGTTTTAAAAATCGTTGTGCTGAAAATTGCTGGAAAAAATTCAAATTTTTGGCTTTCAAGCCAACTTTGCCGTGGTTTTACGCACTTAAAGATGTTTTTAAAATCGTTGTGCTGAAAATTGTTAACTGTAACATAAATTTGTTAATATGATTGTTTCTAAATATTTACGTTGCCAATACTTACATGAAATACAATTTTTTTTATTTAATTTCAATCTTTTTTTAATTTTCACAACTTTAAATGTTTGGCTTTCAGGCCTACTTTGCCGTGGTTTTACGCACTTAAAGATATTTTAAAATCGTTGTGCTGAAAATTGTTAACTGTAACATAAATTTGTTAATATGATTGTTTCTAAATATTTACGTTGCCAATACTTACATGAAATACAATTTTTTTTATTTAATTTCAATCTTTTTTTAATTTTCACAACTTTAAATGTTTGGCTTTCAGGCCTACTTTGCCGTGGTTTTACGCACTTAAAGATATTTTAAAATCGTTGTGCTGAAAATTGTTAACTGTAACATAAATTTGTTAATATGATTGTTTCTAAATATTTACGTTGCCAATACTTACATGAAATACAATTTTTTTTATTTAATTTCAATCTTTTTTTAATTTTCACAACTTTAAATGTTTGGCTTTCAGGCCTACTTTGCCGTGGTTTTACGCACTTAAAGATATTTTAAAATCGTTGTGCTGAAAATTGTTAACTGTAACATAAATTTGTTAATATGATTGTTTCTAAATATTTACGTTGCCAATACTTACATGAAATACAATTTTTTTTATTTAATTTCAATCTTTTTTTAATTTTCACAACTTTAAATGTTTGGCTTTCAGGCCTACTTTGCCGTGGTTTTACGCACTTAAAGATGTTTTAAAATCGTTGTGCTGAAAATTGCTGGAAAAAATTCAAATGTTTGGCTTTCAAGCCTACTTTGCCGCGGTTTTACGCACTTAAAGATGTTTTAAAATCGTTGTGCTGAAAATTGCTGGAAAAAATTCAAATGTTTGGCTTTCAGGCCTACTTTGCCGCGGTTTTACGCACTTAAACATGTTTTTAAAATCGTTGTGCTGAAAATTGCTGGAAAAAATTCAAATGTTTGGCTTTCAAGCCTACTTTGCCGCGGTTTTACGCACTTAAAGATGTTTTTAAAATCGTTGTGCTGAAAATTGTTAACTGTAACATAAATTTGTTACTATGATTGTTTCTAAATATTTACGTTGCCAATATTTACACATGTAATAAAACTTTTTCAATTAATTTCACTTTTTTTAATTTTCACAAATATAAATGTTTTGCTACCGATTTACGCACTTTGAAATGTTAAAAGACACCTCTATCAGTGTATCTGATTTGAAGTTCAGTTCAAAGATAAAGTTGCCAATTCTCTGCGATTGTTCTATCAGCACACTTATTTTAGCTGCACGTCTTTCTAGAAAATATAAAAAACATGATGCAGCTTTGTTGGGAGTTTGTGACATACTGATTTTGTTTTCAAATTTTAAACTTTAAGAAACAACCGTGAAAATGTGTCTAATAATATCGAACTACCTGTTTCTACAAAGGTCAGCTAGCAGGTAGCCGCCTTACCTAAATTACTTGTGGGCCCTTAATTGCTTTACACATTTTAAAGGGAAACAATCAAAGAGTCCTAATATTTTAAGAGGAATTTTTGCTATGCAAATTTCCAGAAGCAGCTGTGTAAAATGTGTTGTGTACCTGATTTTAAATTTATATTATATTATATTATATTTGCAGAAGGTAATTAGGAATTGCTTTAATACTGTCAGTAATACTAAACCTTTGCTAGTTGTGATTTAGGTAATCCAAACTAATATAAAGGATTTACAAATTTAAATTACTAATTAAAAATTCCAAATTGCAGTTAAAATCTCCAAATTTTGAGATCATTTAGATCACTGTATGAGTGAAAATCTTTAAATATTAGTTGATTTAGATGAAGCTTCCTCATAAATTCTTAAATTTTTTAAATTCCTTAATTTTTAACTTTTGTTAAATATTACTTTATAATATAAACATTTCGAGCTACTTCCTTTGCCCTAGCGTCTCCAGTTTCAAAAATATAACTTAAATTCTTTGTCGGTTTTTGCATTCACAACACTGCATTTTTTAATACAGTGGTTTTGCCTCGGTTTTACGCACTTAAAGATGTTTTTAAAATCGTTGTGCTGAAAATTGCTGGAAAAAATTCAAATGTTTGGCTTTCAAGCCTACTTTGCCGCGGTTTTACGCACTTAAAGATATTTTTAAAATCGTTGTGCTGAAAATTGTTAACTGTAACATAAATTTGTTACTATGATTGTTTCTAAATATTTACGTTGCCAATACTTACATGAAATACAATTTTTTTATTTAATTTCAATTTTTTTTTAATTTTCACAATTTTAAATATTTGGCTTTCAGGCCTACTTTGCCGCGGTTTTACGCACTTAAAGATATTTTTAAAATCGTTGTACTGAAAATTGTTAACTGTAACATAAATTTGTTACTATGATTGTTTCTAAATATTTATGTTGCCAATACTTACATGAAATACAATTTTTTTATTTAATTTCAATTTTTTTTTAATTTTCACAACTTTAAATATTTGGCTTTCAGGCCTGCTTTGCCGGGGTTTTACGCACTTAAAGATATTTTTAAAATCGTTGTGCTGAAAATTGTTAACTGTAACATAAACTTGTTAATATGATTGTTTCTAAATATTTACGTTGCCAATACTTACATGAAATACAATTTTTTTATTTAATTTCAATTTTTTTTTAATTTTCACAATTTTAAATATTTGGCTTTCAGGCCTACTTTGCCGCGGTTTTACGCACTTAAAGATATTTTTAAAATCGTTGTGCTGAAAATTGTTAACTGTAACATAAATTTGTTACTATGATTGTTTCTAAATATTTATGTTGCCAATACTTACATGAAATACAATTTTTTTATTTAATTTCAATTTTTTTTTAATTTTCACAACTTTAAATATTTGGCTTTCAGGCCTACTTTGCCGCGGTTTTACGCACTTAAAGATATTTTTAAAATCGTTGTGCTGAAAATTGTTAACTGTAACATAAATTTGTTACTATGATTGTTTCTAAATATTTACGTTGCCAATACTTACATGAAATACAATTTTTTTATTTAATTTCAATTTTTTTTTAATTTTCACAATTTTAAATATTTGGCTTTCAGGCCTACTTTGCCGCGGTTTTACGCACTTAAAGATATTTTTAAAATCGTTGTGCTGAAAATTGTTAACTGTAACATAAATTTGTTACTATGATTGTTTCTAAATATTTATGTTGCCAATACTTACATGAAATACAATTTTTTTATTTAATTTCAATTTTTTTTTAATTTTCACAACTTTAAATATTTGGCTTTCAGGCCTACTTTGCCGCGGTTTTACGCACTTAAAGATGTTTTTAAAATCGTTGTGCTGAAAATTGCTGGAAAAAATTAAAATGTTTGGCTTTCAAGCCTACTTTGCCGCGGTTTTACGCACTTAAAGATGTTTTTAAAATCGTTGTGCTGAAAATTGTTAACTGTAACATAAATTTGTTACTATGATTGTTTCTAAATATTTACGTTGCCAATACTTACATGAAATACAATTTTTTTATTTAATTTCAATTTTTTTTTAATTTTCACAACTTTAAATGTTTGGCTTTCAGGCCTACTTTGCCGTGGTTTTACGCACTTAAAGATATTTTTAAAATCGTTGTGCTGAAAATTGTTAACTGTAACATAAATTTGTTACTATGATTGTTTCTAAATATTTATGTTGCCAATACTTACATGAAATACAATTTTTTTATTTAATTTCAATTTTTTTTTAATTTTCACAATTTTAAATATTTGGCTTTCAGGCCTACTTTGCCGCGGTTTTACGCACTTAAAGATATTTTTAAAATCGTTGTGCTGAAAATTGTTAACTGTAACATAAATTTGTTACTATGATTGTTTCTAAATATTTATGTTGCCAATACTTACATGAAATACAATTTTTTATTTAATTTCAATTTTTTTTTAATTTTCACATCTTTAAATATTTGGCTTTCAGGCCTACTTTGCCGCGGTTTCACGCACTTAAAAATGTTTTTAAAATCGTTGTGCTGAAAATTGCTGGAAAAAATTCAAATATTTGGCTTTCAGGCCTACTTTGCCGCGGTTTTACGCACTTAAAGATGTTTTTAAAATCGTTGTGCTGAAAATTGTTAACTGTAACATAAATTTGTTACTATGATTGTTTCTAAATATTTATGTTGCCAATACTTACATGAAATACAATTTTTTTATTTAATTTCAATTTTTTTTTAATTTTCACAATTTTAAATATTTGGCTTTCAGGCCTACTTTGCCGCGGTTTTACGCACTTAAAGATGTTTTTAAAATCGTTGTGCTGAAAATTGCTGGAAAAATTCAAATGTTTGGCTTTCAAGCCTACTTTGCCGCGGTTTTACGCACTTAAAGATGTTTTTAAAATCGTTGTGCTGAAAATTGCTGGAAAAATTCAAATGTTTGGCTTTCAAGCCTACTTTGCCGCGGTTTTACGCACTTAAAGATATTTTTAAAATCGTTGTGCTGAAAATTGTTAACTGTAACATAAATTTGTTACTATGATTGTTTCTAAATATTTACGTTGCCAATACTTACATGAAATACAATTTTTTTATTTAATTTCAATTTTTTTTTAATTTTCACAACTTTAAATGTTTGGCTTTCAGGCCTACTTTGCCGTGGTTTTACGCACTTAAAGATGTTTTTAAAATCGTTGTGCTGAAAATTGTTAACTGTAACATAAATTTGTTAATATGATTGTTTCTAAATATTTACGTTGCCAATACTTACATGAAATACAATTTTTTTTATTTAATTTCAATTTTTTTTTAATTTTCACAACTTGAAATGTTTGGCTTTCAGACCTACTTTGCCGTGGTTTTACGCACTTAAACATGTTTTTAAAATCGTTGTGCTGAAAATTGCTGAAAAAAATTCAAATGTTTGGCTTTCAGGCCTACTTTGCCGCGGTTTTACGCACTTAAAGATGTTTTTAAAATCGTTGTGCTGAAAATTGCTGGAAAAAATTCAAATGTTTGGCTTTCAAGCCTACTTTGCCGCGGTTTTACGCACTTAAAGATATTTTTAAAATCGTTGTGCTGAAAATTGTTAACTGTAACATAAATTTGTTACTATGATTGTTTCTAAATATTTACGTTGCCAATACTTACATGAAATACAATTTTTTTTTATTTAATTTAAATTTTTTTTTTAATTTTCACAACTTTAAATGTTTGGCTTTCAGGCCTACTTTGCCGCGGTTTTACGCACTTAAAGATGTTTTTTTTCAGGCCTACGTAGCCGTGGTTTTACGCACTTAAAGATCTTTTTAAAATCGTTGTGCTGAAAATTGTTAACTGTAACATAAATTTGTTACTATGATTGTTTCTAAATATTTACGTTGCCAATACTTACATGAAATACAATTTTTTTATTTAATTTCAATTTTTTTTTTAATTTTCACAACTTTAAATGTTTGGCTTTCAGGCCTACTTTGCCGTGGTTTTACGCACTTAAAGATGTTTTTAAAATCGTTGTGCTGAAAATTGTTAACTGTAACATAAATTTGTTACTATGATTGTTTCTAAATATTTATGTTGCCAATACTAACATGAAATACAATTTTTTTTATTTAATTTCAATTTTTTTTTTAATTTTCACAATTTTAAATGTTTGGCTTTCAGGCCTACTTAGCCGTGGTTTTACGCACTTAAACATGTTTTTAAAATCGTTGTGCTGAAAATTGCTGAAAAAAATTCAAATGTTTGGCTTTCAGGCCTACTTTGCCGCGGTTTTACGCACTTAAACATGTTTTTAAAATCGTTGTGCTGAAAATTGCTGAAAAAATTCAAATGTTTGGCTTTCAGGCCTACTTTGCCGCGGTTTTACGCACTTAAACATGTTTTTAAAATCGTTGTGCTGAAAATTGCTGGAAAAAATTCAAATGTTTGGCTTTCAGGCCTACTTTGCCGCGGTTTTACGCACTTAAACATGTTTTTAAAATCGTTGTGCTGAAAATTGTTAACTGTAACATAAATTTGTTACTATGATTGTTTCTAAATATTTACGTTGCCAATACTTACATGAAATACAATTTTTTATTTAATTTCAATTTTTTTTTAATTTTCACAACTTGAAATGTTTGGCTTTCAGACCTACTTTGCCGTGGTTTTACGCACTTAAAGATGTTTTTAAAATCGTTGTGCTGAAAATTGTTAACTGTAACATAAATTTGTTACTATGATTGTTTCTAAATATTTACGTTGCCAATACTTACATGAAATACAATTTTTTATTTAATTTCAATTTTTTTTTAATTTTCACAACTTGAAATGTTTGGCTTTCAGACCTACTTTGCCGTGGTTTTACGCACTTAAAGATGTTTTTAAAATCGTTGTGCTGAAAATTGTTAACTGTAACATAAATTTGTTACTATGATTGTTTCTAAATATTTACGTTGCCAATACTTACATGAAATACAATTTTTTTATTTAATTTCAATTTTTTTTTTAATTTTCACAACTTTAAATGTTTGGCTTTCAGGCCTACTTTGCCGTGGTTTTACGCACTTAAAGATGTTTTTAAAATCGTTGTGCTGAAAATTGTTAACTGTAACATAAATTTGTTACTATGATTGTTTCTAAATATTTACGTTGCCAATACTTACATGAAATACAATTTTTTTATTTAATTTCAATTTTTTTTTAATTTTCACAACTTGAAATGTTTGGCTTTCAGGCCTACTTTGCCGTGGTTTTACGCACTTAAAGATATTTTGAAATCGTTGTGCTGAAAATTGTTAACTGTAACATAAATTTGTTACTATGATTGTTTCTAAATATTTACGTTGCCAATACTTACATGAAATACAATTTTTTTATTTAATTTCAATTTTTTTTTTAATTTTCACAACTTTAAATGTTTGGCTTTCAGGCCTACTTTGCCGCGGTTTTACGCACTTAAACATGTTTTTAAAATCGTTGTGCTGAAAATTGCTGGAAAAAATTCAAATGTTTGGCTTTCAGGCCTACTTTGCCGCGGTTTTACGCACTTAAACATGTTTTTAAAATCGTTGTGCTGAAAATTGTTAACTGTAACATAAATTTGTTACTATGATTGTTTCTAAATATTTACGTTGCCAATACTTACAAGAAATACAATTTTTTATTTAATTTCAATTTTTTTTTAATTTTCACAACTTGAAATGTTTGGTTTTCAGGCCTACTTTGCCGCGGTTTTACGCACTTAAAGATGTTTTTAAAATCGTTGTGCTGAAAATTGTTAACTGTAACATAAATTTGTTACTATGATTGTTTCTAAATATTTACGTTGCCAATACTTACATGAAATACAATTTTTTATTTAATTTCAATTTTTTTTTAATTTTCACATCTTTAAATGTTTGGCTTTCAGACCTACTTTGCCGTGGTTTTACGCACTTAAAGATCTTTTTAAAATCGCTGTGCTGAAAATTGTTAACTGTAACATAAATTTGTTAATATGATTGTTTCTAAATATTTATGTTGCCAATACTTACATGAAATACAATTTTTTATTTAATTTCAACTTTTTTTTAAATTTCACAACTTTAAATGTTTGGCTTTCAGGCCTACGTAGCCGTGGTTTTACGCACTTAAACATGTTTTTAAAATCGTTGTGCTGAAAATTGCTGGAAAAAATTCAAATGTTTGGCTTTCAAGCCTACTTTGCCGCGGTTTTACGCACTTAAAGATATTTTTAAAATCGTTGTGCTGAAAATTGTTAACTGTAACATAAATTTGTTAATATGATTGTTTCTAAATATTTATGTTGCCAATACTTACATGAAATACAATTTTTTTTATTTAATTTCAATTTTTTTTTAATTTTCACAACTTTAAATGTTTGGGTTTCAGCCCTACTTTGCCCCGGTGTTACGCACTTAAATATGTTTTTAAAATCGTTGTGCTGAAAATTGCTGGAAAAAATTCAAATGTTTGGCTTTCAGGCCTACTTTGCCGCGGTTTTACGCACTTAAACATGTTTTTAAAATCGTTGTGCTGAAAATTGTTAACTGTAACATAAATTTGTTACTATGATTGTTTCTAAATATTTACGTTGCCAATACTTACATGAAATACAATTTTTTATTTAATTTCAATTTTTTTTTAATTTTCACAACTTGAAATGTTTGGCTTTCAGACCTACTTTGCCGTGGTTTTACGCACTTAAAGATGTTTTTAAAATCGTTGTGCTGAAAATTGTTAACTGTAACATAAATTTGTTACTATGATTGTTTCTAAATATTTACGTTGCCAATACTTACATGAAATACAATTTTTTATTTAATTTCAATTTTTTTTTAATTTTCACATCTTTAAATGTTTGGCTTTCAAGCCTACTTTGCCGCGGTTTTACGCACTTAAACATGTTTTTAAAATCGTTGTGCTGAAAATTGTTAACTGTAACATAAATTTGTTACTATGATTGTTTCTAAATATTTACGTTGCCAATACTTACATGAAATACAATTTTTTATTTAATTTCAATTTTTTTTTAATTTTCACAACTTGAAATGTTTGGCTTTCAGACCTACTTTGCCGTGGTTTTACGCACTTAAAGATGTTTTTAAAATCGTTGTGCTGAAAATTGTTAACTGTAACATAAATTTGTTACTATGATTGTTTCTAAATATTTACGTTGCCAATACTTACATGAAATACAATTTTTTATTTAATTTCAACTTTTTTTTAATTTTCACAACTTTAAATGTTTGGCTTTCAGGCCTACTTTGCCGCGGTTTTACGCACTTAAAGATGTTTTTAAAATCGTTGTGCTGAAAATTGTTAACTGTAACATAAATTTGTTACTATGATTGTTTCTAAATATTTACGTTGCCAATATTTACACATGTAATAAAACTTTTTCAATTAATTTCACTTTTTTTAATTTTCACAAATATAAATGTTTTGCTACCGATTTACGCACTTTGAAATGTTAAAAGACACCTCTATCAGTGTATCTGATTTGAAGTTCAGTTCAAAGATAAAGTTGCCAATTCTCTGCGATTGTTCTATCAGCACACTTATTTTAGCTGCACGTCTTTCTAGAAAATATAAAAAACATGATGCAGCTTTGTTGGGAGTTTGTGACATACTGATTTTGTTTTCAAATTTTAAACTTTAAGAAACAACCGTGAAAATGTGTCTAATAATATCGAACTACCTGTTTCTACAAAGGTCAGCTAGCAGGTAGCCGCCTTACCTAAATTACTTGTGGGCCCTTAATTGCTTTACACATTTTAAAGGGAAACAATCAAAGAGTCCTAATATTTTAAGAGGAATTTTTGCTATGCAAATTTCCAGAAGCAGCTGTGTAAAATGTGTTGTGTACCTGATTTTAAATTTATATTATATTATATTTGCAGAAGGTAATTAGGAATTGCTTTAATACTGTCAGTATTGCTAGTTGTGATTTAGGTAATCCAAACTAATATAAAGGATTTACAAATTTAAATTACTAATTAAAAATTCCAAATTGCAGTTAAAATCTCCAAATTTTGAGATCATTTAGATCACTTTATGAGTGAAAATCTTTAAATATTAGTTGATTTAGATGAAGCTTCCTCATAAATTCTTAAATTTTTTAAATTCCTTAATTTTTAACTTTTGTTAAATATTACTTTATAATATAAACATTTCGAGCTACTTCCTTTGCCCTAGCGTCTCCAGTTTCAAAAATATAACTTAAATTCTTTGTCGGTTTTTGCATTCACAACACTGCATTTTTTAATACAGTGGTTTTGCCGCGGTTTTACGCACTTAAAGATGTTTTTAAAATCGTTGTGCGGAAAATTGCTGGAAAAAATTCAAATGTTTTGGCTTTCAAGCCTACTTTGCCGCGGTTTTACGCACTTAAAGATGTTTTTAAAATCGTTGTGCTGAAAATTGCTGGAAAAAATTCAAATGTTTGGCTTTCAGGCCTACGTAGCCGTGGTTTTACGCACTTAAAGATGTTTTTAAAATCGTTGTGCTGAAAATTGCTGGAAAAAATTCAAATGTTTGGCTTTCAAGCCTACTTTGCCGCGGTTTTACGCACTTAAAGATGTTTTTAAAATCGTTGTGCTGAAAATTGTTAACTGTAACATAAATTTGTTACTATGATTGTTTCTAAATATTTATGTTGCCAATACTTACATGAAATACAATTTTTTTTATTTAATTTCAATTTTTTTTTAATTTTCACAACTTTAAATGTTTGGCTTTCAGGCGTACTTTGCCGCGGTTTTACGCACTTAAAGATCTTTTTAAAATCGTTGTGCTGAAAATTGTTAACTGTAACATAAATTTGTTACTATGATTGTTTCTAAATATTTATGTTGCCAATACTTACATGAAATACAATTTTTTTTATTTAATTTCAATTTTTTTTTAATTTTCACAACTTTAAATGTTTGGCTTTCAGGCGTACTTTGCCGCGGTTTTACGCACTTAAAGATGTTTTTAAAGTCGTTGTGCTGAAAATTGCTGGAAAAAATTCAAATGTTTGGCTTTCAGGCCTACTTTGCCCCGGTTTTACGCACTTAAAGATGTTTTTAAAATCGTTGTGCTGAAAATTGCTGGAAAAAATTCAAATGTTTGGCTTTCAGGCCTACGTAGCCGTGGTTTTACGCACTTAAAGATCTTTTTAAAATCGTTGTGCTGAAAATTGTTAACTGTAACATAAATTTGTTACTATGATTGTTTCTAAATATTTATTTTGCCAATACTTACATGAAATACAATTTTTTTTATTTAATTTCAATTTTTTTTTAATTTTCACAACTTTAAATGTTTGGCTTTCAGGCCTACTTTGCCGCGGTTTTACGCACTTAAAGATATTTTTAAAATCGTTGTGCTGAAAATTGCTGGAAAAAATTCAAATATTTGGCTTTCAAGCCTACTTTGCCGTGGTTTTACGCACTTAAAGATGTTTTTAAAATCGTTGTGCTGAAAATTGCTGGAAAAAATTCAAATATTTGGCTTTCAAGCCTACTTTGCCGCGGTTTTACGCACTTAAAGATGTTTTTAAAATCGTTGTGCTGAAAATTGCTGGAAAAAATTCAAATGTTTGGCTTTCAGGCCTACTTTGCCGCGGTTTTACGCACTTAAAGATGTTTTTAAAATCGTTGTGCTGAAAATTGCTGGAAAAAATTCAAATATTTGGCTTTCAAGCCTACTTTGCCGCGGTTTTACGCACTTAAAGATGTTTTTAAAATCGTTGTGCTGAAAATTGCTGGAAAAAATTCAAATGTTTGGCTTTCAGGCCTACTTTGCCGCGGTTTTACGCACTTAAAGATGTTTTTAAAATCGTTGTGCTGAAAATTGCTGGAAAAAATTCAAATGTTTGGCTTTCAGGCCTACTTTGCCGCGGTTTTACGCACTTAAAGATGTTTTTAAAATCGTTGTGCTGAAAATTGCTGGAAAAAATTCAAATATTTGGCTTTCAAGCCTACTTTGCTGTGGTTTTACGCACTTAAAGATGTTTTTAAAATCGTTGTGCTGAAAATTGCTGGAAAAAATTCAAATGTTTGGCTTTCAGGCCTGCTTTGCCGCGGTTTTACGCACTTAAAGATGTTTTTAAAATCGTTGTGCTGAAAATTGCTGGAAAAAATTCAAATGTTTGGCTTTCAGGCCTGCTTTGCCGCGGTTTTACGCACTTAAAGATGTTTTTAAAATCGTTGTGCTGAAAATTGCTGGAAAAAATTCAAATATTTGGCTTTCAAGCCTACTTTGCTGTGGTTTTACGCACTTAAAGATGTTTTTAAAATCGTTGTGCTGAAAATTGCTGGAAAAAATTCAAATGTTTGGCTTTCAGGCCTACTTTGCCGCGGTTTTACGCACTTAAAGATGTTTTTAAAATCGTTGTGCTGAAAATTGCTGGAAAAAATTCAAATGTTTGGCTTTCAGGCCTACTTTGCCGTGGTTTTACGCACTTAAAGATGTTTTTAAAATCGTTGTGCTGAAAATTGTTAACTGTAACATAAATTTGTTACTATGATTGTTTCTAAATATTTATGTTGCCAATATTTACACATGTAATAAAACTTATTCAATTAATTTCACTTTTTTTAATTTTCACAACTTTAAATGTTTTGCTACCGATTTACGCACTTTAAAATGTTAAAAGACACCTCTATCAGTGTATCTGATTTGAAGTTCAGTTCAAAGATAAAGTTGCCAATTCTCTGCGATTGTTCTATCAGCACACTTATTTTAGCTGCACGTCTTTCTAGAAAATATAAAAAACATGATGCAGCTTTGTTGGGAGTTTGTGACATACTGATTTTGTTTTCAAATTTTAAACTTTAAGAAACAACCGTGAAAATGTGTCTAATAATATCGAACTACCTGTTTCTACAAAGGTCAGCTAGCAGGTAGCCGCCTTACCTAAATTACTTGTGGGCCCTTAATTGCTTTACACATTTTAAAGGGAAACAATCAAAGAGTCCTAATATTTTAAGAGGAATTTTTGCTATGCAAATTTCCAGAAGCAGCTGTGTAAAATGTGTTGTGTACCTGATTTTAAATTTATATTATATTATATTTGCAGAAGGTAATTAGGAATTGCTTTAATACTGTCAGTAATACTAAACCTTTGCTAGTTGTGATTTAGGTAATCCAAACTAATATAAAGGATTTACAAATTTAAATTACTAATTAAAAATTCCAAATTGCAGTTAAAATCTCCAAATTTTGAGATCATTTAGATCACTTTATGAGTGAAAATCTTTAAATATTAGTTGATTTAGATGAAGCTTCCTCATAAATTCTTAAATTTTTTAAATTCCTTAATTTTTAACTTTTGTTAAATATTACTTTATAATATAAACATTTCGAGCTACTTCCTTTGCCCTAGCGTCTCCAGTTTCAAAAATATAACTTAAATTCTTTGTCGGTTTTTGCATTCACAACACTGCATTTTTTAATACAGTGGTTTTGCCGCGGTTTTACGCACTTAAAGATGTTTTTAAAATCGTTGTGCTGAAAATTGCTGGAAAAAATTCAAATGTTTGGCTTTCAAGTCTACTTTGCCGCGGTTTTACGCACTTAAGATGTTTTTAAAATCGTTGTGCTGAAAATTGCTGGAAAAAATTCAAATGTTTGGCTTTCAAGTCTACTTTGCCGTGGTTTTACGCACTTAAAGATCTTTTTAAAATCGTTGTGCTGAAAATTGTTAACTGTAACATAAATTTGTTACTATGATTGCTTCTAAATATTTATTTTGCCAATACTTACATGAAATACAATTTTTTTTATTTAATTTAAATTTTTTTTTTTAATTTTCACAACTTTAAATGTTTGGCTTTCAGGCCTACGTAGCCGTGGTTTTACGCACTTAAAGATGTTTTTAAGATCGTTGTGCTGAAAATTGCTGGAAAAAATTCAAATGTTTGGCTTTCAGGCCTACTTAGCCGCGGTTTTACGCACTTAAAGATGATTTTAAAATCGTTGTGCTGAAAATTGTTAACTGTAACATAAATTTGTTACTATGATTGTTTCTAAATATTTATGTTGCCAATACTTACATGAAATACAATTTTTTTTATTTAATTTCAACTTTTTTTTAATTTTCACAACTTTAAATGTTTGGCTTTCAGGCCTACGTAGCCGTGGTTTTACGCACTGAAAATTGCTGGAAAAAATTCAAATGTTTGGCTTTCAGGCCTACTTTGCCGCGGTTTTACGCACTTAACCCTTATGTGAGTGACAAAAAAAACACCTTTAACAGAGTGACAGGGTACCCGGGTACCACATACAATATATACGAAAGTTTCATATTATAGTACAATATATATAAAGATTAATGCTACGAAATGCAAAATATACATTTTTTCAAAGTCTAACATCAACACTAATCTGGGAATTTCCCTCTGGCTTTGTGCTTGATCGACAAATTCAGTTACTTGCTACTGTCATTCATACATAACTAAGTGCATACATGAATTAGATCGGTAAGCGCGAGAAGGTAAAGTGTTATACAATGGCTTCTTGTTCTCAAAAAGCTCGTTTAAACCGATAAAAATTAAATATTAAACGAATGTGGGAGTGATGATGGAGAACTTATATCAGATGAACATATGCTGAATATTTGCGACATAATATCAGAAGCATCCGATGCAGAAAAAATGGGATATATTGAGGCTAACGAGGATTCATACGATTCTGACGAGAGTGAAGAATTTGAAGAAACAACTGAACTCTGTTGAAAGGATGGTACGCGTTGGCGGCTTAATCCCTATTCAGAATACCAATTGAATTCCACTAACTTTGCTTTTAGCCAGGATGGGACATTGTGTTCGTATGTTCAAAAAAAAAGAAAGCAGATGTTATGTTTTCTTCTATGCATACAAAGCCTGACACGGAAATAACATTAGCTGCTAAACCTACAATTTTCACATATTGCAACCAAACTAAAGGAGGATAATATGGATAAGCTTTTAGGTCAATACACAAAAAAAAAGAAGAACAAGTCGATCGCCGCTAGCATTATTTTTTAATGCTATTGATGTAGCTGCTTTGGCAGCTTATATTATACATGCCGAATATAATCCAGAACGTAAATCAAAGATCGGCGACGACAATTTTGAAAGGATTTAAGTTTTCAATTGTGTAAAGCAAATATAGAACAACGTATGACCAACCCAAAAATAATTGCAAAACCTTTCACCGGTCTGCCATACATCAAGTTCTTGGAACATCCTTCATTTCTGGTGGACAAAAGGATAATTCAATTTCCAAAAATAGAGATGAAAGTGGCCGTATCAGAGTTGTCAGCAGCTACTCTATTTGCAAAACTAATAAAACAAATAGAAAAACTCGGAAAGCGTGCGCAAGTTGTTGTATTCCGATTTCTGTAACGAACATTCAATTAACCGTCCTCTCTGTGAAACCTGTTTCCAAGGAACTAAGTAAACTTTTTTTTTGCTTTTCTGATTTTTTTTATAGTAAAGTGTATCTTATTTCTAATTTTTTGGTACTTTACTCAAGTCTTTTGCTTGAATAAATAAAAAACGAAATACACAAAATAACGGACACTGTCTTTTATTTTTCATTTTCATTCATGTCAAAAATAAGAAAATATTCCAACAGAAATAAACCAACATGATTTTAAACTCATTTTCATTAAAATAAATCAAAATAATACTAATAAAAAAATGTTATGTTAAAAATTTCCATTAAGGTACCCGGGTGCCCTGTCACTCACATAAGGGTTAAAGATCTTTTTAAAATCGTTGTGCTGAAAATTGTTAACTGTAACATAAATTTGTTACTATGATTGTTTCTAAATATTTATGTTGCCATTACTTACATGAAATACAATTTTTTTTATTTAATTTCAATTTTTTTTTAATTTTCACAACTTTAAATGTTTGGCTTTCAAGCCTACTTTGCCGCGGTTTTACGCACTTAAAGATGTTTTTAAAATCGTTGTGCTGAAAATTGCTGGAAAAAATTCAAATGTTTG